>OX383307.1:2400000-3000000 GCA_947523025.1 Dryobota labecula
CACAATTAATACTTTTTCTTTCATCTAATTTTCAAACACGAATATGATCACTGAAAGCTTCATTTAATATGTATCTTGAGAGACAGAGATGGACTTAACCCTATTCAAAGCAGAATAGTGGAAACAAACTAAAAACCGGCCAAGTCCGTGTCGGACCACGTACGATGAAGAGTTCCGTAATTGAGATGAATTTATCCGAGAAACAAACTTAACATTGCAGTTGAAAAACATGTTCTCCCACACAGAATGTATGGGAGAATATGTTTTTGAACTGCAAATTTAAGTTGGTCGATTATTACTCGGTAACTTGTAAAGCCTATTTAACTATGATAGTTTTCTTTTTAACATCGTTATATATACTACTGCTGTGAATTGTTTCAGATATTAAAATACAACCATTTAGCTAGCAAGAGAGGGGGGACACTTGACTCTAACAAAAATTAGCACTTTAAAGCATATTACGCAAACTCATCCCCGTAATATTTTTGAACGGCCTATCCAAAAATACCCCACACCATGGGTTAGACGACACACAAATATTATCCCACTTTAAGTGTAGGGGAGATACCCTAAAAAACTAACTACCTAACTACCACTTTGTCGGCGTGATTAATATGTTCCAAATTACAGCTTTCTATTACTAAGAGTGTCTGAGTTAAGCTGCGGACAAACTCACCGACTGACACCAACTGACCGTCTCTTTGAATTGTCAAAGAGACGGTCAGTTAGTCAGAAACTTGAAGCTAGATGCCCATTCCAATACGTAGATCACTATGGAGAAGAACGGACAAGAAACTCCAAGGACACTCTTTTAAATCAAGATATTACAAAATCCTGGGTACATTATTCTTGTTGCTTCTATATGTGAGACAATGTAAAAACTAATAAAACAATTCAAAATATAAAATTCAATATTAAAAATAAGACCTGGCAGTCAAGAGATGACCAGTCCCAGCTGACGGCGCTCGTTCACGAACATGACGCATGGATCAGCACCATCCAGCTCAACCATTTTGTAGGGAACCGAATGATCCAACACACGCGCCACCATCAGTGAGACATTTAAGTGAGCATGACATACTCTCAACTGCCATGCTCTTTCAAGTCAACATAAATCATAATAACATAGTAAACGGCTCCATGGTATTCACATTTACAAAATTGAAAAAATGCTGCTAAATTATACAGAACTATAGTTTGCAATGTATTTGAGAGATGAATAAAAATTTGCTACCAAAAAAGAAAGAAAATAATTATTATCTATTGGAGTATTCAACAAATAAAACATGCTTAAATAAAAACAAAATAAACATTAAGTTCGTAATGTCAGAAAATAAAATAAAAAAGGGGGAAGCAACTTCCAAGTATTAAAATTTTATCTAGTGAGCCCAAGTGGCAGTGGAGCAGGACCAGCATTTAGCCAAGCATTTTTATCTACGATATAATCATCCAACTTATAATATGCTTGTCTACATAGTGTGCGTTTAATGCATGTTTTAAATTTCTTATCATTTAGTTGAAGAATATCGAGTGGTATTTTATTATAACATTTTACACAGTACCCCATAAAAGAAGTGTGTACTTTAGACAATCTGAAGCGTGATTGATCTAATTTGTTCCTATTTCTAGTGTTAAAATTATGCCTGTCACTTATTTTACTAAAAAGATGTAGATTTTTTGGAACATACATAATATTTTCATATATACATATACTGACAAGGTACCGTCAAAATGTTAATTTTTTAAACAGCTCTCTCAGATATTCGCGTCTGCGGAGGTTGTAGATAGCTCTGACAGCCCTCTTTTGCAGAATAAATATGGGATCAACATCTGCAGCTCGTCCCCACAGCAAAATACCGTAAGACATGATGCTATGGAAGTAACTAAAATAGACCAGTCTCGCGGTATCCACGTCTGTTAATTGGCGGATTTTCCAAACAGCGTAAGCGGCTGAACTTAGCCGCCCTGCAAGTGATGTTAAGTGAGGACCCCACTGTAGTTTTGAGTCAAGCGTAATCCCCAGCAAAACCGTCTTTTCGACGAATTCTAGTATCTCCTTATTCAATACAACGTGACATTCACTACTTCTAACGTTCGGTAAAGCGAATCTTATGCATTCAGTTTTCTTCTCATTTAATACCAAATTATTTACAGTAAACCAATTATGGTCAGACCGACAGACAGAGAGCTGGACATGGCGAAACTATAAGGGTTCCTTTTTTACTACGGAACCCTAAAAACTGTCCATTGTCAGAATGCCTGTTGGTAAAATCTGCTGGTTTCGGACAATTTAGAAGTCTTCTCTTACAAAGAAAGTACGATTACTTAGTCTGTAAGAGATGACTTCTAACTTACCTATCTAACCGACCCTGAAATGACTAAATTCGATAGCATTTTAATTTAACAATTTCAGCGCGGGTTAGGTTCCTATCATAAGTGCCCTATCGTCCCGCAGCTGGTGCACTGGGCGTCGGTGGAGGGCTACATTTTCAATTCGGTTTATAAACGACGGAGTTCTGACGTAACAAACATTGAAAAAAAAAAAATACAACCGAATTGAGAGTCTCCCTCCTTTTTGGAAAGTTGGTGAAAGAGCCACGCGGATGAAGCCATAGACAGCAGCTAGTTCATTTATAAGCTTTTAGGCAGTCATTTCTACGTTATATTGCACAAAATGAAATATAGAACAAACAATGTTGGCTGTAGGTGGAAGTAGTGTCAGATATAACCATGTCACAGCCTGTCGGAGCCCGCCATTGGTCCATTAGCTCCAGTAATACAATTTTGTAGCTCATCCGGTGCCAACCCGACTGAACAAAGTATCGGTATCGACAGCTGATCAAGTTTGCCTTCACCCTGTCTATTTGTTCAAAACTTCCTAGACATGATTACAAACTTTGTAACACACATACGGGGCAACTCAATCAGAGTGGGTAAAAAGGGTTTAATATAATAGATCAGAAAATACACAATATTAAGTTTAACTGAGCAGTTTCTTGCCCATTCTTCTTCTTAGGAACCTACAACGCTTTGGCATGGGCAAATAACAGCTTCATCTTTCTGATTGACCGACCCCTTTTTTTTTTGAGGATGGGAAATCATCAAATGACCCCTCCCGCTCTGGGTGGAGCGGAAGGGAGTGTCAGACTCTTACTGACTAAAACCCACCCGTGTTCCTTCCTTGGCCCTTTATGTTCCGGGGCAACGGTACCCCTTTCGGACAATCCCGCTGAATTGACCGACCGTTTGACAATTCAAAAGTGCTTGTAATTAATTAATCCATACTTCCTTACTATATATCCATACTAATATTATAAATGTGAAAGTAACGTGATCGTCTTGAAATTTGGCAGAGATATAGCCTGGGATAGGCTACTTTTTTACGCGATAACCGACATCCATGCGGACGGAGCCACGGGCTAAAGCTAGTTTTTAAAATAAACGCTTTGAGTTTGACTTTGATAGAATTCAAAAAATAATAAAGCAATATCTAGCTAGCTAGCTAGCTTTTTATCACTTGGATTGTTTAGACAACTGAACCCTATTCTAAACGTGGTCCAGTATGCTCTTAATAGTCTTAAAAACTTTTCTTAGTTATCAAGCCGTTTGCTTTGTATTCTCCTCACAATACTAGCACAAAAATAACCAGTCTAGCTTAACAAATCTAACGAAAGAAACCAGCAAAAATGTCTAACAACGTTTTTGGGACAAAAACTCGTATCCATTCGGGAATCCGCTGTAACATTTATATATTATATTTTATGTTTGTAACAAGCTCTGAAAAAACAAGTTTTATTTTTCAGCTGCATATTTTACCAAACTTGTAGGATTTTAGCCAAACAGCGCAGTATATGGCTGATTGGAGCATTATAAAGTTTGTTGGCTGAAAATGTTAGTGCTTGTAAAGTGTAGTCGTATACTGCCGCGGATAGGCGATGTCGTCTCGAGGGTGCCCTAAGACGCTGCTAATGGATTACATTTTTATGCTGTAACCTTGTTTGTACCCGGGCATTTTATTGCTTCATAGTCCCAAGCAGAAAAGGGGCTCGTGGCTAAATGACAACAGCTGCACAGTTCGATCGAAGGTTAAGCTACACTTGCCGCGATTGGTTCGTAGATGGGTGACCATCCATTACATATTGAGACCCCTCCGTGTCTCAGAAAGCACGTTAAGTCGATGCTACGGGATTATCCTACGGGAACGTACACACAGCCCCATTATGTGGTTACCCCCCCAAAAGACATGTGAGTTCAAATCCGTGATAGGCCCAAGTTGGTTTTTGTATTTTGAAAAAATATGTAATTATAATTAATGTATTGTTTTAGTGAATATATATATATATATATTCACTAAAACAATACTTACAACAAACTTAACATATATATATATATATGTTAAGTTTGTTGTAAATATTGTTTTTATTCAATCAAAAGTTAATACTTATATTATTGCGTATAACGACACATTACATAACAACATAACAACAACATAACAACACATTAACATTTACGAAGTCATATTCAACGTCTAAATAGACCGGAGTTTTTAAGACCACTTGCCGCGCATAATATTGGAGGATCAAATCCTAGGCACAAAATGTGCTTTCTGTCATGCATTATACTTTTTTTAATATACAGTATTTTTCTATTTTGTTTTAGTAATATTTAAAAATCAAGAAAAATTAAATAATTTAATAATCGCTTAATAATATTTATTATTACAATTATTTAACAAAACTTTGATCTTATTTTACTACAAAGATTTATATTTTACTTTTTGATTTGATAATTTACAGTTATCATAGTATACCTACATATTTTACCAACTGACACAAACGGGTCCCTAGACAAGTGACATTCTATTAACGCAAACGTTGTAGTTATAACTTGAGGGTATGTATTAATTTTATTAAGAAATCTACTACTATCGATTAGGCAGAGACCTAAAGATAAAGTGACTCGGACAATAATACCACATAAAAATTTCATCGTAATTCATATGGACTCGCTGCTGGCTAGTGCGTCAAACTGATGAGTGTGACGACGTTCGGTGATGCGATGGTTCGAATCCAAGTCCAATTAATGAACTCTTTTTGAAGTATTCTTTAGATTATTCAAAACGAATTCAATATTTTAGCAGTGTAATATTTTACAACTTGAGGGGTTAGCACATAATGACGCTGTGTGTACTACCGAGATAAAAGTATCCTATGTGTTAATCCAGGTTATAAATTATCTGTGTGCCAAATTTAATCCAAATCCGTTCAGTTGTTTTTGTGTTATTGTGTAACAAACATCCAAACGTACAAACTTTCACATTTATAACATTAGTTGGATATCTGGCTATTTTCGTTTATAATGAAAATAATATTAATTTATAGTTTATACTTCCGAATTCGCCACCCTGTACTATAAAGGCTCCTACGCGACACAAAGGCACCACTTGTCGCGCAACACAAAGTCACCGCTCGTCGCGCGACACGCGATGCCTTTGTGTCGCGCGCGATTATATCGCGTGTCACGCCTGTTTAATGGATCATTAATAGTAGGTTCACCTACATTTCGTCAGTCATGTCACAGCAAGCCAATTGACCACGAAAAAGCGAGACACCAACCTACTAAGAATATTTTTAATTAGAGTAAATAAGAGTCCTTACAATTATTTTCACAAATTATATCAAAACAGACTCTCCTTACACCATAAAATAACGAAACAATAACTACAACGCCCTCAATAACTCAGGGAGCCGACGAAGCAAAAAACGCGAAGTGAAAACAGAGAAGAAAGAAATCAAATGTATTTTTATAAGGACCACAGAACATGTCCTATTTATGTTACAAAAATCTAATGTTATTATTGTGAGATACAATGTTCGTTTGTGGAAATAAGTGACGGGAATAGAACATCATGTAGATATGTGGACGTGGGAGTTGAAAAGATGCATGGAAGTTAAATAATACAATATTTAATTTTAATTTTCTATTAACAAATGTTAACAAAAACACAAGTTACACGTAGTATTGAGTATTTTAAAGATAGAGTTAACGACGATGTTTGAGCTAGTATATTAACTGTGTGACAGCCACCGGTACCTTCCTTCTACAACCTTAAGTAACCAGCTAAACCATGACATGATTTTCTTTAAAGTAATAATATAATGACACAAATAGTTCTGGTACAAATTAAGTTACGCTTATTTATGTTTAACAAAAATAATACAAATTTTATTAAATTTAATATAATTAGATTGAAAATGATTTATTTATTTTTATTTCAAGGCATGTAAAGAAATAATCAATTGAGGGGAATATGTGTGTGAGTTTGTGAGTGTGTGAGTGTGTGATAAATGATAAATGATTTTATTTCTGTAAGTAGGTTTTTACAAACACTTTTACACGTCAATCATATTTTAAAACTTGATGAGGGTGTGGATGTGGGTGTGTAAGTGTGTTTGTTTTAGCGCTTATTATAATAAATATATATCTAAGTCTCAAAAGATATGCGTAGCATTCTCTATCTTGTTATACTCGTATTATAAGAAAATCTCACGCCGTGGTTAAAATATTAGCCTGTTTGCATCATTTAGATTATGTTTTTTTTTTTTTGCAAATTTTTCATTCATCATTATCATGCTCCAAAAGTTTTTAGATGTTCATTAATTTAAAAAAGTGTCCATAATTATAAGGTCAATAAGTTTTTAGAGGATCAGTTAAATATTTCCCGATGACTATTACCCCTTTGGCCATTGATGATTGAAAAGACATAAAATCATAGCATCCAAGTCGTAATATTTTGTTCTGTCTTTTACGGTTATTCTTTTTTTAATTATTCATTTGTCATGTAATTCACTTTGTTTCATATAAATTATTTTCGTGTTATGTATTTTGATTTATTTTAATACTTTTACTTTGTTAAACTTACTTTACATAGATTAATTAAAGTAAATGATGTGGTCTTTTATAATTGGAAGCGCACACTTGTATTTGTCCCTGCAGGTACCTAATTGTGTAGCCTCTGCTGGACATCCAATAAATAAATAAATGATTGAATAAGACTGACATAATACAGAAGCAAAGATAATTGCTAAAAGCAACAGCATTTCCTCTGTAGCAAGTTAACACATGTAAATAACACTAAACAACCTTTACAACGGGTAAAGGACACGAGGCGAGTATATCTTTTACCCTCGCATTACCACGACCGAGTCTTCGAAGTTTCTTTTATAATACAAGACATATTTGTGATATAAACACACTAAAGTAACGTCTAGTTGGAAAGAGTCGTGACTATGGAGCACGCTATACTTAGTTTGTTTACGAGCTCTGTTCAAGTGGAGATACGTAAGTTAAGAATTGTGAAGGTTTCCTGACCCAGTAGCTCTTTGTACACACATGGAACATGACGTCATCGGACAAAATGAGATAATTTTCCTTATTTGTACTATCTATCTATCTATACTATATCTATCTATCTATCTATATAAATAAAAATCATATACGACCGAAATTAATTACTTTTAAAAATGTTTTTTTTTTGAATATAATGAAATGATTGAAAGTACAATTAATGATAAATAAATAAATAATAAATGATATTGCTACTTACTTATTATTTTGCTTACTTTAGCCGACAACAATGCAAGAACGCTGTGACGGGCTAAAACGTCTCACCTACGATGAATCTGAGAGACTTTTACAATTGGTGGGTTAACTGATTATTTCACCAACACTTACTCACTCATACCTTCTGGACTTCTGGACACACACTACCAAACACACACACAAACACCCTAACACACCCTCACACATACATATGCACACCCGCACACACACATACTTACTTCTTTTGTTTATATTCTTGTTCGTTTAATAATAAGTTACAGTTAGTCGGTAGTTAGTTTACAGTCACTTCTTGAGGCAGGATGCGGAAGCAGCCGTATCTGCTATGAACTGTGACCTGGATTTGATTAGCGAGTGGTCGCGGTCTTTTGGACTGCAAATCAACCCTAAGAAATCTCAGGCCATAGTTATCGGTGGCAGGTATATGCGGAAAAGGCTTGATGTTGCGTCGCTGTCTCCACTCTGTCTGAATGGAGTTCAGATTGAATACGCAAACACGGTTAAAAACCTAGGGGTGACCATGGATTCTTACCTATCGTGGACTGCCCATGTTGCTCAAGTCAGTCGCAAAGTGCACTACACGTTCCATTCGTTAAAATGCCTCCAGAGCTTCTTGCCCTTGAATACCAAAATCTCCCTTGCTCAAACTCTCATACAACCCATCATTGACTACGCTGATGCCTGTTGTTTGGATGCCACTGAGGAGCTTTTAAATAAACTTGAGCGTTTGCAAAATATATGTATTCGTTTTGTTTTTAACCTTAAAAAGTATGATCACGTTTCTATCTATCGCAAGATAGTCAAGTGGCTCCCTATTCGACTTCGCAGGAACACTCGAATATTGTGTCTGCTATTTAACATCCTTCACAACCCTAAAACGCCATCCTATCTGCGACAACGCTTTTCCTACGATCGTCCTTCGGATGCACCTTGCAGGTCGCATCTTAGAAATCTCCTTAGACTCCCTCCCCACTCATCCGACTTCTACTCCTACTCATTCACCGTGCACGCGGCTCGGTTGTGGAATTCACTGCCACCTGACATTAGGGACTGCCAAACTGTTGCAGCCTTTAAAAGAAGAGTAAAAGATCACTATCTTTCTACTTCGTCATAGTTGCATATTATTATGTATTTAATATTTTCCACTACATTGTAGTTCTAAGTATATATTTGAGTGATATTTATTTTGGAAGTATGTATGTAAGTAGTATATTCTCTTATTGTATGTTTATAAGTATTTATATTAGTGTATAGCTATTTTGATTTTATGTATATTTTTTATTTTATTTTTTCTCTTCTACACTTACACACGTTGTCTACATCTCTATATCTACTTTCCTATCGCAGGTATGCTGGAAGAGATTTCATTAGAAATAAGCATCACCTTTGTACGTATTTTTCTGTTCCTTTCTTCTTGTCTGTTTATATGTGTGTACATAAATTGTTAAATAAATAAATAAATATAAATTAATTGTTATTTTTGTCAGAATTTATTCAAAATTAAATTGTTTATAGAACTATTCTAGTTGGTCCGGAGGAAGGTGATGGCATTCGTGATACAGGGTAATCCTAGCACGAGTGCCAAAGCACTCCTTTGACACCTAAGTTACTGCACATTGTATAATTCTTCTAGTAATAAAGATTTTATTTTTTATTATTGTTGAACTTAACGATGATAATAGTGCTAACAATGAGAATAAAGTTCATTACCATCTAAGTTTTTCTTATTTCAATTAAGGCTCCATGCACGGAAAAAACAGTTTTTTGCCAATTTCTTATCTAATGGTGAGAAAGCTTGAAATAATCGAAACATTAAGTCTGTATCACTATAAAAGTATAGTTTTCATGGTGCTAAGCCATTCGTGTCAGTCACAGCACCGCTATTACAATAGTGTCAGAATGGTCTCGCCATTGTGAGTATTTGACAGTGTTTGTATGGCAAATCTGTCAAAAACTCACAATGAAGAGACCATTCTGACACTATTGTAATAGCAGACTTGAGGCCCTGTTAATAGTTTCATAATATTTGCGCTCTAAAAAATATAGTTTATTTCGCCGTTGATTTACTTAATGAAAATATTGTATAATAATAAGAATGAATTTAATTCAGACCTTCACAGTCTATAGACACACACATACATTAAAATTAAAATTATAAATTACAATTATACTATTTTAAAACAAATAAAAACCCAAAAAAAAACTGTGATTAATAAAATTTCAATTCTCTGTTCATTAAAAATAATAATTAAAATTGTAAAAATTTCATAATTGTAAAATAAAATGTCATTTAAAAAAATTATGTATATTTCAAGGATAGTTACTAACGTGTGATTTTTAAATTTCTTGATATTATTTGCTAAATAATAGAAAAAAATATGTTACTGACTGGGTTTCAAAAAAAGAAAGGATTTTTCCATATTATTTTTCTGCTATATTTTGTATAGAATTTGAAAAAAGTGGTTCAGCAACATGCAAATAGACCGTATATAATGATGTTGACGATATTATTTAATGTTTAAAATCAATAAAGTAGTTCTTTGTTTCAAACGTCAGTCTCGCGTCATTTTTCGGAAAACTTGTTCCGAATTTTAGTGATTTTCCGTGAATACTTCATTTATTTGAAAAATCCCTTTCAGCCTTATGCAAAACAAGGAATACGACTTTTCAAATCACGAATAATTTTGTTTAAATTCATTTTCCCTTTCACACAAATAATGAACAAAATTGATCAAAATCAATCGATTTCGTGCACGGCCCCTTAAGTTATATTGATATTTTGTATTGAGCTTATGCAGCCCATCAGATGTTTGATTAATTAATAAACTATATAAAAATGTATAAAATGATTGCTCGGAGAGATGTAAAAACCAGACCAGTGTTAATAAATAATTTCAATTTACAAATTACTAGCTTTTGCCCGCGGCTCCGTCCGCGTAGATGAAAAAAGTAAAAAAGTAGCCTATGTCCGTCGATTCTATAAGTATAGAATTATTTTCTATATTTATTTTTTCATAATTTTAGGCTCAGTACCCGGTCAATTTTCATCAATTTTCTTAAATAACTTTAAAACTGTTTATTTAGAAATGATTAACGAAATATTCTTGAGGCCCTCACGGTAAATCCTTACATTTGATTTGTCACACGGTACAGTGTGAAAACCTTTTATTTTTTATATTTTCGTGTATTTTATTACATTATACGGCCGTGTTTTCGTCACAGAAATTGATATATGTACCGAATTTCAACTTAAGCGGTCCATTATATTAGGAGCAAATCGGCTGTGATAGACGGACAGACAGACAGACACGAGTGATCCTATAAGGGTCCCGTGTTTTCCTTTTGAGGTACGGAACCCTAAAAAACGACAATAAAGTGTCTGTGCCAATAGGATGTCGAAACAACAACCAAACAAGATCGAACATTAAAAGAAGTTCAAATTCCAAAATAAAACGACTTTCCACTGTCTCCATAATAATAAGAAAAAAAATCTGGATGTGGTTGTGTCGTGGACACGGCCGTGTCTTTTACGTGTATATATGTATTGGTACGTAACGGGTTTTTTTTTTTTTTTTTGTAACGATTTCTTTTGTCCTTTAGCTATCGAATGGTGTTAAGGGTCCGTGCACGAAAAAAACTCTCTTCTGGCAATTTCTTATCTAATTGTGAGAAAACTTGAAATAATCGAAACATTAAGTCTGTGTAGCTATAAAAGTACAGTTTTCATGGTGCTAAACCATTCGTGTCAGTCACAGCAGCTTTTAATAGTTTCATCATTTTTGTGCTCTCCAAAATATAGTTTTTTTCGCCATGCATTTACTTAATGAAGATATTGTATAATCATTAAATAAAATTTTGATTATATTTCAAGGATAGCTGAAGACTAATTTGTGATTTTTTAATTTCTCGATATGATTTGCCAAATAATAGGAAAAAATATATTACTGACGGGGTTTAAAACAAAAAAAAAAAAGGTTTTTTCAATATAATTTTTCTGCTATATTTTGTATGGAAGTTGAAAAAAGTGGTTCGGCCACATGCAAGAAGAGCATATAATGATGTTAATGATATTTTTTGATGTTCAAAATCAAAAAAAAGTAGTTTCTTGTAGAATGATGATCAAATGTCAGTCTCGCGTAATTTTTCGGAAAATTTGTTGCAAATATTAGTGATTTACCGTGAATACTTAATTTATTTGAAAAATCCCTTTCAGCCACATGCAAAACAAAGAACACGACTTTTCGAATCTCAAATAATTTTGTTTAAATTATTTTTCCCTTTCTCACAACCAATGAACAAAATTGATCAAAATCAGTCGATTTCGTGCACGGCCTTTTAAGAAATGTGCCTAAGCATGACGCGTCCTTGAAATTTGACTCTCAATTCTCGTCCAATAGGGATGATACCTGGGTAAAAAAAAAAAAAAAAACTGTTTAGTCCGTCAATCAGATAATAAAAAAATATTAGACACGTATTTTTTACTTTATCGTATTGAATGAATGAATGAATGAAATGCACCGACCCCAGCGTGGTTTAACCAGACTCGATTACTCGAATGAACCCAAAGATTCACACTAGCCCCTGGAGCCTCATGTTTCATGGGACTACAGTGGCCATTGTATATCAAGGAGTAGACCGGGGGGCACGATAATGGTAGGGAAGACGTGCCCATAGGATATGGAAGGATTATTATAGCCTACCGGATATGCATCCTTAAGCAAGCAATGGAATAGTGGAGAGACGGGTGATATTTATCGGGAGGGCATCTTTTAATGACGTCGTCGCCTGGTTGGCTCGAGTTCAGCTGCCTTCCTTCACTGCTATGCTGTGTTGCTGTTTCCATTATCTTCGTCTGAAGTCTCGCTACTATCCGTTTCAGGTTTCTTGTAAATCTCGCTAACAACCTTTCTAATCTTATCTCAATCTTCAACAACGCCTGTGAATATGTGCGAGATAGCACATCCTGTGGTTTTTGATGAGTTTGGTTACGGTTTTTCCGTCTAAGATTGCATAATTTTCATGTCTTGGTTTATTCTTAGCGTGGTTAATCAAGTCTCTCATGATATCTCTCTCATATCTTCTATGTCTTGACCTGTTAGCTTTATTGAGTGCCGATACTTCCGCCTTCGTAACTGCCTGTTGGAGGGATGCAAGAGCTAATTGACGGTTCCTGGAGTGAATCGGCTTAAAAAAAGCAAGGTTGCCTGGGCAGCCGCTTTTGTACTCCAATTATGGAACTGCATGGTATTTCGATGTTTTCATCCGTTGAATTGATTCCTATACTTCCTAGTTTTTTCGTTATCAACTGCGATCTTGGTATTTTTGGGGGATTTGCTATTGAGAGCGACATAATATAGTTTATGATTGAAATCCTTGGCCTCAGTTGTTGTCTACTTCTCAACTTGTGGTTGCCTTTGTGCCTGGTTTTTGGTGCTTCCATTTTTGTTTAAGATTCGACTTGTTCTTAGCTGCCCCCGGATAATTTTGTGTTCGGATGTGCCCCTATCGGCCCATTCTCCTTTAATAAAGTGGAAGAGTTTTTCTGTTGCATGTGGCGTAATGGTCCAATTTGGATTCCTGAGTGTACTTTGACCATGTTATCCGGCATGATGATCTCATTTTGGTCGCTGTTGGCTATATTTCTGTTGTAGTCGGAATAATCAGATGTAGATTTTGGTGAATCAGCCCTTTGTGTTGGAAAATTTGTGTATCTTGTCGACCAATATGTGCGTAAAAGTCACCTAGCATTACTAGCGTCAGGTCCTTGGTTTTCTCTAATCAAGTTTAATACACCTGTGAGAGATCTGATTGCTTTAGAGGTACAACTGTTGATTACAGGAGCAGGCTTATCACTTCTCATACCAACTTTAACCTATTAACCGCCCCGGTCGGATTAATACGACAAATGTTTACGTGCCCGTGGCGCCTCAGTCGTATTTATACGACTGAGAACCTATGTTCGTTTTGTGTTTTTTACATCATTGCACTACCATATTTGTCGTAGATATTTATTTGTAGATTTATGGGCCGGGCGCTGGGGGCACGGGAATTGATATAAAGCCAAGCGGTCAATAGGTTAAGAGTAGTTGACATCGCTTCGGTATCTTTTTCCTATTTTTATTTCAATTTGGGCATCCTTTGTGATTAGAATTGCTAGTCGCCGGTGTGCTTCACCTGTAATTCCCGATAGGTTGATTTGTACGTTCCTAAGTTCACCCCTGTTTCTTGTAGGCAGGTTACATGTACACGAACGCCCCAACGTGACAATTCAGCATCTGTTTTTATCTTTTTGCCGTTCCAAGTTGCAACGATGACCACATCTGTCCACCGCTCCTTCTTGCGACGACCAATAAAAACAAAAACTTTTGTTTAAACAAATCTATCAGGCTCCGCTACAACGATCACAGATGTCCGACTACCTCGGCCGGTCCCTTTACGGTCTTTTTCCCTCATTTACAAAAACAATGGGGCCCAGCAAACTCCGATGTTGCGATGCTAATACTCGATGAGCGCAGGCAAGCTTGAATTAAGCGGCCGAGAGCTCCAAGCAAGAATATTCCTTAAAGTGGTCCGATGTTCGAGACCGCGATAGTACTTAATTGCGTCAGAAAGCATCTGCCTTCCAGTTATTGTCTACTGCGACACAAAAAATTCACAAAAAATGTACTTAATAAAAACGTTGGGTTTACCCTTATATGAGCGAGGCTACCTGCCAAAGTAGCGACCGTTTTGTGAAGTTTATGTTGAGTTGCACGAAACCAACACTAGTTCAACGGAGACTCCAAATCCATGCCATCACTTACATTTTGTATCAAAAAGAAAGTGACAGCATCAACTCAAAGTCCCCGCTAAACCAATGGTGGCTTCGTGAAACTCACCCTTAATAAATAAACGGTTTGTTATAATTTTAAAGGCAAGAAGTGGTAGTATGGTAGTCAAACTAAGAAGTTTTAGGGGAATAAAAATTGTACAAAATCTAAAGCGATAACGTTATTTTTGTTAGAATAATAAAGTATGTTAGTTTATCTTGCTATATTACATTATTATACAAGCCCACCGCCATTGCCACCAACCGGGCACAAATCCAACAACATCCCGCCCGACCCGGGAATCGAACCCAGGACCCCACGCTCAGCAGCAGCGCACCATTAGACCAACGAGGCATCAAAATACGAACATCATCATCTTACAACAAAAGCTCAAAAACTTGAAGTGAGCGCGCGGCGCGCGTACCTCACAACAATGACATAAATACAAAAATAATACTGATCAAGTTAGGTAGACTGGTAGAAAATGCCCCAGGCATCAAGTCCTATATGTCCTGTAGTATGTTTCACGTGTGCATAAAGTGTTTACAAATAAAATATATAAAACAGATCCCTAAAAGACAAGGAAAGATCAAACCAGATAAGACTGCTCGGGGACGAAGTTATTTCGCTCGGGGCTGCACCAGTCGCCCACCTGATATCAGGAACGCACTTAGGCTAAGTCCACAGCCACACTTTTGCACTGATTTAATACGATTTACAGTAACTTCCACCTCATAACAAAAGAACTACTTTCCACGTATTTTTTACTTTATCGTATTAATACAAAATTACTTAGATAAAACAAATTAAACTTGGGAGTGGGGGCTCGTTACGTCACAGCTCAGTATAAAATCTAGTGAGAAGTGACGTAATGCCACATTTGAACTCAATGTATCGCCGTAATGTTTTGATTCCGTAAAAAAAGAAAAAATAAGTGTCCAATATTTTTTAATAATCTACATAACGGATAAAGCAAAATTGTTCTAGTCATCATCCCTATTATTGAATCGCTGCGTGAGAAGTTTCAGAGAATTCATCGGTAAAATATCCCGCTCAAAACGCAGTAGTGACAGCTACGGAAGACGTCACATCGCCGCCATGACAGCTGAACGGACGAGAAATGCCACAATTTTCACAAGCCGGTGTCAAATGCTGCAGTGCGTCTCAAACCCCAGTCAGTTGCGGTCGAGGCGATCAGAAGGACTTGACCCGTTTTCAAAGCTAACAACTAGGAATATTTTGGTAATTGGTGAAAGTTATGAATAAGACTGGATAAAACTGTTCCGTATTTTAATAGCCTCGATATAATCATCATAAGGGATTCTGTCTATTTACAAATGATTTTGCTATAGAATTCGGTAGAAACTAAGAAGCAACAGACAAAATTACGAAAAGAATAAACATAATTGAATATCATCTTCGTCCTTTGATATATCGCCGTTCATTCATCCCGTTTTATACTAGACTAGTGAATTTAGAATTAGTTACTAAAATAAAGAAGTAAGTTCTAAAAGAAGGTCGCTCGATCATTCTGATCTAATACAATCTTGGTCGCCTGTCGCGACTTCTACGAGAATATAAAATGAGAGAAACTATTTTGAGTTAGAGAAAGAAAGTATTTTCCTCATCCATACTAATATTATAAATGTAAAAGTAACTCTGTCTGTCTGTCTGTATGTTACGTTTTCACGCCTAAACCGCTGAACCGATCGTCATTAAATTTTGCAGAGCTATAACCTGGGATATGAAAGATTGGCACCGCTCTAATGTCACGTAAACGTTATTGAACTAGAAATAATTACACGTAAACACACCCACACAACTGCATTTCCTGATGTCGTGCATCATGCATCAACAACCTAAATAGAGAGATATGACGCGGGCTGCAGCGAGAACGAGATAACAATAATTGTCACATTAACTTAGAAACAAAGGCGACATAGAAAGCAATATTAATCAAGAGAATTTTAAAGAAACTAAGTTTTGATGTACTTACGAGTGGAAAGTAATCCCGTGGAACTTGTTTTTGGAATAAACTTTTCACTTTTTTTTTCCTTCACTTTTATTTATTTATTTATTTATTTATTTATATATACTTTATTGTACATCAGATTACACATTACAAAAGAAAAGAAAACTTATACACTATAAAATATACAATGGGCGGCCTTATCGCATACTGCGATCTCTTCCAGGCAACCTTGGCATGGACAGTGAATTTCTGGACATAAAATGAGGTTGTCATTGGTGCAAAAATAAAAAGTATAACAGTACAATATCCTATAATAGATACACAGATATATAATAGATACATACATACTAACTAAATAAGCAAATAAAACAAATGAAGACTAGATTATTACAGTAAACAACGAGAACAAAATCACAACAACAAGTAATGTTCCTTAATGTTCCTTTTTAAACTTTTTAAACTTTTTTTGACGGCACTGTTGGCGCCCGTTAAGCGATTGACTGCTGCGCTTCGTGTTGCTTTCGCGGGTTCGATTCCCGCTATTTGTATGATCTCTAAGTAGTTGTTCCGTGTCTGGCTGTTTGTGTATGTTGAGTTTAAATGTTTGCACCCACAATAGGTACAGAAGAAATTCCTATGGACTACGTTTAAAAAAATTAAATATTATATATAATATATTAATATTCATATAAATTAGCGCCCGACTCCGTTTTGTCGCTGTGGTGTGGTTGCAGTTGTGGTTTGGTTGTGGTTTCTTGTGATCGAGCCCTAAACGAAAAGACTTATAAGCACATCAGTTTTCGATTGCGTTTAAAATACCAAAGAAGCAAATATTATATTGTGAAAATGACCAGCGATGGAATGCGATAAAACATTGAATAAAAAAACTCATTCATACAAATTAATAATTCAAATCGCCTCCAAAAATTAAGCTTACAATATTTGAATATTTTATAACTGAAAAAAAACTTGTGAAAATAATCTGCCAACAGAACATTATACAGTTACAACACAGCCGCTCAAAAACTTCACAAGATGTTTTTTTTTTTCAAATGCCCTTTGAAATATAGAAAAAGTTGAATAATAAATAGCTTTTGTAAATTTTTAACATTAACACCGACTCTTGGATAAGTTAAAAGTGTCTGCCGAAGGACATTCGAGACATCTGTGGACAGTGTAAATTACGGATATAAATATCCTAATATAATAAAGATGAACAGTTTTTTTATTTTTTTTAGGGTGTCTTAGTCAACTAGGAACCCTTAGGCTACGGACACGAAGTCAGCGGACGCGGGGCGGCGACGGCGGCGCGGCGGCGGGAAGTGGCGCGTTTCAGTGCATAGATTTATATGTCCTTAGATCTATATAATATATATCAATCTCTTTTACAACTATTGTTCAGTTTATTTAAATTATTTGTAATTCTAATTCTAATAAATAATAACTTAATTTTGATGTAATGATGACCCATAATTTTACAAACCATATTTGTACGCTGAAAACGGCAGAATATTATGATCGTACGAGTAATACATAATGAACCTAACAACTTTGTAGAATATTCTGACAAACAAATGTATTCTATTCTATTCTATGGAACTGACCTCGAAGGCAGCGCACTATGGAAAATATAGGTCGGTATCGGATCAAAAATCTGTAACTTCATGAATTTTTGTTGTATCGTGATGAAATTTGGCACAAATATGCAGCAAGGTTCGGAGATTCGAACGATGTGTAGTTTATAGGGTTTTCTTGTATATCTATGTATGTTTTTTTGCATAGAATGAAAGAAATGGGAAAAAATCACGAAAAAAATAGTTAAAAATTTATTTCAAGTGGAATACAAGTTTATAATGACTAAAAAGATTAAACCATGGTTAATTACAACAAGCAAAGTAAACAAAATATATATATATGAAAAAAAAAATACTAAATTAAAATCATATTACTAATAGGTACATCCTATACTCTGGCTTCAGGAAATGATGTAGCTAGGTACAAATATAAGTAATAACTAAATATAAATATTATTTTTAACTTATACCACTTCAGGATCAGGGTCAGTAATTGTGGGTTCACTTTCAGGTGCCACGTTTAAAAGACTTAGTGCCTCTTCTTCAAGTTCTTTCACATTTCTTACGTACGGTTTTCTCAAACTTGTTATATATGGATCTGAAGGGTATAAAAGCGTTTTAAAGACATCTTCATTTGTAGCAGATCGGGAACATTTTCTGGCATGATGAAGTCGTATGTTTCTGTAGTCTTTGTTGCGAGACTCTTGTGCGTCTTCCGATAGCTGTCCAATAGGAAGCACCGCAAAATGTTTGATAACGTTTTGCCCGTGTATGAGTATTTTATGAACGGAGGATGGCATATAATACCAATCGTAATTACTTACATAGATTCTTGCAGTTTCTATTGCATATTCCCCAAATTTTTCAGGGTCGATCATCATTCCAGAAGAAAGAACTTGCAAGATAATGTATAGGCGTTTAATCAATGCCTCATCTACACCTGTTATTTCCGATGAGCAAGTGCTATTATAGAAGAATCTTCGTGCGGTATTGCCATCGTTCGTATTCCCGCTAACTTGCCGAGGTTTGTCGACGATTAATCCCAACTCCTCCCTGAAACGTTTTTGAACAACTTCTTTCTTTTCTTTTTTTAATCTCTTATTTTCCTCAGTTGAAGCAGACCAAGTCTTAAACGAAAGATTATAGGAAATATGCAATATCATTTCCATGCAGCGAATCCAGGCGTGTAAGGTGGACAATCCGTATTGGTAGGCGTTTTCGTTTTCGGGTCTGGCAGTTACTTTCGATATGTCATTCATTAGCCGTGGAGTAGCCCCACATATCGTGCATGTGGAACCAGATGGAGTATCTGTAAGGACCTGAGCCACCTTTCCATCGATCATCGTTAGAAATAGTTCATGCTTCACATTTACTACAACACCATCTTTGTTTATAAGTGATGCTTGTGCAGCCCTAATTTGTTTTTTAATATCATCAACAACTGCCTTGGTTTTTTCTGGAGTTTCCTTACAAAACTCAATAGAAATGGGTCTGCAAAAACGGACAGATGAAGGTACCGGATTTTGCCAAACAACGGATCCCGATTGCACATCAACTAATCTGATGGGGAAATGAAGTGATGAACAAATTGGCATCTGAAATTGTTTCTGACTCTTCTGCAAGTATTTGCTTGTATTGGCTTTGACCAGATGAACCATCACATCCCCATTTAGAATAAAGGATCAATGTTCTATGTTGTTTTTGGAAAACAGAATCGATTTTTAAAATTCTAGCGGCAGTATGATCCAATAAATCTTGTATATTAATCACTTTAGCATAAGTATTCGTGATTTCGATTGTAGAAGATGGTGGATAACAGGATCTTTTTATTTCTTGTATTTTGTAGTAAGGCGGGAATATACAACACTTTCGTTCGTTGGTTAAGTTTTTCAGGTACATATATTGTGCTTTTGTTAGATCTAAATCTATAAAAGCACTCAATGCTTCCGTATCGGAAAGAATCTTCATCTGGTCTGAGTCGTTCCACTTACTTGAGATATCTAATTTCTTTTGAGTGTCAGCGGTTCTTAATTCTTCGACAAGATGAGCTTCTGTGTACTCACGTAAAGCCCGTAGTCCCTGCAGATAGGCGTTTTTTATATGCTCGAAGCCATAGTCTTGGAGTAGAAGAGTGTTTTTCCTCTTCTTGGTAGATTCTGAGGAGTCTCCATAAGCCACGCATGCTCGTCCTCGTTGGCCAGATGTTGATGGCGTAGAATATTGTTCAGAATCCGGTAAATTTAACGAATACCTTGAGTCCAACCAAGTACAATACTTCTGTAAAAATGTTTCTTTTTTCCGAGATGCCAGGGCCCAGCGTTTGTTGAAAATAGGAAGAATGTGCCTTTGTATGTCACTAATTATAAAACACAAGTTGTTTTCAGAAACATTCAGCTTTTCCACTAAAACTTTGGATAATGATTCCATGGTCTTGCCGCCCTCTATATAGGGGATTATGAAGTCTCGTTTGGTACAGCTGAAGGAAGACATTTTAACACTTCACAATCTGCAGAAATAATAGGCGTAGATGAGATTTGCTTCACTTGAAGTTACACTGATGTAGATGGTTCGAATAGTTTTTGCTTCCCTTTAAATACTCATTTTACAATATCGAATTGGTACCTACATCATTATTATCTTGTAATTTCCCACGCAAACCGAGTGCAAATTTGATAAGGTCCCTTTGTTATCACGAAATAATGAAGAAAATATCCAAAAAGTTCTATATTGTTCATGTGAATGGTGTCAGTGGTAAACCGCAAAAGATACTAATTTTCGGGTTCTGACTTTTATCAGTTTTTTTCTCATATCTTCTAAAACCGCAAATATCCGCAGCTGATTTTTTTTGCATTCTATTTATGAATAGTTAGACTACTAGTCGACACAAAAAGTAGCGCTTGGGCAAACGTGGGTAATACTGAAAACCTTCGACGAAAAAACATACAAGTGAAAAAAAAGGTATGTCACTTTTTAAGTAATTACTGAAATATTTTTCTTTACTTTTAAAATCATTAAGCTGTATCGCAAAAAGCATAAAATAACCTTTCTAAAAATGCATAATACTGCATATCTGTACCAAGTATTTTTTTCACAATATGGTATTGAAACATGTATACGCAAAGACTTGAGTTTGGCACTTCTGTCTTCTATGTATTTCTATCTAAGAAAAAAAAAATAATTTCGCGTATTAAGAAAAAAAATCGTAATGAATATTATAATTTGACTATTAGAAAACCTAAAAGAATAGCCATATTAGCCAAATTATGATATTCGTAAAAAGCATTTTTGATATGCGCTTGTTCTACCATTTTCCATAGTGCAGCGGTGCGGGGAGCGGCGTACGAGCGATGCGCACCGGTCTAGCGGTGCCCGCGCGTCTGCATTGACGTAGTGTTTCCTTGCCCGGTTTTAGTAATTCACATCTTCTTTTGCCCACAATAAATCTAACGATTCGAAGAAATTTGTATCAAAAAGATGTTGTGGTCGCTGTTTAGACATTACGTTCACGGTCACCTCCCTACACGTAAAGTTGTGATGATATTTTCTTTATCGTCCAGCCCATATTGCGGGGTATCGTTGAATAGGCCGTTCGAAAATATTACGGGTCTGTGGAAACCATTTTTAGATTCAGAGATCCGTTTGCGTAAAATTAAGCTTTAAAGTTCAAAGTGCAAATTTTTGTTAGAGTCAAGTTTGCCCTGCCAGCTAAATGGTTGTTTTTGGATATGTGAAAAAAAAAGGGGCAGTAGTGAAGTTAAAAGGAAAACTATCACAGAAAAGTAGGCTTTACAAAATAACGAGCCATAGTCAACCAACTTTCATAAGTTTTATAGGACGAAAATCCAACAAACCAATCGTATTGACAAAAGAATTGGTAAGTTTTAATTCAGGAATTTTCGTTCGGGAAGATACTCAATATCTTCTCGTCCCACATACCGCAGTGTCTGAAGATGAAAGTCTTTGACCATAAGTCATCACTTGATCATCATCGATCGTCCACAATGGGCCTTATTAGAAGGCTAAACATCACCCAAAGGGCAATGGAGACGGCTATGCTTGGACTTTCCCTACGCGATCGAATCAGAAATGAAGAGATCCGCAGGAGAACCAAGATAACCGACATAGCTCGAAGAATTGCCAAACTTAAGGGCAGAACAGATGGCCGTTGGGGCCGAAAAGTTTTTAAGTGGCGACCGCATACCAGAAGACGTAGCGTTGGAAGGCCTCCCACAATGTGGACCGATGACCTTGTGAAAGCCGCAGGTATCCGCTGGATGCGGGTAGCACAGAACCGGTCGAAGTAGCGGTGCTTGGGGGAAGCATGTCCAGCAGTGGACACCATTCGGCTGAAATAATGATGATGATGAATTCAGGAGTAAGGGACTCGATTACATTGATTTACGCCGTGCAAATCCGATTTCCCATTGTCTCCCGTGGGTATCGTAAAAGGCAACTAAGGGACTTACTAGAGAATGGGCAGCTGCGTTCTATATGCATTTTAACACCATACTGCGATCGCCAACCCGCCTGCCAAGCGTGACATTTATGGCAAACCCCCCCAATTGGAGGAGGCTTATGTCCAGCAGTGGACATCTTTCGGCTGGAATGATGATGATGATGAAATTCGATTTCCATACTAGCAACTAGGCTCACTGTCCAGGTCCTAACGTCTGGACATGAACCCATTTCAGTGGGTACTTTAAACAAATCAACGGCTACACACAGCATTAAGGTCGAACCCTCATATCTTTCACAACCAGTCAAAAAGTTTAGAGTCGAAAATAGTAAGTTGTGACGGATTGCCGGACGTTGTCTACCCTTTTCTGTCGGAGTTTGGCGCCTGTCTGATACATAGGTAACATTTCTGTCGACCCCGCATCAAAACACGTTAAGTTTTAATGGAAATCACGAATATGGCTCAGAGGCAGGTGTTACTAAAATTATTTGGAGTGGAAAAGGTCAGGGTTGAATAAATAGTGAAAGTTGGAGCATTTTGGGACCTTTGCTGTCTTTTTGACGAAAATAACTCGTTTATTCTAGTGATCATTTGAATATACCCTAGACTTTATGATTTTGTAATTTGGCAGTGTTTTTAAGTATACAAAAAAAAAAACACCCAAGTACCACACACAATATTCTGTAGTTAGGATGAATTTATCCCAAGAACAAACTTAACGTTGTAGTTGAAAAACATGTTTTCCCCTATATTCCAACTGCAAATGTGAGTTTGTACCCACAATATTGGTAGATTTACCATGTTATTTTAAGACCATAGACTTCTAATCGATTTTCCTGTAATCTATAGAACTATAGAAAATATATAAAATATATATATTTCTATCTAGTATAGAACTATTTTCTATATTTTTTATTTATTTTTATTTTAGGCTCAGTAGTTTCGGAGGGAAGCGTCCAGCCATCAACCAGGGTAATAGTAAATTTTTGTTTATATTTTCTGAAAAAAAATTAAAAATATTTATTTTAAAATTATGAAACAAAGAAAACATTTTTATAATATAATATATTGTAAGGATTTCACATATAATATCATATAATATATCTGAAATTCTTACAATAAGCCCTTTTATTTGATATGGTAGACGGTACAGTTTGCAATACTTTTTTTTTTTTAATTATCTAATTTGTCCTCCAACAGTTTTTTTTTTTTCTACAAGTGTTAGCTCTTGGCTCTTGGCTCTTCGCGTATTTATATACGTTACACGTAAATTTTTTTTGTCTGTCTTTCTGTCTGACGGTCTGTCTGTTCATCGGTCTGTCTGCCTGTTTGTTCCGGCTCATCTCTGAAACGACTGGACCGATTGTGACGAGACTTTGACTGGGAGATAGCTGATGTTACAAGGAATAACTTGTAACATCAGCTATCTCCCGTACCTTTATCTTACCTTTATTAAGGAAAAGTCATGCGAGCGAAGCCGCAGGCCGCAGTTAGAATATAAATATAACTAGGTTTACCACAATGACGTCCATTCCTTTCACCCAAAACACAATAAACCTCTTCCTTCTTTATAGCAATAATAAAGTTCAGAGAATCCCATTAAATTCCACTGTTTGTATTTTATTAATATTGTACTGTTTGGCTTTAATTGCTACAATGTCTTCAGTTTTGTGTTCATTTCATTCCGGAGTTTCGGCAAGTATCAATTTTCCATTCGCTTCGTTACAAAGTTCTGTTGCAATAAGCTTTATATTTGTGTGTTCTGTAAATTACAGTTTTGTAATAATGGTTTGAGGATCAGATTTACATGAGATACCAATTTCTTTGGTCAATAGAGCTTTGGAAATGTTTGTATCTTCAACCGTTATTTGGATAAAGTTTTGAATGTTGCTGAGTTTCTCAGATTCTCTCAAAATTATAAGATACTACAATCCTAAAGTGTTTTGATAAAAACCATCTGCGAACTCGCAATCTAAGATTACAAATTCGATTCCCCGCAAAATATTCAAACAAATATTTGCACGACCCAGAGAAAGTTGTACACAGGAGAAATTCGCGGCACAAATAAAATTTAATAAAAAAATCAGAATCCTCATTTTCACACAAATTCAATCTCATCGACCAACAGAAACCAAAGAAACAACCAACTCCATTGTCTCCAAATTAATATTCAACAAGAACGATTAGCCCGTCAGCCGACAAGGTCCATTGTAGTGAAGTTTCAGCTGTGTCAGTCATACAGCAACTCGTCATACACAACTTTAATAACGTGTGCGAACTTGGCGCGGCTCACGGCCATGCAAACTGTTGGCAACACCGCGTCATGACAAATTGACAAAGTTCTTGACGTCGAGTGAGGAGAATGGACTAATAATATTTACTTAGTTGTGCTTTGGAGGATTTTCTTTTGGTTTTTACTGTAATTATTTTTGTACTAATAATAGATTTGAGTGAAAATGCCGGGACACCCTAGGAGGACATAAATACTGACTTAATTGGTGACGTTCTTCAGAAAGTACATGTGCGTTGTACTCGCAACCAGGGTGCGTGTACGAACTTAAACGAGGCAAAAGGTGTATGTAAGGATCGTAGCAGGTGTGTTATATCAATAATCTCGTGCATAATAAAGCACATAATTATAAATAAATAAATAAACGCATTTTTCTTTCTTCTTTCTTTCTTTCAAATACTAAATTATTCGTTATTGTTGGGCCAATTATCAGGCTTATGTCCTTAGGAAACCAACCCAAAATCTAATAAGGCATCTTCGTTAAAGACAGGCTGCTGACAAAAAGCTTACCAAAGACTTCTCAAGTCTGGAGCTCCGAAAATGTTAGATTTATAACAATTTCGTGTCCATAAATCACACAAAGGCATATTGTTGTGAACTAGCCTCGTTATTATGAAATTTGCCCAACCATCTATCTTCGCCGGTATCTCTTAATTTCACTTAGAACTTTGTTAGAAACGTCGAATTGTTAATGCTGTTCTAATTATTGGAGGAAATTTTAGTTTATTGATAACATTGTTTATTAAATTTAAAATTACATATTATTTTTTGAATGCTCTTGTCCATAGGAAACGACCAATTGGAACCGTGCACCTAGCTTCTGACATTTCATAAGTGCCCATGTAGGTATATGTGAAATATTTTGAATGTTGAACATATCAAGAAGACAAAAGACATACCCGCAGCACTTTGGCTGTGAACTCAAACCTGTCAGCATACAACATATCCTACGTAAGCATATTCAACATAGTTTGACATAGAAATAAGCTATTTCCATTAATTACAGTCTTGTTAGAGGGGCTCGTGTGGCGCCGACCCTAAAGAATAGCACCACCCCATTCCCTCCCGTGGGTATCGTAAAAGGCGACTAAGGGACTTACTAGAGAATGGGCAGCAGCGTTTTCTATGGATTTTTTTTACACCATACTGCGATCGCCAACCCGCCTGCCAAGCGTGGCGATTATGGCAACCCCCCCCCAAAATAACAAGCACAAATAAAAAATGGCCCCTAGTGCCCGGCAGCCCGCCGTCCCTTGGCTACGGTAGCGGTCAAGGCCACGGTGAGGCAAGGGGTGCGAAGAATCACCGGAAGGGGTCCGGCTACCACATTCACTTTTAAAAAGCTTTGGGGAGGCCTATGTCCAGCAGTGGACGTCTTTCGGCTGAAATGATGAGGGGCTCGTGGCTAAGTAATAACTGCCGCAAGGGTCCATCGATTAGGTTAAACAGTGCTTACTGCAGTTGGTCTGTGGATGGATGACCGTCTTTACATACCGAGACCCCTACTGCCTCGGAAAACACGTTAAGCCGTTGGTCCCGGCTGTCATTTGTAGATCTTTGACAATCGTTACGAGTCGTCAGAAGCCCCAAAGTCTGACAACTAGTTTTACCAAGGAGTATCGTATTACTCAGTAGCTGTATTGTGGAGGTCAAATTGGCAGTCGCTCCATGTAAAATACTGGTATTTAACTACATCCGGTTAGACTGGCAGCCAAATCTAACATAGTTGGGAAAAGGCTAGGCAGATAAAGAAAGAAAAGAAAGAAAAACGTTTATTTGCGGTAAACATGACACAAAAAATAAAGACCACAATAAATAAAAACAAGTTGGGGGAAAGTATGCGCCACATTCACCCGAAACGGCCATCGCTCAGCATAATGCTGCGACCCTATGCGAGACAGAGCCCCAGCGCTGGTTTTCATCGACAGCCGGCGTTGACGTGAGGACGTCGACCGGTGCAGCATACAAATACTAAATGTTTTTATAAAAATAATATTTTAAATATTTAAAATGGTAACATTCCAGATGATGACAGTCTTGTTTAAATATAGCCTATATAGTTCTTTATAATCCACAGACAAGGAACTCAATTCGAAGAGTTATCATCTCATTCCAATAATACTTCAGAACTTTTCCTATAGAACATCTACTCTACAAAAGAAATAAACCTGCTCGTGGCAGGATCTCAATTTAACCACATAGAACGTGTGAGACAAAGCATTCGGTACACAACCGCTTTCCTTAGCTCTGATGCGGTAAACTTTGTGTGTGTGGGCTCACTGACAGCGAGTTTTCGTAGCAGATCAAGCAGGAACATAATTATTGCCCAGAAGATTATTGACGTGCACTGATTGGTGAGAACACATGGTACTAGTCTTATTCTTCTTTTTCCTGGCTACTATCCCAATTTATTTGGGGCCAGCCCTACTAGTACTTCTGTGCCACACCGTTCTGTTGTGGATTCTCGTGTTGCTCACCTTCATATCATTTTTTATTGTTCGTAGACAAGTTATTGGTGGTCGTCCACGGCCTATTTTTCCGTCTTCTATACAGTGTTTACAGTTTTTTTATAATGTGCACATATCGAAATGTCTATGCTTGAAAAATCTATGCTTACTTTTATCTACGGAAAAAATACAAAAAAATATTTTTTTTTTTAGGAATTTAATTGTTTTAATTTTTGTTTCTTAATGTCTCAAAAAGACGCCCACTTACTGAGAAATTTTACAATTAATGAAAAAAAAAACAGATTTTTACTAAAAAAAACATGTTTCTTTTCAATTCAGGGTAGTTTTTTCCCCAATTTTTGGGCGCCTAATTACTTCCAATCATTATGGAGTTTGTTTCATGGTGATAGAACATTTAACTTAAAAAAAAAAATTTTTATTCCATTAAAAATAAATTAAAATATTTAGATTTTTTTATATTTTTGCTGTAGATAAAATTAAGCATAGATTCCCTCATTTCGATATGTGCACATTATAAAGACTCACACTATATTCATGACCCTTTTAGTTACTTAATAATAATATTAATAATTTATTTGTTCAAAAATATACAGACATTTAAATAATAAGGTGATTTACTACACCAATAAAACACTTTATTCTATCATCAGAAATTGAACATCTGTGTCCAAACTAGATATAAAATATCTGTATTTCAGACATCAGCGCTCTTCCCCTGTTGTAGGCGACACTTAGAAAATAACTTTTTTTGACCTCTATAACACATTCGATCAAAGAGATATAATAAAATAATATTAAAATAAAAGGAAATGACAAATGTAGGACAACAATCTTAAATTAGTTGTATAGTGAGGGCCTCCGGAGAGTAGAGTGTAAATGAGTGGATGTGTGAGAAGGGAGGAAATGGGAGCATGACGGTTGACAGGGGAGCATGGAAGAATAAAACGTGTTGCACCGATCACAAGTAGGTAATATGGGACAAGAACAGGGCGATCATGACTGAGTGGTGAGAATAAATGAAATGAGTAACGGCAATTTTCCTTTATCGCTGGTTTTTTTCCAAAAGATAATGAAAACAGCCTGCTTTTTTAAATTAGTTCCGGTTGAGATAATGGTAGGTTACCTACCAAAAAGTTTTTTTTAAATTTCTGTGGCGGCATCTACAACGCCACATGCGAACTACGCAGCAAAGACCAGCTGACGTCACACAAATCCTGCATCGCGCAATCAAAGTTTACCGCGCGACTAGCATACATACAACATCCTGACATCAACCGTTGGGCAGTTGCCTACCAGATACAACACTTGTCTTGCCGGAAGATCCTCCCTTTTTAATAGAGTATGAACTTTACACCCTGTTCCTCAGACTTGTATATGCCTATTATATTTATAAAATAGAAATATAATAACCTAACCTAACTGCAATTATTAACAAAATGAAATAAATTATGGCGTCAAAAAATTCCTCCGCATCGCTGTCAACAGGTAATGTTTCCAAGAGACTAGCAGCATTGCCACGTTGTATGGCAATGCTTAGCCTCTGGCCAAGGTAAAAGCCAGCCCTTGGGTCACGGGAAGTGTAACCAGCCTTTTGGAAATTTCATAGAACAAATTATGAGCACTGGGACTCCATTTTCAACCCCAAACGGCTCGAAAATATAGTTACCGATAAGGTTACTATACTTTCGCCGCTTGAAGTTTTCAGCAGCCGCAGCAGCAGCGCCAGCACAGCACACCGAGCCAGGAAGATGGGATGGCGCAAGAGTATCGACACACGTTGCGTCCCACACTAAAAACCTATAACCCACCAAAAATTCGATCACTAAACACATCTGAAAGGATCATGGAGGTCTAAAAGATGGCGAGATGAGCTTGACATCTGCAGACAGGATTAATCCGTTAAAGCTCTTGAGCTTAAACGGATTAATTTTAACCGAATCCTGAGGAGCGCAGAAAGGATTGAAAACCTTTGACCTGCAGAAGATCAAATTGGTGTGACCTATTTAATAGCGATAGAAGAGTATCATCAAGAGGGGCTCGTGGCTAAATAATAACGCAAGGGTCAATCGAAGGTTAAACTACGCTTGCTGAGGTCGATCCGCGGACGGGTGACGTCCATACATTATGTTTATTACCGAGCTGGTAAATACTGGTAATGTTTTGGACTAACGAACTTATGAGGACACTAAATACTAATAGGGTTGAAAATATAACCACAAATGTGTCCTAATCTAAGCTGGTATATTTGAATAAAATTGCGAGACCCCAACCAAACCGTGATAAAGAAACTATAGCGAAATCTATTTCGACGCCAACGCCATCTATCGAGCATGACATCAGACTTTAAGCATTAATTTTACAATAATGACTATGGCTTCTTCATGAACACATTACATATCGAGACCCCTCCGTGCCTCGGAAATAACACACTTGACAGTTATCAAGGTTAGTCAGAAGCCCGAAAATCTGACAACCAGTCTTACTAAGGGGTATCGTATTACCCAGCAACTGGGTCGCTCCATGTAAAATATTAGCTGCATTCGGCTGGACTGGAAGCTGACCCCGACATAGGGGAAAAGGCTAGACAGGTGATGATGAGAAGAATATCATCAAAAGTAATAATTTTAAACAACACAAATAATTCCCACTTTTACTTAAAACTTATCGCTCCAACCCGGACCTCACCACAAATCCATACCGAGTTTTCAAGTTGCCTCATACAAAAGGGCTTTCTTCAGAAATTTTCATATTACTTTAGTAGTAATAAGTGCCGGCTCTTGGGATATGAAAAGCAATCTCGAAGGAGATTTTATTACATGAAAGGTAAACAGTGTAGGGAAAGCAAGGCTTACGTAGCAACGATGTTGATGTTGTGTTGGCCTGAATTAGGCTCAAAATGTGCGGGAAATTATGTTTAAAATGTGTGAAATTGGAATTGTTGTTGATTTGACGACACGTTTGACTTAAGACTACGCCGAGCGCACAGAGGCGCCCTCATCGTTATTTCGGTGATTTCTTTTCTCTTACGGAGCTTAGTGGCCACTATTTTCCGTTTTAATGATTACAATAAAACATAACAATTTAAAACTACTGTTTGTAGTAATAATAACGTATAGTCTTGTGAAGCACAACTTGACGAGCTTATTTTCTACATTTTCATTCTAAAATAAAAGATATCACCGAACAAACGATGAGGGCGCCACTGTGCGCTCGGTAGCCTCTTAAGGCGACTATAACCGACTTTTAATGATTTTATACTGAAGATCACGTCTAAACGAGTAGTGTTAATGATTTGGAAAAAATATATATTAAATTAGAGCATTTGCTTAATAAATTAATATAATTATGAAGATTTTATATTACATAGTTTCATTAGTAAAGTTATGTCTGACGCGGATAAAAAACTGAGAATCACGCAAAATCTATCAAACGTATTTTTCTGAATCCTTCACTTTTTTAAAGATAATTTAATTATTGATCTTTTAGTACACGTGTTTTTTTTTTTAATTGCCTTTTGTTTTATGTTTAATAAATTAATAATGCGTCTTATTTGGGACAGCGCTCTTGGATGGGCGAGTCATATTACTGGCTAGACGTACGACGTGTTACGTGAGCTCAGTACAGAACACGCAAGCTAACCACTCAAGGTCACTGGCATATATATAGGGCCTTAATGGACATCAAAAACCGACTTTTGACCTAAGGTTTGAGTTTCAAACTCAAACTCAAAGCATTTATTTATATAAACCATTTATCTGATCCAACGACGTCTGAATGTTTGTGGCACAAACATAAGGCATGTGGATTTGTGTGTAGACGCTAACCACGGCATAAAAGAAATACTATTGTATCTTGTTTATAAGATAAAAGGTACAGCATTTATTTGTGCTGCTTATATTGTTATGAAAGCTAGCTAAAAATCTTTTCACGGCTTGTGGTAGTAAAATAGCCAAGTCGTGCACAATGTTATTGGATGAAGTAACAACTTTCCACACACATAGGATTTAATATGCAAACTGTGGATACGAAAGAAGGCTATTCCCTTCCCCTTCAGAACAAATAATAACCATATAAAACTTCTTCCCACAAGTGTATATTATCAAGACTTCAAAGATACATATTTAAACTTGAAACTTGAAACTCCAAACTTAGTGTACCTTAATCAACATCCTTTCCAAACAAACAAACTTAAAACCTAGTACAAAGTAAAACATACAAACTTGAAATTATTCCTTAACACTTAAGGTTCGAGCGAGAACTCAACGTAATATAATATTCAACCTCGCATGACGAAACTTGTACAGAATCGTTCTAAAGTCACTATATAGGTAGATAACAGAAGGTTTGAAGCCGTCCTCAAAAGCCTGCATATAGTCCTACTTCAAGATAATACAGAAAAGGAATGAGCATTGACTCTTGTTCACTTGTGTGTTGCCGATTTCAAGCTTTAAAGCTCAGCAACAAAATGGCAATCGATCGCAATTCCTTTAATTTTGACAGGTCAGCCATGTTCATTGCGTTATTTATGTTGTTGAGCAGACGAATTTTTCAAACCTATGAAGCAATGGATTACGGTTTCTACAAAATCTGTGTTTGAAACTGTGTTCCTTAGGATGTATTATTTGCCTTTACCTTAAGTCCGTAGTAACTTGAATTTACTAAAACAGTACACAATATAGACAAACAAATAAAACTGCAGTTTCTGTTTGTAATGTCAAAATAATACCTTTTTACTAAATGCTACATGATTTTGGAGAGTTGTATTGATGATTTTTATGATTATAATTCTATAAATAAATATTTGATAAGGCCGCGAATCATATTTAGGTCAACATACAACGTGATACTGACCTGAATTTGAAAAAACGTTTCAAAAAAAGAAATTCGCGGGCTACAACGACGCTTTCGCCTTAAGTTCAAACTGAACTCATTTATTTAAATTAAACCCATTACAGGCACTTTTGAATTGTCTAGGAGTCGGTCAGTCAGAAAAATGAAACTACATACATACATGCCCAATCCAAAGCGTAGTAGGTACCTATGGAGAAGTACGGGCAAGAAACTCCATGGACACTATTTTAAATTAAATTGTTACAAAAATATTAGTTACATCTATAATGTTGAATTTATAACTAAATGTGAGAATGATGTAAAAATAAAAAATAAAAAATACACGTTAAAAGTGTCCAGAGTAGGTACAACAAAAAGAAAACAAAAATAGGCCGTGGCAGCTAAGAGATGACCAGTCCCAACTGACGGCGTCCATTCACGAACATGACGCATGGATCAACACCATTCAGCGCAACCACTTTGAAGGGAGCTAAATGATCCAACACACGCGCCACCATCAGCGAGACATCTGAGTGAGCATGACATACTCTCAGCCGCCAGGGCACATTCAAGTCAATGAAAGACATATTACCCGGTAAATGGTAGCTCTATAGCACTAGTACTCACACCTGAGCTATGCAATTATATATATTAATACAAAGTTATAATTAATACCTGCTTAATTATGAGGTAGTATGAAACTGACAGGTGTCAAGGACGCATTCTCTCGACGGACGGCTGGACTGTAATAGAACTTAGTTATTAATTAGAAGTGGGTCCTCTTGAAATGCGTATCACATCGACTCCTTCGGCCCTTGAGAACTTACGTCTTAGTTAACTGTTTAATTCAAAGGTTTTGAAACTGTTGCAGAGAGATAGTTATCATGGGTAGATTTCAAATATGGCGAACTGAATTTACCAGTTACATGTAATGAACTTCTCACTAAAGTATCATTATGACTGTTTTCAGAGAGAGGAGTATTCAGAGGTTGATGATATAAGTTTCACTAAAGCAATAGGCGACTGAGAAATGACTTTTCCTTTTGTTTCAGTTAAAATGTTAAAAATTGACAAATTTTAAACTTTTAACTGTCGAGTTTGTTGAGGCTTTTGGCTACTTTGTGTGTTTTATGTTTTTTAGGGTTCCGTAGTCAAATCAATCAATCAAATCAAATAGTTTATTTGCATAATACATGATAAAATGGTCTTACAGGTATAAAAAGTACATTGTATTATAACCTAATGAGTTGTGCAAATTAATATAATTATGTGGTACTAATCCCAACATTAAATATACAGAATACATTATCATAGCGCTACTTAAAAAAAATAATAATAGAAATGTAAAAAAAAAAATACACAAATAAAAAATTTAAATAAACATTATATTTAGTGCCATTTCAGATAAAATCAGTCATCTTTCGTTGAAATAATCATTAATTGAATAGTAACATTTTGCAACTAGGAATTCGTGCAAACCTAATTTGAATTGGTCCATTTTGTGTAGGTCTGTTTTTTTTTTTTTTTTTTTTTTTTTATCTAGGGCATCTCAGAGTGTAACCACTAAGGTTCCGACTCTTTAACCGGGCTATCCTGTGGTTGCCTTAAGCTCCTATCGAAACTTAATGCCTCCAGCCAGGGCGTAAAAAACTACAAACTAAATGACTGCTGCTCGCTAAGGGCACCCCCTGTGGGGTACGAACCTCGGCTTAGGGCAGCTGAGTCGGAGGGAGGGTGGCAAGGGACCGACGGTGGCTGGATAAAATCAGTGTTTTGATTATTATCCTGGGGAGTTTGGATTACTTGCTGCTCAGCTAAAACGCGTGCTGGCGCTTCACTTACAGTCAAGGGTCGGGGAGGACTATTCGTTAGTCGGGGATTTCGCGCGGGGCCTCGGCGGCGAGGTCGGAATGACGATCGTGTATTGTGTGCTCTTATCTTGCGAACTGTACTCGTTTCCCTACGACTCTCCTGGAGGAGAGTAGTGGGGTCGTCTGGGTCGGTCAGTGCATGCCTTGGACGGCGAGTCGAACTAATTCTAGAGGGGACATAACTAGCGGCCTTCACAACTAGAGCGTTGCGATGAGTGGCTGCTGAATCGAAGAAGCGCTTCGAAGCGCGCTTCATGAATTGAGCTATCGTGGGGATTTTGAGTTCTACGTGGAGATTAGTGTTGCGAACGAACCAGGGGGCTCCCGTGATTTTACGTAGTACCCGGTTCTGTAGGGTTTGCATCTTATGGATGAGATGGGGTTTTGCGTGTGCAAAGACTGGACTCGCATAGGTCATGATGGGGCGGATGCACGCGGTGTAAATGCGCAATTTGCACTTGAGTGACAATTTGCTTTTTGCATTTAGGATGGAGTGGAGCCTATAGAGAGCGAAGGCTGCGCGAGCGCGTACCTTCTTTAGGTGCTCAGAAAAGGAGAGATGGTGGTCGAGAATCACACCCAGATATTTAGCTCGCTTCTCCCAAGGGATAGGCTTGCCGAACATGGTGATCGGTCGGATACTAGGGGGGCGCTGGCGCGGTTTCGTATAGAGTACCGCTTGACTTTTGTCGGGATTAACCTCTATGCGCCACTTTCTAAACCACTCACCAAGCTTGTTGGCTGCGGTCTGGAGAGTGCTAGAGATCCTATCGTGACTGGTCCCTCTGCAATAGATGGCCGTATCGTCTGCGAACAGAGCCAACTGAGCCTGTCTTTGCTTCGGGATATCGCTGGTGAATAGCGTGAACGCGAGGGGAGAAATCACAGAGCCCTGAGGGACGCCTGCGCGTAGTGGGTGGGGGGCGGAGAGAGTACCGTCTATGCGATAGCGAAAGGAGCGATTCGACAAAAAGTCTCGTAAGATGAGCACGAGACGTTCCGGCACACCGAGTTGGTACAGCTTGTATAATAAGCCGTTGTGCCAGACTTTGTCGAATGCCTTCGCTATGTCAAAGAAGATCACTCCTGTCTTAAGACCGCGCTGGAAACCAGCGCTGATGTCTTCTACGATACGGTGGACCTGATGGGTCGAGGCATGTTGGGTTCTAAAACCGAACTGCTCATCGGGGATGAGGCCCTTGGTCTCGGCGTACTCTCTGAGTCGCTTATAAATAAGCCTCTCGTAGAGTTTGCCTAGGACTTTGAGCAGACTGATGGGTCGGTAGCTCGCGGGCTCCGCCTTGGGTTTACCGGGTTTAGGGATGCCGATAACTATGGCCTCTTTCCATGCTTGTGGGAAGATATTATTGCTCATAGCTCCATTGAAGATGGTGGCCAGTAGCATTATGAGGTGGGCGGGGAACAATTGGAGTACCCTATTGGTGATTCCATCTGAGCCAGGGGCTTTACGAGGTCTCAGACCCTTGATGAGTTCCTGCACTTCGTCTGGTGTGACGGGAGCCAGGGGATACTCAGGGTCTTCAACGGGCGGGAGGGAGGCTCTACGTTCGACTTCAGCGTCGACCTCGTCGAGGTGAGCTTGGTCTACTGGTTGAGAGCTGGGCGTGCACTGGGCCTCTAGACTTTCGGCTAAGCATTCGGCTTTGTCGATGTCTTCGAAAGCGATAGACGCGTCTGGGCGGATCAGTGGGGGCATGGAGGCGGAACAACCTCGGGGGTTTAGTTTCCTTTGTAATTGCCAAAAGGCCTGGTGGTTCGGCTCTAGATCGCTCAGCATCTTGTCCCATTCGGTGTCACGAAATTCCTTCACGCGGTTACTTACAGCACGCTGTAAGTAGCGCATGTGGATTTTGTTAGCCGTACAGGGGAAGGTGCTGTATGCACGGGTGGCCGCGTTCTTCTCATTAATCAGTGCACGTACATCGTCCGGCAACTTTCCGCGACGGTTATCCGTCGCCGAAACTTCCCTTGAACAATCGTTCAGGACAGATTGTACGTGTTCTGTGAATGAGTCGATCGCGGCCGTCGTGTCAGCGATAGAGTCGAAGAGGTCGGGGATAGAGTCCAATTGGGGGGACGTTTTGGCTTTCAAGCTTTCGCCTACTCGCCTCCAGTCCGTTACCCTTATGGTGCGCGTGGGGGCATTGGGGTCGTAAAAACCTATGCGAGGGGCCATCTCTACGACAACAGGTCGGTGGTCAGAGTCAAGCTCGTGTAGCGCCTCTATGGAAACCAACCGTAGGTTGATGTTCTTTAGAAGCGCCACGTCGAGCACGTCAGGGATGGAGGTGGGAATATGGGGGTAGTGGGTGGGGTTCATCGGGGCGATGACGTCAAAGTTAAGGAGGGGGCAGAGGTCATGCAAGTGCTGGCCTCTGGGGGAGATCTTGGTGCTATTCCAGGCTGGATGTTTGGCGTTGAGATCACCCGCTATTAGTACGGAGTCACTCAGGCTCAGGAGGGTACGGAGGTCGTCAGTCAGTAGTTGATGGTCATTTCCTGCTGTGTTCGCGGGGGGGAGATAGGCCGAAACTATCGTGATCGGCTGGTGACCGGTCATGCCGAGGCGGCACATCGATACTTCGAGGGATTTGAGGGGGGGAGGGTCTAAGGGCATGCAATAGAGCTCGGTTCTAAAGTAAATGAGAGTACCTCCACCGTGACAGCGCGACCTGTCGTTACGAACTACGCGATAGTTCGCTATTGACGGGTTACGGTGCCGGGGTTTTAGGAAGGTCTCTTGGATAAGGAGTACGTCAATTTTATGATCGCCGAGAAATTCGACGATCTCTTCGCGTTGGCCTTCGAGGCTGTTAGCGTTGAAATAACCTAACTTGAGGGATCGGGGTTTGAGTCTAGCGGGGGACCTATTATCCATTAAGTGGGTTAGGGTTGTTCGCGAATCTAGTGAGAGCCTGCGTAATCTCCGGATACGCATTATAAATCGCCTGTATTTGGTATAAGTCACCGGCGTTAGTCGCGGCGACTATTTCGTTGGCCATCCTCCTCGCGCGGGGGGTGAGGAAGACCATATATGTGGATGCGATCACATGGAAGGGATCCATTGGGTTTTGAGGGGGGGCGCGCGCATTCGGAGCGGCGGCGGCGGCGGTGGGCGCGGGCGCGGCGGCGGCGGGCGCGGGATTGGTGAGGGGCGCGGTGGGCGCGGGCGTCGGTTGCGTGTTACGGATGCGCGGATCCATAAGTCGGGGGATACCCTGAGGGGGGTTGGTGGCCTGCGGGGCGATTGCCTGAGGGGCGATTGCCTGAGGGGCGGGTCTAGCCTGGAGGCTCGGGAATGCCTGCTGGTGATGCAGGTAGTTCCAGGGACTGGGTCTCTGAGGACTCAGTCTTTCTGGCATTTGCGCGGAGGGGATCCTAAACGAAGGACATTCACGATTTAGGCGAGTGCCGTCACGCTTTGTCAGTCGAGAGGAGGTGGGTTTGGGGGCTTTTGCGCAACCACGGTAGTTGGCAGGGTGACCGACCTCACCGCATAGCACGCAGCTAGGAGGCTCGGTACAGAGGGTGCGATCTTTGGGGCGAGCGCATTCCGCAGTGCTATGCGAACCCAGGCACTTTACGCACCTGGGCGTCGCATAGCAGTGCTTCTGCGTGTGCCCGTATAGTTGGCAGCGATGGCACTGCGCAATGATACCGGACTTTCGGGGCTTTTCTATCTCTATACCGGAGAGATTGCAAATCGATTTGACTTGAAATATGGGGTTATGCCCCTCAAAAGGTGAACAGATCACGAGGATCATGTCATAGGCCTCACCGCGCCGCGCGCGATGCATACGGTGGACCTCTTTGGCGGGGACGTTCTGGGACTGAAGGTCAGCCAGGATTTCGGAGCAAGGGATCTCTTTCGGGATCCTACGGACCACTACTCGAGCCTCTTTCTCCTCAGGGAGGGAATAGGTGTGGAACGACACACCTTTCGATCGGAGCAACTTTGTTAGGTTCCTATAGTCTGTCGACGTAGGGACCGATACTTTAATACCCGTTTGCGTTGACTTCGCATGGGTGTAACCGATATGGAGCTCGACACACCACTTGGAGATGTCGGTCCACTTCGCCTTGTCCTGAATGAACACGGGCGGTGGGAGGGGAGTTTTCTTGACAGGGTGACTGTCAAGGAAAGCCTGGATGAGGGGAGGGGGAACCTGCGACGCGGAGGGCGCGGACGCGGTGAACGGAGCGGGGGAGGGGGCATTGGAGCGGGGAGGGGGGGTAACCGAGCCCTCTGCTTTGCCCTTTTTGGTCGTCTGGGTGGACGGGGTCTTGGTCTTCTTCCTCTTTCCCCCCTTTCCCGAGACTAGGCTGAAGCCGTCGTCGTCTGAGCCAGAGGAGGAAGAGGCCGATGGGATGACCGTACTGTCGGATGTCTCCCCACCGTCAGAGGGTGCGGGAGTGTCAGCTCTGTCGCTGACCGGCTCATCTGTGTCCATGGAGGTCACGGACGGGCCGGCCGTTCTTAGTGGCGAGCGAGAGCGGGAGCGGGAGCGCGAGCGGGAGCGAGCGCGAACGGATGCGGAGAGGGTGGCCTGCGTCAGGGCCCCGAACTTTTTGCCGTATTTGGCAAAAACAACGGGGTCCTTCATGACCACTTCCTTGAGGAACGCCAAAATGGCGTCCTCCATGATTGGGGGTGGGGGGAGACGATTTGACGGGGAATGGTGGGGGAATTTAATCCTAACAAAACCTATTCCTAACTCCCCGGGTGGATTGGCCCGGGGATGAGTGAAGCCTCCCTGCCGGGAATAGGCAGGGAGATGAGTACTTATGGCGTGCCCTAAGCTTGTAAACCCGTCGCCAGTCTTAATGTGCGAACGGGGCCCTACTAGTCCAGCGCGAAAGGTGTAGACACACCTTAAAGACACTGGGTGAGTAGCTGTGAAAGGAAAACTGTCACCAGAGCCGACTAGGAGACCCCCCAAGGCCGGTTAACTCTGGGACCCGTCCAATTGACTGCCTTGCCCTGATGGGGTTCGGCGGGTGTGATTGGGTCAACACCCCCTTGGATTCGTTAGCACCGTTAGGTATCAACCAAGGACCACGAAACTGTGGTTTTTCCCTGATGGGGTAAAAACGCGCGCAACGTTTTAGATGACAAGGTTTAAAGAAACCAATACCAACCTGTCTTGAAAAAGACAATAGTTGATATTATTGTTAGTAGTCGGACTACTAGAGCAATCGCTACGACTGGGCGTAACGATTACCGATAGGCGGCGGCGGCGGACACTTGACACGGCACGGGCGCAGCGAGCGGGAGCTGCGGCACACGACCGTTCCGAACGGTGTCGCGACGCGGAATGACCGAAACAAGCGCACTGGAGGGGCGCAGCGAGCGGGAGCAGCGTAACGACCGTCCAGGGCGGATGTCGAACGGAGAGTGATAGGTATATAGATAATTTATTGTATATTTTGGGTGCCATGCCCAAAATGTTTTTTGTAAATACTGCTTTTTTATGACGTCTTACGCATATTTAATTTTTGTGTCGTGTGCTTCTTGGATGTGTTTATAGATGTAGATTTGCTTTGACAAAGATAGCCACTTCATATATATAAAGACACGGGAATGATAACAAGTGGAACTGGAAATGTCAACAAGGAACCCTTATAATTCCGGCTCTTCTCCATGATCCGGATCCGGATCGTTCAATTGGAACCGTGCATCTAGCTTCTATCGTTTCATTAGTGACCCATGTAGGTTTATGTGAAACAAAATATATTGATTCAGATTTTTTGATGTTGTTCTAGAAACCCGCACTAGAATCTATTTCACCAAAGTTTTAGTTCGTGCTCATCGCTCACCTCAAAGTTAAACTGATGTAATTGGACAGAAATAGCCGCTTTTATGTTCAACTAATTATCGCCAGACAGTTAGTATTGATTGGTGTTTTACTTAACAACAGTATTAGGCCTTAGTAATACACAGCCAATTAGTAATTAATGACAAAGACGGCCTAATGATGATGGAATACAGCCTGGGTTTTTATAAGTAAACTATTGGATCTAATTAAGGTTTTAGATCATGATTTCAGTCAGCAATGGTGCCAGTGACCTGACATGTTGGCTTAGATATGTTAACAAATAATTCTTCGGATCTATTGTAAGTTAACAGAAGGAAACGCGTGACTAATAAGAAGAAAAGAAAGAAAAAATATTTACTCTGCACAAACAAGACGCGGAGTTACCGACATAGCTTGTAGAGTAAGCAAGCTGAAGTGGCAGTGCGCTGGCCATGTTTGTCGAAGGACCGATGGCCGGTGGAGCAGACGAGTCCTGGAGTGAAGATACGTAGTGTGGGACGCCCCCAGCTAGATGGATCGATGACCTCCAAAAGGTGGCTGGGACAAACTGGATGCAGAAGGCGGAGGACAAGGTGTTGTGGCGCAGCATGGGAGAGGCCTATGTACAGCAGTGGACTGCGGTAGGCTGAGTTTATTGATTGGAAACAAAACGCACATTACACGAATAAAAACAACAAAATAAAAACTATTTCACAAAAAAAAGTCAACCGACCTCAAAAAAAAAACACTACAAAGTGAAAATTACTTTAATTTCGGAAGTCGGCGTCTTTGGATCTGTAATTCAGTTTTTTGCCACCGACTTCCGAAATAAAGTTATTTTTCACTTTGGAGTGTTTTTTTTTTTTTAAGTCGGTTTACGTTTTTTTGTGAAAAGTTTTTATTTTTCACTTTTTAGTTATTGTATATACATACCTCACACCAATTCATCTTCCACTACTTGCTATGTAAACAACAGTGACAGGAAGTATCATAAAATCATCAAGATAGACAAACTGGAATAAATACGTATTATCGAAGTTAACTTAAAAACTGTCAAGTCAAAGTTTATAAAATTTATATCGGACCAACGCGCAAGCTTTTTCTATCAAAGGAAAGAATATTTTTTTAAATAGGTACACAATTGACGGAGAAATCGGTGAAATTACTGTAAAAATTGAAGATTTCCCTCCATTTCTATGGGATCCCCATATCAGATTCTGACTTGGTGACAATGGGACCACATGGAAAGCGTACCCTTTCAAACAAAAAAAGAATTTTCAAAATCGGTCCACAATTGACGGAGAAATCGGAGAACATACATTAAAAAAAAGTATATACAGTCGAACAGATAGAACCTCCTCCTTTTTTGAAGTCTGTTAAAAATAGACAAAATACACATACTTATACAAAATAACCAAAAGCCTCGTATTCAAAGCCTTAAAGTTAAAAAAAAAAAATGTTGACTGTTGTCCATTGCAGGCCGAGACCACAGATAATAGATGTTGCGTAATAAAATGCGTTGTGCAACACTGGTAAATGACAACAAACAAACAAAACAAAAACCAAATGCCTATTGCAGTGGAAATTATCTACATTTGCAACAAATAACACATTACAAATAAGATAGAAGTTATATTAAATAAATAAACATGAGCAACTTGCTCAAAAGAATAGACATCTTTTATTTTCATTCGATTAAATTTCATGTTCAGCGGTTTAGGCGTGAAAATTTAACAGACAGACAGACAGAGTTACTTTCATATTTATAATATTAGTATTAGTACGTATTAATGGGAAAATTAATTGTACTCTAATTTTATTAAATCTACACCGACAACGGATACTGAAACTGAATAAAATAAAATGAATAATACGGTGAATATGTGAAACTGTTATATAATATTTAGATCTTAATGTACCATGTGCTCAGAAATAAATAAATAAATAATATAACTTAAACTTTCTAAAATAGATTCAATAAGATAAATCGAAACCGTTTTATTCCCTTTAGTGTTTCATATAGTAGCGAACCTCATCAAAGTTTTCGGTTCAAACGTGGTTCAAACCGTTCAAAGTTAATACGCAACTAGGGATGAATTTAGAACGCTCATAATGTGGGCGCACCTTTAGAACGGAGGCTTTGAAACAGATTGAAAGTCTTGCATTATTATTAAAGACTTCTGTCGCATCGGCAAGAACTATACGAGAACTAGCTTTTGCCCGCGGCTAAATCTGCGTGGAGGTCGGAAATTATCCTACGGGAAAACACTCAAATCTATACTAATATTATAAAGCTGAAGAGTTTGTTTGTTTGTTTGTTTGTTTGTTTGTTTGTTTGAACGCGCTAATCTCAGGAACTACTGGTTGGAATTGAAAAATTATTTTTGTGTTGGATAGTCCATTTATTCAGAAATATTATAGGCTATATAACATTACGCTACAACCAATAGGAGCGGAGCATAAATGTAAAATGTTGCAAAAACGGGAAAAAATATTCCTTTTTGAGAGCTTCTGTTACGTGGGCTGCGTAAACGGTTTAAGTTACGCAAATATTATGTACGATGGAATTGTTCCTCTTTAAAAGTTCTAAAAAAAAGTCCGCGACAGCATATATCTATCTTTTAAGATTGACTCACTATAACCTTTTTTATGGTAATCAAGTTTGTTAGAAATTAATGCATTATTTGCGAAGGAGTTTTCATAAACATGGTATTAATCCTTATCCAAATAAATACGTTATTCATCACAAGTATTTAATTTTGAACAAAGTTGCCCTTACATCATTTAATTTCAATGAATATCTTAGGAGATATAACTGTTTTAGAATAACTCCGCAGCAAAATAATGATCAACTCTGCGAGGTAGTCTATTCTAAAGCTGAAGACTTAGTTTTTAGGGTTCCGTACCCAAAGGGTAAAATGGGACCCTATTACTAAAACTCCGCTGTCCATCTGTCTGTCTGTCTGTCTGTCCATCTGTCTGTCACCAGGCTGTATCTCATGAACCGTTATAGTTAGACAGTTGCAATTTTCACAGATGATGTATTTCAGTTGCCGCTATAACAACAAATACAAAAAAACAGAAAAAATAAATATTTTAGGGGGGCTCCCATACAACGGACATGATTTTTTTGCCGTTTTTATAGATAACTAGCTTTTGCCCGCGGCTCCGCCCGCGTATATGTCGGTTATAGCGTCAAAAAGTAGCCTATGTCCGTCTCCATATCCCAGGCTATATCTCTGCCAAATTTCATGATGATTGGTTTAGCGGTTTAGGCGTGAAAAGGTAACATACAGACAGACAGACAGAGTTACTTTCACATTTATAATATTAGTATGGATGCCCGCGGCTCCACCCGCGTGGATGTAGGTTATCACGTAAAAAGTAGCCTATGTCCTTCTCCATATCCCAGGCTATATCTCTGCCAAATTTTATGACGATCGGTTCAGCGGTTTAGGCGTGAACACGTAACATACAGGCAGACAGACAGAGTTACTTTCACATTTATAATATTAGTATGGATGGTAAGGAACCCTTCGTGCGCGAGTCCGACTTGCACTTGGCAGGTTTTTTTGTTTTTGAACGCGCTAATCTCTGGAACTGAGAGTTGGATTTGAAAAATCTTTTTGCATTTTACAGCCTAATTCTTGAGAAAGAATTACATTCCTATTAACTAGGACACAATTTTTTTTTTTTAATGAAAGTTTAAGCGAAAACTAAGTGAAAGCACGGGCAAGCAATGTGATGCGACGGGGTGGGTTGGGGGAACAAGAAATTTCACGCGGACGAAGTCGCGGGCAGAAGCTAGTAAAAAATAAAACAGTTCAATATTTATTTTAGACAATGGTATACATTGTACAGTCTATATTATCAGTATTATCACAGAGACTAGAATTATTTAAGAATAATATTAAAGAAGTAATTATGAAATTAAGGCTAAGCTAGAAGATATATGCTAGTGACCTTGAGTGGTTAGCTCACGCACCGCATCGTACGTCCAGCCAGTAATAGGACTCGCCCATCCAGAAGCGCTGTCCCAAATTAGACGCATTGTTATTTTTTTATACATAAAACAAAAGGTATTTTAATAAAATATACACAACAGGTCAATAATTAAATTATCTTTAAAAAGGTGAAGGTTTCAGAAAAATACGCTTGATAGATTTTACGTGATTCTCAATTTTTTATCCGCGTTAGACATAAATTGACAAATTAATTTAACTATGTAATATAAACATAATCTAAAATATTCACATATTAAATTATTAAGAAAATACTCTAATTTAATATATATTTTATACAAATAATTAACACTACTCGTTTAGACGTGATCTTCAGTATAAAATTATTAAAAGTCGGTTATCCTTGCCTTAATTAACAGATTATAATTTTTGAAATTTTGATATAGTTACACTACAGACTAAGGTTAACATAACAATGAGATCAAATAAATTTAAAGTTATTAGAGAGTTACATTTACAATACAATGATTGGTTTAGTATATTTACAGATGGGTCGAAGAGTGTAGAATTTCGTGGAGCAGCCTTATTTTATATCCGGTGAGCGGTTAATTTCACAACCTAATGATTGTGAAATTAATCAATTGTTTTAGGATAGATGCGTCCACTATGACATTGGAGCTTATTGCTATCTCTGTAGCATTATCTTAATGTACTCGTAATAGTAGTCAACATAATAATATTTATTTGCACAGACAGCAAAAGTTCTCTACAACATTTTACTCGATGCGCCGCTGGCCAAAGAGGTATATATAGCTTATGTTATTCTATCGAAGATCGATGAATAAATCGTGAAAGATGTTAAACTGAGACTGCAATGGGTTCCATAGCACATTGGTATATACAGGGCATTGAAAAGGGTGACATGCTAGCGAAATATGCAGCTAAAAACGGAAAAGATACTAATATAACGTTAGATTGTACACAAGTTTTACCTAAATTTAAAAATAAGTGTTGCGATGATTGGAAGGAGCACAGATATGGAAGGAGTATTTTGATAAACGTTCATTGGAAAAAGGGATCTGACATAAAACCATGCAGGATCAGCCTTTTCGTGTGCCCTGGTTTATGAACAGTAACATCAGAAGAAAATTAGTTGTTACAGCTCATAGATAATTTCATTCATTCATTTTCAATTTCTGTAATTATTTTGTATATCTATTAATATTGTAAGTAAATTTATACGTAACATTTATAGTGCAAGCATGGCAATTTGTAAAATTCCTTTTTAATTTTATATGGGTTAAAGACCTGAAATAAATGATTTACTTATTTTATTTTTTTATTTTAGTATTATGAAATTTTATTTTATGTAATATGGGTTTTGCCTGAATCAAATGTTTTTATTTTTTTATTTTTAGATTCAGATCTGGACACAGTCCATGTAATAAGTTTGCTTTCATGATGAAAAAAACAGACTCGCCTAATTCTGTGGAGTATGGAGTTGTGGAAGAATTACATCACTTATTGATGGACTGTGTTCGAACCGAGTCTGATAGAAATTATGTGTCTAGAGTCTTGAGGTTGAACCGACTTGATTTAGGCACATTTCATGAAATTCTGTCTCAACCAAATGGCGATGTTGCGAAAAGTCTGTTCAGGTTCATGGCCCAAATGTAATTCATAGAAGTGTGTATTTTATTATTGTTTGTTTAGGGTATGCTGGGACTGTCATACACATTGCGGTTATAAAGGTCCCTAATTAAATAAGAATAAAATAAATACAAATAAATGAGATCAGTTACATAATACTATAAGTAATTGATCTCATTAAAAAAAAATTGAACTTTACCGTGTGACATTAAAAGAGAATGAAAGGGGTCACTGTAAAGGTCTCAATCTTTGTAATAATATTAAAATAAACAGTTTCAAAGTAATTTAAGAAAATAGGTGATTTACCATCTGTAATCTATAAAGATTACAGGAAAACCTATAAGAAGTCTATGGTCTTAAAATAATATGGCGGATTCTTTTTTTTTTAACGTTGCCCCCCACTAGGAATTTCTCCTGTATCGTGGGTGCATTTACAAAACTCACATACACAAACAGCCAGACCCGGAACAACTACTTGCAGATCATACAAATATTAGTTCAGAGCGGGAATTAAACCCGCGACACGCAGCGTAGCAGTCAACCGCTTAACCGCTGCGCCATCCGTGCCGTCAAACAAAATCTCCTAAATTGTGCGTAGGTACAAAATATACTAGGGTATCTAAATTCGTACTTGGATGGTTGATAAAAAATAAACCATCGTCAAAGAAAGAGAATGGAAGCCCGTCCGTAGATAAGGATCGTCATTTATAACAAACACATAAATACATAGTTCGGTAGCCTTCCGTAGATAAAAATCATACAAACATACATAAAATAAAGCCTTGTTCCCATGGGAGTAGGCAGAAACTACAGAACGCCACCTGCTACTATCCTTACATAATCCCTTTACTAGATAAGGATCATTAAACGGTTATACAGGTTAAGTTTTTAACCCAGTAATAGAATACATTTCCATTATTTGTTCAATACTTTTTTTTGATCCACTCGAAATCAGCAAAATATGGATACAATCTATTCGTAATAATATCAATGGGCGAGCGCACAGCTGATAGGTACCTACTACTGCGTTCCGCTTCACTGACCGCCCCGCCGCGCCGCCTTGCCGGCGCGTTGCGCGACTAGTGTCCCTTATACCAGTTTCAAAATAAACATCTTTCGTTAACGATAACTTCATTTTTTTGTACTAATACATATCAAAAGAAGAAATAGGTGTATGATAAAATGCGTTTAAGTTTAGTTTGTCCAAATTTGCGTACTGATTAAAAACTTTTCCTGTATAAATTCTCACACCCAATATTTTTATTTAACACCCAGACCACCAAAGACAAAATGTCAAAAACGCCTTAGAGTCAATACCAACAGTTTCAAGTTATTTTACAACTTCAAATACTTGATCCCATGATAACGTCTCCATAAAAATATCCCACTTTATTTGTTCACATAACTATAATACCATCAAAAACGATACCGATATTTTATGTCGGTATTTAAAAGCGATACGAATGATTCGAATAATTGAATCGATAATGAGCCATTAATATTCGTAGATAACACGAAACTTTCAATTTCACAGTTGTGCCACAGTATAACAAACAATACAGTAGTTCTGTTTGAGTACAATCATTACAAAATCAATCAATCTACCTTGTCTTTTCCCAATTATGTTGAGGTCGGTTTCCAGTCTAACCGGACACGATGCCCTTATATTATCTGTGCCCTTGGTAAGACTGATTGTCAGATATAGGTTCATTTTGATATTTTTATTTTTTATAGATTATTTTCTATTTTGAGAATGTGAGAACGTTGTAGGCCAAGTGAACTGTAGATTTGTTGGCACTTTTCTATTTTGTAAAGTACCTGGTAATTGTTGAAAGGTCTACACTGTCCTCCCATACCTATTAATACTGTTATTTGAAAATATTGTAAAAGCCAATTATTTTTAAAAGAGTAACTGTGGAGTTTCTTGCCGGCTCTTCGCCATAGAAAACGACTAATTGGAACCGTGCACCTAACTTCTAACGTTTCATAAGTGCCCATTGTAGGTTTATGTGAAGTAAAATATCTTGATTTTTATTTTTATTCTTTTGGGCTTCTGACTACCTGTAACGACTGTCAAATATCTACGCCTGACAGCGGTGATCAACGACTTAACGTGCTTTCTGAGGCACGGAGTGTATGTTACAAACATGTAATGGATGGTCATCCATCCACAAACTGACCGCAGCAATGGTAGCTTAACTTTCGATCAAACCCTGCGGCTGATAGTATTTAACCACGAGCCCCTACAATCATTAAATCAGGCGAAAAACATGCTGTACTTAGGTACTCTTTCTAACGCATGACGAATACCATGACGTCAGAACTTACCAAATTCTCGGTTGAAAATACACTCTACAAGTCGGTGGTCGGTTTACTGGCGGTGCCTCGTGGCCGGACCAACCTGCTGGGTGCAGCACCTTTGACGCGCGCCTTGCATACACTCAACGAAATCGCGGAGAGGGTGGATTTATTTACCTGTTGTTTGAATGAGTTCACAAAAATTACTTTATATGTGATAAGCTGTAATATAAAAAATATTGTTTAAGACCACGCTACCGATTTGGGACAACCTGTAATGCTAGTTGTGTTGGGAATAATAAATAAATAAATATAATGTCCATTAAATTATATAATAAACAACCCGCACTAATAAAAAAGGAAGAGAAATTTTACATATTTATAAAAAAAACTTCGTTAAGTTTTGCTAAATAAAAGCTACTTACTCGGTAAACGAATATCGAAGCAATAGACTTATAAAATCATAACTTAAGTACTCGAGAGTTTAAGTTTTATTTGTTTGATTTATGATTTTTTATTAGATCAATCAATAGGTACTTTTTATATTTTATAGTAAAGTACAAAAATACCTATATCATTATTATACATATTATAGTAGTACTGCTAAGTAATGTTATAAATTAACAAACGCTTCCTCTCTCCTAACTCACTTTTTTTGCTGTGCCCGACAGGGTCCATAATGATCTAATTATAAGTTTACCACCTAAGAATACCTACATGTGGAATGCAATAAAAGTATTGAGTATTGAGAGAGTAAGGGTTTCCCCGGATTTGTCCTCCTTTTGACAGTTTCCGGGTCACATCCGGCACAGATTTTTACAAAGTGAACAAGGATTGTTTGACCCTTCTTAAAAAAGGTACGCAACCCTTTTGGCTCATGAAGTAAACTTACACTTGTGGATGAGAAAAAGGTCCATACTTCAATCTTAAAACGCCAGAATTTTCGAGTTTATTTAACGGGATATCCTTTCGCTAAACAAACATACGCATTATAAACCTACTACATATTTGTATACTGTGGTTCTTTGATAACTTTACACACATTTTACAGTTTTTGACTTAAATTACTAAACTGTCAACCTTAGCTGCACAAAAATAGAGCTTATGATCCCTTGTGCAGTTCAAAAGTAGGTTATGGGACAAATATGTTTTTGTTAGTCACCTATAAACTGATTATTACCATTTTAACTGAGCATTTTTAGTTAAATAAATATCGCAGTTAATTATATTGGAGTCGTAAATCTCTAACTGGTTTGAGGCTGCGCTTTGTTGGAAGCTGAGCGAGAAATGAAAGAGTAGACATGAAATGAGAGAATATTTACAGTTAAACATACATAGGTACATAACTTCACGCCATCTTCCACGGGTAGCCAGAAACTACAGAACGCCATCTGATACGACCCTTACATACTCCGTTTTACAATTGCGTTCATACATCTGGTCATACACGCACGCCGGTTGCGAATACTACGCACCTAACCATTCTGAAGAACATCACCATAAGGTCTTTAGGGCTTTATCACACTAGCGAGTTGCGAGCGAGTGGAAAGCGGGGCGAGTATGCAGCGAGCTCGCCGCGAGTTCGCAACGTGTGCGCGGTGAACACACCGCGAAGACGCCGCGGGTGCGCAGCGAGCTCGCGGCGAACGGTGCTGTCGACGCCATTTTATACATTCGAGTTCATTTTGTTTTCAATCCATTCTGGTACTGAATGTACAAAACGCGAATCGTACACCGCGAACTCACTGCCCACCCGTGGCGAGCTCGCTGCGCACCCGCGGCGTGTTCGCCGCGCACAAGTTGCGAACTCGCGGCGAACTCGCTGCGCACTAGCCCCGCTTTCCACTCGCTCGCGACTCGCTAGTGTGATAAAGCCCTTATGTCTTTCTGGAAGTTTAAGCGTTTCTAGGGCATCTGCCTTGTAAATACCATCAACTCATACCTTGTGTCTTTAGAGTTGTACTTTCATAAACACATAATCTCATCATTCATAATCATCATCATTTCAGCCGAAAAACGTCCACTGCTGGACATAGGCCTTCCCAAAGTGGGGGGGATTGCCATAATCGCCACGCTTGGCAGGCGGGTTGGCGATCGCAGTATGGTGTTAAAAATGCATAGAGAACGCTGTTGCCTATTCTCTAGTAAGTCCCTTAGGCGCCTTTTACGACACCCATGGGAGGAAATGGGGTGATGCTATTCTTTACGTCCGGCACCACTCGGCACAACACTCGGCAACACATAATCTAGTAGTCTTTGACTGGCTTATCAGTAACCATTACATGAACTGTTGCAAGAGTTGTACAATCGTTACCGACGGAATGGAATGTTGCCATTTTAAATAATATTGTATTTATTTTATTTAGTTATTATTATCTCATTATATACTGCACCGGGTGACGTCATCACGTCAGCGCCGGTTGTCGCTGAAAACCAGCGCTGGGGCTCTGTCTCACATAGGGTCGCAGCATTATGCTGAGCGATGGCCGTTTTGCGTGGATGTGGCGCATATTTTCCCCCAACTTGTTATTTTCGTGTTTTTGTTCTTTCTCGGCGTCATGTTTGCCGCAAATTTTCTTTCTTTTTTTCTTTCTATAAAAGTCCATAACGTCACGAGAGAAGAAGTGCTGGAGGGACTCGTGGCTAAATAATAACAGCCACACGGGCCGATAGAAGGTTAAGGTCCGCTCGCCGCGGTTGGTTCTTGGATGGTTCGTCCATTGCCTGCCTCGGAAAGCACGTTAAGCCGAAACAGTCTTACTAAGGGGTATCGTGTTACCCGGTAAGTCGTTCCATGTAAAATACTAGTATTCAGCAGGTTAGACCGGAAGCTGACCCCAATATAATTGGGAAAAGGCTCGACAGATTGAGAAGAAGTGTTGGCGAAACCTACTTGTAGATATTTTAAAGTAATTGTCACGCGCGTGAAAGACACGCTTGATTTACGCGGTTTTCTTGCGGTGTCGCCTCTCCTAAATGAATACAAAATGAATTCAACGCTTCATATCTAAAGTATTTTATTGGATGCGATAGGCGTGCTTATGAAGTCGTATAAACTTAATCTTCTATTTACATCAGTCGAGCTTAGACCTTGGGAGGTAAGCAGAGATGTCCATAATTCTAAAACTGATATAAACTGTTCCCCAAGTTCCAGGCATTGTCTAGTTTGGGGATCACCGTCCTACCTGTTGTATACTGTAGACTTTTAAATTTGATACAGAAACAGCAAATGAAGTGCAAAATGCATTAAAAAATCAAATCAAATATACGTATATTATAGGTAATATTTATATGTGTACTAGCTTTTGCCCGCGGCTCCACCCGCGTAGATGTCGGTTATCGCGTAAAAAAGTAGCCTATGTCCGTCTCCATAACCCAGGCTATATCTCTGCCAAATTTCATGACGATCGGTTCAGCGGTTTAGGCGTGAAAAGGTAACATACAGACAGACAGACAGACAGACAGACAGAGTTACTTTCACATTTATAATATTAGTATGGATGTATTTGTATGTATGTTTATTTTATATAATTATAGTTTTGTTTTAAGTGTTTTAATTTAAATTTTTCTTGTTTAACTTTTCTACACACTGTGCCTACATTTCTTATCCAACTTTCCTCTCGCAGGTCTGCTGGAAGAAATTTCTTTTGAAATAAGCAGTACCTTTGTGCTCTTTTATGTTAATTTATTATCTTGTCAACTATTTTGTGTGTACATAAATAAATAAATAAAAATCATCCATGAATAACTGCAATGTAGACTAAACGGTCATTGTAATTGTCTGCCCAAAAGTGACCCCCATATTCAAAATTCATTTATTTACGTTCCACGTTCGTGTTTGGGTCACACAAGTTCATATGTGTACCAAATTTCAACTTAATCGGCCCAGTAGTTTCGGAGCAAATTGGTTGTGACAGACGGACACACGAGTGATCCTATGAGAGTTCCGTTTTTTTCCTTTTCAGGTACGGAACCCTAAAAAGATGAATAGCTCAAAACAAAAGTGAATACGGAAACGACAGTTGATAGAGATGCCGAAGAAGTGATACTGCGCTAACTACAAATAAATTAGAATAGAGTTAAGGCTCCTACAAACAAGTGCGACACGCGACGCGACACAAAGAGACCGCTCGTCACGCGGCACGGTGTCGCGTAGCGTGTTGCGCCTGTTCTCAGGAGCCTTTATGAAGGCGAATGATGATAAAAATCAACTGCAAATTCTATTAGGAGATCCATGATCAAAGGTTTTATATCGTCATTGATGATAAGAGTTCCTAACTACAAAGTTTTTGGAAACGGCAATTGTTGTCACAAGTTTCTGGCCAACCAGGACTAAATGCTTTGCAGGAACAACTTGTGAAACTAAGTCTGTCACAAGGCAACAAAGTTGAACAAACACATGTTCTACCGTAATATCAAAGTACTTGGCTGTACAATCGACGAAATAGTCGGTGCAGGCAAGAAATTGCCACTAACTCCCATACACCGATATATGTGACAGTTAATTCTTCAACTGCTAATTAATGTTTGTTGACTATTACTCGTTATCTTGTAAATCCTACTTTTCTGGGATAGTTTTCCTTTTAATTTCGTTATATATACTACTGCAGAGAATTTTTTCACATATCCAAAATCAACCATTTAGCTGGCACATTGCGCTGTCACACTTGACTCTAAGAAAAATTTACACTTTGAACTTAATATTTCGCAAACAGATCCCTGAATCGAACCGCCTATCCAACCATGCCCCACACCATGCTACAAAAATAAAATATCATCCCCACTTTACGTGTAGGGGAGGTATTAAAAATTGGTTGGATGGTGGTGGTGGTTTCGTTCTAAAAATGATTGCTGCCAGAGCAGACTGTCCCTTTCAGGAACACTGGGTGGGGACGGTCATAGGTCAAACAATAAATTAATGTATGAAAACTAATAAAAAAAAAAAAAAATAATAATAAAAATATATAAATATAATATAAAAACTAATAACTTAATTACATAAGCACTATTGTTACTAACACCAAAATACTAACAAAATTATGGTCTGAAATAAAGTTTTATTATTATTAAAAAAAAAAAAAACAGATTTTATTTTCCTACTTTGTCGGCGTGATTAATACGTATACCCATGCCAAATTACAGCTTTCTAGTACTAAGAGTCTCTGAGCTAAGCCGCGGACAGACAGACAGCGGACATGGCGAAACTATAAGGGTTCCTTGTTGACTACGGAACCCTAAGAAGAAATAAAAATTGTTTCTTCTGCACAAACAAAACGCACATTCCAAAAAATAAAACACATGCAAAGTAGCCAAAAGCCTAGTATTCAGAAAATAAAAGTTTGGCAATTTAGTCCATTGCTTGACCAACCACTAAGCCATTACGTTTATGTTTTAGTTTAAATACAGAATTGATTATTAGTTTGGAACTTAATACTTTAGGTTCTCTAATCCTTTACTAACAAGGGCCCAATAGATAATCTCAAACCCTAATCCATACCTAAATTATTTAAGTTATAAGCTAGTCATGAATTTAACCCGAGATTAAAAGTAAATTACCGTTTATGACAAACAGATCAATCCGTCTAACTTTTTCCGAATCACGTTCGGGTCATCTTCCAGTCTACTGCAGCTAAGTACCAATAATTAACACTAGCTGTTGCTCGCGGCTTCGCCCGCGTTGCATTTTCGAAAATAAAAATAGCTTAAGTTACCTAACACTACTGAAGTTTCTTAATAATATAATTCAATCATGATTCGAAAGACAAATGGTGCCATCTATTATCATAAGAACGTTATTGTTGTTTTCCTCGGGAACAGTACTTTCTTCGGGACGAAATGTACCCTAGATAGATAAATAGATAGAATACTCTTTATTATGTACACCATAAAAATAACAGATGAAAAAAAAAAATACCCTATGTCCGTTTCTGTACCTGTACCTGACAACGTATGCGCAAAATTCCAGGATGATCGGTCCAGTAGTCAGGCGTGAAAAGGTAACAAACAAACACACTTACTTTAGCATTTATAATATTAGTATGGATGGAGCGACTGCCTATATGACCTCTTCAACCCAGTTCCTGGGTAAACACGACACCCCTTGGTAAGACTGGTTGTGAGACTTGGCTTTGACTACCCGTAACGACTGTCAAAGATCTACGATTGACAGCCGGTTCCGAAGCACGGAGGGATCTCGATATTTAATGGTCATTGGTCACCCATCTACAAACCAACCGCGGCAAACGTAACTTAACCTTCGATCAACCCGGCTGCTATTATTAAGCCACGAGCGCCAAACACATAGATTTATCACAAACAGGGCCTCAAGTCTGCTATTACAATAGTGTCAGAATGGTCTATCATTGATTTCATAATTGTTGATTTTGACAAGTTTGGTAATCTACTAATATAATGGCGTCATTATGACTTTTCAATGGTCAGCCACTGACACTGAATTGGTAATCTCGTACATAATGACAAATGAAACTTCCTACTAAACTTCCAACTTCCTACTACTTCAGATTGCTTATAACGCTAATAAATAATATGTAAAAATATATATTAAAGAAATCTGGCATGAATAAATGTTCAAAATGCCATTGTAATACAATTCTATTACGAGACCATTGACCAACCAATGATCGAACATTATGAATTTAGCAGATTACGAACTTTTAGCAAAATGACAATGGGATCGTGTTGGAGTGACGAATTTATAAAAATAGCAGACTTGGGCCCCTGATAACGTGCTCAAACATTCTCTATAGCATTCCCAATTTATATGCTTATTTCTATATTCTATACACATTCAAGTATATCGTATGACTGACGGATAGCTTCGTTAAATTAATTAATTTCTAACATTTTTCTGTGATATAAATCTTGGGTGAGATATTATATCCAAACTGGTTTATAAAATTAGTTCAGATGACATTTTGGAACTTTATAAATGTGTGACTTTAGTTATAATGTGTTGGAGATTAAAGATATGGCCATTGAACGAAATAACTTGAACGGCACGTGAATAAAGCTATGTTAGTATGGCAGAGTCGGTTAATAAAGGCCTTTTCTCATATAAAAGTTATTTATCGCCGAAAAGATTTAAGATATGAGCAACATTCGTTTCAGACCGTATAAAGAAATTTAAAAAATATGATTTCGGTTAAACCAATGATGTATTGTGTGTCACTATACTGATAAGTTAAACTTAATTAGGTATACTTGGAGCAGTGACGGCCCCGATTTAAAGCACCAACTACCCAAGTAGGTGCTTCACTTTATGTAAATAATTTCACCACCAATGTTATCAAAACAGTGAAGGAAAACATCGTGAGGAAACCGGCATATCCTAGGACCAAAAATTCGAAGACTTGTGACATCTACCAACTGGCCCCACGTGGTAGTTTACGACCCACTCCCTCTCCCAGCAGTGGGAACATTATATGCTAGGGCATTATATGCATAATAGGCTATGATTATTCTAGGTATACTTAGCAATTTAGATAATCGAAAAATAATTGATTGTCATATTGCCAATAGTAGTCGGGAAAAAATTTCAAATAAATTCATACTCAACTCAAACTCAAAGCATTTATTTCAATTAAACAATTTACAGGCATTTTTGAATTGTCAAGGAGTCGGTCAGTCAGAAATATGAAGCTAGTTGCCCATTTCAAAGAGTACTAGGTACCTATGAAGAAGAACAGGCAAGAAACTCCATGGACACTCTTTTAAATCATATTGTTACAAAATATTTGCTACATCATTAATGTTGAATTTATAATTATATCATGTGAGAACGTTAAAAGCGTTCAGAGTACAGGAAAAACAATGCAATAATAACATAATTAAAATAAGCCGTGGCAGCTAAGAGATGACCAGTCCCAAAAGACGGCGCCCGTTCGCGAACATGACGCATGTATCAGAACCCGTAGTACTATTGGTAGTCTTATTGACTCTTAATAGCTCTTTAAGAGCTATTAAGAGTCAATAAGACTTAGTCATAATTAACAACATCATTGTTGTAAGCGACACGTGGCGCGCTTGAAAGTGTAAAATTTCTATTTCCAAGCGTGTTACGTGTCGCTTTATTTGTCGAAAAATACTATTAAAAATACTATAGAATTTTATTTGTAAATTATAATTTGAGTTTTTGATCATAATTTTAATTTTATCTTAATTGTATTTTATTTGAATTTTATGTGTATGTTTATATATTATTCTGTTATAAGTCTATTCTTACTTTAATTAAAATTATTTGAATTTGAATTTGAATTAACGAGCTATAAGATTTTTTTTTCACAAAGCGACGCGCGCTCTGCTTGTGGTTACAAAGTGTTCAAACACGCTGTGAATGTGTGTGTAAGCGCGCAGCAGCTCTCAATGCCGTATGTTTGCGCATGCGTCTGATATGTACTGACGCTACTCGTTTTCACGCACACCTTCACAGCGTATGTCTACTTGTTTACCACAAGCAAAGCGCGCGTCGCTTCGTTAGATGAAATACTGTACACGACTAACCCCCTAGATGTCTGAAAGCCTATTCATTATCTGTTATCTAAACTCACGTCAAATAATTTGACTGACAGTCGTCATTTCCGCCTGTCACAACTATATCAATATGAGATTTGACGGAAGATTGACTGAATGTAATCAGTGTTTTAGAATGTAAGAATGTTCGCCCTATATGGACGTACAGTCATAACCATAAGTCATTTATTTCATAACAAAATACATTGTGTTGAAAACACAAAAAGAAAATCATTACAGTGGTGATAAATATACAATAACAACAAAATAAAATAAAACATTACATTCGTATTTAAAATTCATTACGCATTTAAAATGTATCAATAATTCACTAATAAATAATTATATGTCAATAATTCAATAATCACCAAAATTGCGTTTAAATAAAATAAATAAAACAATAACAATATTAATAACAATTCACGAATTAATTAAAAGCGGCAGTCGTTTGTCATCTATGAACTCATAGATCTGTAATAGTCAACAAAAAGATAACAATGCAGACAGCTTACTTCAACTGTGTTCAACCTAAATAAACCTTTCTAGTCTGCCCCCCACCATTTATCCGCTTTACATAATTATCTTGAACATGATTTGGCTAGGTTTGTGTGTAAATTAATTCATACAAGCTTATTCTTAAGCCGCGTCCTAATAAAAAGCTATCGTAGCGTGACAACTTAATCGTCGCGTTCATATTACGATGGACCCATTTTTGCCCATTGTGACACCCTATGTAACAGTTCTACATTTATATCTGTAATTTTTATGGTGTACATAATAAAGAGTATTCTATCTATCTATCTGCGTCCGATTAAAAGTGACATAATTGAAAGCGACGATTACGTTTTCTATTAGGACGCGGGGTTACACAAGTAATCCATACTAATATTATAAATGTGAAAGTAACTCTGTCTGTCTGTCTGTCTATCTGTCTGTCTGTCTGTCTGCCTGTCTGTATGTTACATTTTCACGCCCAAACCGATGAACCGATCGTCATGAAATTTGACAGTCTGGGAGCCTGGGATATGGAGACGTACATAGGTTACTTTTTTGACGCGATAACCGACATCCACGCGGGCGGAGCCGCGGGCAAAAGCTAGTCTTTAATATATAAAACAAAGTCGGGTCATTTACACCATTACCATAACTCAAGAACGGCTGAACCGATTTTTATGATCTTGGATTTGTTAGATTTGTCTCCGCCCCGAATAGCAGAATAACTATTAAAACATGCCAAAATTTCACGAAAATGTTTGCAGAAATTTCACTTTCTCATACATTTTATACAGAACGGCTTTTTTCAATGATATCTCGAGAACGGATGGTGTATTCCCGCTGTCCCCATCACCTGTGTCCCCATCAATGGTAATTCACATAAAAAGGCGAAAAAAAAGGTTCAATCTTTTTTAAGTACAAATTTTTGAAATTATAATAAAAAATCAGTACAAAAGTAAAATTTTAGTAAAATAGAACCTTTTTCTTGATTGGGGAATGGGGGTACAAGAAATTTCACGCGGTCGAAGTCGCAGGCAGAAGCTAGTATTAAATAAGTTAGTATACGATATTGCAAAGATTATTAATCATTAGCAACATCAAAAAAATAAAAAAATATTTAACATCTACTTTAAGTAGGTACCAATTTGCTTCTATTCTGAGACATAAAACTTACGTATACTTTCTACATTTATTCGTGTAATACGAGTACCTCAGTAACGTTTCAACCGTAATACTAATGTATGTTTGTTTGTTTAATTGTTCACAGACACGCAAGGCTTTCTTCGGGCACACAGAACGGGCGACGAATAAGTTTCTGGTGTAAATGTGTCATTATATTATTTAAATTTGAGTTGGAGAGAAACTGTCTTTGATATATTCCTTCTCTTTCATAAAAGATTGTTATGGGCTACTTTTAACATAGAAAGAGATTTTATTTTTCTGTCCTTGTTGAGCAGCTTTTATAGGAAAGCGATGTATAAGACAAATGTTTTCTTGAAAATGTATGTTTATGGGCTTCGTTTGAGTTCGAAAGTATGTAACAACATAAAACATAACAGGAAGCCTGTAATCCCAGAAGGATTACGTAGAGGTGTACCCCAACATTTCTCTAATTATGTTTAAGTCCCATATAATAGGGGGCGAGCCTATGGCCATCAACTGGTCACATATCCAGACTCACAGCTGCTACTGATAAATTCCTGTTGGAAAAATCCAATAACACTTTGCCCGAGCCGGGAATCGAACCCAGGACCTTATTTTCAACAGTAGCGAAAGTATAATGATAATAATAACGTTTATTTGGACTCAATAAAATATAGCCTAATACAGTTATATGCCTAAGAACTAGGATACAAATGATGTAAGTGAGTAGACGGCTATGTGAACTCCTGACTTCCAAACTGGTAAAAAACCTGTATCTTGGAAATCAGTGCTCTTCCGTGATACATCAGGTGTAAGAACTTACAAATCACATACATAAAATTCCAAAGTTAAAAGCCTTAGACTATGGAAGTATGTAATTGGACAATAATCCCAATACAATGACAGTAAGTAAAGCTGTTGAAAATTCCAATAAAAACCTTTAAAAAACTCTGTTTGTCCAGAAGTAAAAAAATAAGACTTAACAAAAACATAAAATCCAGAGCCAATCATTATCATAACATGGCGCATTAAAAATTAAAACGAATGGAAGCGAAATAATCAATAAGTAATGTTGGTTTATTTCAATGAACGCATCATCAGTTTATGAATACGGATGTTTATTTGTTCAATTGGACATATTAATGAAAATCATTGACCATTTCCATATTAATGAAGGAAAATATTGAAAAATATATATTTTACATCGGCCTGTAATTATTCCTCAGTAGGATAAAATTCCCTTCTAAAAGGCAGAAAGAAAGAAAATACCGACCATGTGCGTGACGCACCACATGATTACAATGAAAAGTTCTGTAGTTGGGATGAATTTATCCCAAGAACAAACTTAAAAATTGTAGTTGAAAAACATGTTCTCATACATACATTCCAACTGCAAATGTAAGTTTGTACGCACAATATTGAGAGATTGACCATGTTATATTAAGACCATAACCTTTTTATAGGTTTTCCTGTAATCTATAAGTTTTTTTTTTTTTTTTTTTTTCAAAATTTTTGTCTCTTTATTTTCGGTTTAAGATCATAAGGAATGGTTGATTGATTATTTAACAGATTGAACTTTTATTATTTTTATTTATATGAAACATCTATTGGCGCGCCTTGGCAGTAAAACCGACTCGTGTGCCGTGACAGCATAAATCCTCTACGTCACCACTCTCGACTCCCTTGTATGTGCGCGCGTATTTTATCTTTATTTTACTCCATATTTCCTTATAAGTATTTATGAATTATTAATTCTAATATTAACAAAAATGTTTTACGTCTGCCCCGGGAAGGTCAACTTTTTTTTTAAATTTTGTGAAGGTTCCTAGATATATTGGTCAATTTTGATTGGTAACGTCTCTCTGAGCGGCAGTTATACACCAAACTTACGGTAAAGATCATCGTGAGAAGTTCCCGCTCCTTACATACACAATATTATTAATAACAAAACAGTCACATCCACAAATACGTCCAATTCACAGTCAGGTCCACTCGCGTCGCGACTATGTCTCTTCATTAATAAGTTCGCGGAGGTTGATTTGCATTCAATTAATTATCTATGGCCGGTCCGTTGTGGCGCCGGTGCTAACTAGGCGTATTAAATGCATCGCTAACTTTGTTACGCTAGTGTCTGAGATTGAATGACGTGATTTTATGTCAGGATTAAAAATATAACGGGTTAAAACCCGTTATATTTTAAGCGTATTTTTTAAAATACGCTTAATGAAGCCTAGACTCACTTGTAGTCTCCGTCATTGTGATATTTTTGTAGGTTCTGGATTATACTTGGGAACCTTCAGAAATATTGAAGGTTCCAACTCATCATCTTCCTGCCCCTGTCTCATGTTACTTGTGATCGGCGCAACAGGTTTTTTCTTTCCATTCTCCCTTGTCAACCGTCACGCTATCATTCGCTCCCTTCTCTTCCATATAATTTCGCACAGAATCCAACCATCTTTTCTTTGGCCTTCCTCTCTCTCTCCACCTTTATATTCATCAATCTTTTATTCAAATGCGTTTCCTCCCTCCTCATCACATACCCATACCATGCCCAACAACTTCCTTTCAACTGTTCTGTCACCGGCGCCACTTTCAAACTTCCCCTTATATACTCATTTCTAACTTTATCCATTTTCGTCACTCCACACATCCATCTCAACAAACTCATCTCCGCTGCATGCAATGTTTTTTCATCCGTTCTTCACGGCCCAGTATTCCGATCCATACAATACGACAAGCCTTATCACGGACTTGTAAATTTTCCCCTTTAACTTGAGAGGCATTCGTGGTCGCAAGTCGTTCCTGTGACCTGTCGCCATTTCATCCATCCCGAGTTGATCCGGTGCATTACGTCTCGGTCTAATTCGCCATCTCCTTGGACAAGCAAACCGAGGTACTGAAAGTCGGAGCAGATCGGTAAGGGCGTTCCGGCGAGAGAAATGGGCACAGGATTGGACAGACCGACAAAATCACAACACATGTCTTCTGTTTTAGTCCGACTTAGTCTCAGACCAACGGTCTCCAGTCTTTACCAGCAAACCTCCAATCTGCTCTGGACCTCTAAGCCACTCTCAGCAACCAGCACAATATTAGTGCACCCCAATCATCATAATTATCGGCCTAGTATTTATCTTTAAAAGCGTGACAAATGTTTTCACTACATCTTCTTTTAAACCACACCGTTGCCTTATCACATCATTTTTCAGTCTATCATTGATAGTCACGCATTTCCATAGCATTTATTCTACTTTCATGCTTCTTTTGCCACACCCAACATTCACTTCCATACGCGTAGTCACAACATTGTGAACACCCAGTCGAGCCTTTCTAGACATCGACTGGTTGGTCACAATCGCATGTATAGCAACATTCACTTGATTCCCCGCATTTTCTCTCCTTTCCACATCTTCATCATTCTTTCCATCCCTTGTAATCTGACTCCCCAAATATTTTGTATATTTCTCTCACTTACTGGCTCCACACTCTTATCATTTATTTCACAGCACAAACCGATACATCCTCTTCTCTTTCAAACACCATGTCTTATTCACATTTATCTTTAGAAGCGTGCAAATCAAAATTTTAATAACCTTCTTCCCCAACATAATTTTAACATGTCCCACATAAATGATCGCCTCCCGAATATAAACAGCAAACACTGCCATAAACAAGAGATAATATCACCCTCTTAAATTACACCCTTACGGGCTGATAATGAGCATGGTAACAACAGCACCTCGCATGCTTGAAGTCGGTTAATCATGGCCGCTGTTACGCAATGACTTAATTATAACTTGTGGTGTTTGATGAAGTTTGTGTGTTGAGACGTCGTATCCGACGTTTTTGAAAGAGCTGTTCAGTTAGCTATAGCTAGATTATTTTATTGACCTTACTTTTGTAGGTAACTTCTGTCAGAACTGTCAGAATCATGAATTTATTCAATAAACCATTGTCAATGTATTGCTACATGAATACGTATTACCACGCTAAGTTGAAGCACGTACGTAGATAGATAGAGAGATACAACATTTATTCAATGCACAAAAAAGACATAGCACAACAATCAAGAGTACAATTAAAATAAAAAATATGTTTTTTTTTTTTTTGTTTGGCTATACTGTCCCACTGCTGGACAAAGGCCTCCCCCAAATCCTTCAATAATAAAAATTAATTATTTAATTCCTTAAATGAATATTTATGTATACAAAAACAAGGTGCCAATATACAAAAAGAAAAACATACATAAAGAAATAGAGTGACACTATAACATTATAATTCAATCAGATATCAAATATACAAGGTGCGATTTGCGTTTCAAGGCTGCACCAAATGGGAGTCCAGTTTAGCATGTGTCAGAAAAATATACCTGACGCTGATATTCTGTAGAGTTCCCTTGTCATGCTGTCTTGATCCTGGCTGCAGCATCAAGCTATACACGGTGATTTTTAATTCACTGTTGACCTTTCAGGTGTTGAAAGTACTCATGATTATAAACAACTTTCATTACGGGACCAACAAAGAAATAGCAAAAAAAAAAATACATCTGTTTCATACATTTTAATCGGGTAAATATTGCATTTTTGTATGGAACAGCTGATATTTTTTTCGATATTTCAGAGTTGGTCTCATAGTGAAAGTTGCTCATAAACATGAGTATTTTCAAGCCCTAAAAGATTAACAGTCAATTAAAAATCTAATATAAGAAAGAAAAAAGAAAAGACGTTTATTAGTTTGCAAAGCTTCAACTTGATCAGATAATCGGAATTGAGTTAAAGTTCAACGTACAAGATTTGATTGTCAGAGAGCAGTAAAACTTTATATAAGCTTGTAAAAATCTTACCCAAACCCAATGAATTTTGAACACACTTTTAAAAGCTCAAGTCTTAACTATCATCTGCTCAGGCTTTTCACAACTAATATCAGAAATATTTAATTGTATAAATATGATAAATGACTTTATTTCTGTAAGTAGGTTTGTACAAACACATTTACACGTCAATCATATTTTAAAAACTAGATGAGGTCCTATCTGAATACTCAGAGAAGAAAGGCCGAAAACAAACTCACAGGTCACATCGATCGGTCGATCATGTAGATTGGTGTCGGAAATGGTCTTTTGATGAAACACACAAATTGAGTGGACCTGTCCAGTCAGTGCACGCATTTGTCAGCAATCGTGCAGCTCAACTCAGAATATAAGGAGCTCAACGATTCGGCAAACAATACCAAAGAAGAAATTTTATTAGGCCGCATAAATTACTCAAACTGCCAAACCATGATAAAAACTAACTGAGAAAAAAAAACAAAGACCTCACATTCACAATAATTGAGTTTATTTTTTACTGTACGAATCGGACTCGCGCACGAAGGGTTCCGTGCCATTATCTATAAAAACGGCAAAAAAATCATGTTTGTTGTATGGGAGCCCACCTTAAATATTTGTTTTATTTTAATTTAATTATTTATTTTTAAAGTGAATATATAATTAAATATTTTGTAAAATAATAAAAAAATAAAAAATCAATAAAAATAATGTGAATATTTCAATTGTCTACCTGTTGCCGATATCAATATCGAGCAAAAAAAACACGTTTTTTGTTTTGTAGCCCCCTTAAATATATTTTTTTCCATATTTTAGTATTTTTTGTTATAGCGGCAACAAAAATACATCATCTGTGAAAATATCAAAATGTTTAACCCCCAGGGGTTGAACATGGAATCATTTAGGGGTTCAACATGGTCGGGGGTAAAGATTGTGGTGGTTGAACATAGACTAAACCCATCTGACTAACCCCGTAACGACTGTCAAAGATCTACAAATGGCAGCCGGAAACAATACAAATACATAAATATAACAGACATATACTCGAATCATCGTTAATAACTTCAAATTGCACCAAATTCAATGTAAACGGGCTTGATTTACAAATTCATTAAGTTGTTTATGTCCTCAACACTCGAAGGTGTAAATCTTAGTGATTTAAAGGTGCGAGCTGACCCAATTCCTATTGGTTGCAATCTATTTATATTTCACCACGCTTACTCGATTTACACCCGCTTTCGGAGGTGTGAAACGATTCGGTGGGTTCAGACTTTAAAGGATGCCGATTTTCTTCGTGTCGGATAAAATATAGACCACATTTTAATCTTCATAAAGTCTTCATGAGGTCCTGGTTTCGATTGCCAGGCCGGGCAAAGTGTTATTGAGTTTTTCTATCTGGAATTTCTCAGTAAAAGAAGAAAGAAAATACTTTTATTTGCGGTAAACATGACGCAAAGAAAGAACACAAACACGATTTTAATCTATTTTCATAAATAACTTTAAAATTATTTATTTTATACCTGAATTCCTTACAACAAGGCCTCTCATTTTATATGTCACGCGGTACAGGTTTCCAACGATTTTTTTTTTTAATTTTCTGCTTTGCCTTCCAAAAGTGATCCCCTCATTCAAAATTCATTTATTTACGTTACACATCCGTATTTGGGTCACAGAAGCACAAAAGCTGTAGTAGTAGTAAATGGGTATGTGCTCCAAATCGGCTGTGACAGACGGACATACAGACACACGAGTGATCCTATAAGGGTTCCGTTTTTTTACATTAGAGGTACGGAACCCTAAAAACAAAATTGGAATCACTCATGAGCCACTAATTCTGCAAACCTACTATAACACAGCAATGCTACCTACTCGATGGCAGAAATTAGTATGATACTACCTACTCAAAAAAATGAGAGCTCTTTTTGAAAGGCGAAACCTTTTAAAAGGAGCTCTAATTTTCCAAATATTACTCAAGTTTTGTTCCCAACAGTGTAATTAACTTCATAATTTCTATACCTTAGACAGAATAGTCGTCTCAATTTCAATTGTAAGTAATTTTAATAAAAAACTTTGAAGACTTTCCAAAGACTGTTAACTAACGACGATATAATATTTCAACGTTGAACTTGGAGCACCCATTTTAATGTAGAACCTGTGTTTCATAGTACTATGGAGTTTTAAAACAAAAGTTGTCTAAGGAACATACGGGTTTGCTGTTGAAACCGTGTAGTTCACAGCAAGAAGGATGTGTGGCACATGCGAACTACGCATCGAAAACTTGACGTCACACAAATTCTGCATCGCGCAAGCAGAGTTTACGGGTCAGCTCACACCGAGACGTGACGCGACGTGCACATTTTAAGATAATGATACAAAATATAACTTTATTTACTACACAAAAAGATACACATTTTATTTAGATAGGTAACTCGAAAACCGCGCTACGCAGCGCTACGCCTCGAAATGCCTTGCGGCGTAGCGTGACGTATCGGACGCAGCTGTGATTCCCCGGTAGACGCGGCGTCCAAGAGCGGCACTGCGCCTCGCGAAGCCGCGTGATGCAACGCGACGCCGCGAGGTGCAGCCTGACATCGTCTTGGCGACTATTTTCTGTCTAGATTTCGCGTAAAGTTGATGGGGCGGGAGCTCGCGGCGAATGTAGACACGTTCCGCTGCGCCGCGGGATGTCTCGTTGCGCAGCTAGGAATCGTGCTGCCAGCAACTTCATGATGTGCCTCGCGACGTCACGATGCGTCTCGCGTCGCGTCACGTCTCGGCGTGAGCTGACCCTACCTCGTGACTGACATTATATACAACATCTCGCTATCAACATATAGCAGTTGCCCACCAGACACAACACCCGTCTGGTCGGAGGATCCTCCCTTTTCCATAGAGTATGAGTGAACTTTACTCCCTGTTCCTCATACCTCTCTAAATGGATCGTCTTTTACGTAGAAGTCGTGGAACGCATTGTTTAGCAGCTTCTTAATTCAGCTTACAACATTACATCGGTGCTGATTAATTGAGTTTCATCATTGTCTATTCATTATTATTATTAAACGACATAATAGACACGAAACTTTGTAGTCTTCAAATCGCGAAAACTTTAAAATTCGATAAAAATTTCGTTGACTTTTTACATAGAAAATTATTAAGATATCCTGGCTGTACAAATCTATAAAAACAAATTAAAGAGTCTGTTTGTTCCGAAACGGCTGGACCGATTTTGACGGGACTTTCACTGCCAGATAGCTGATTTTATAAGAAGTAACCTAAGCTACTTTTATTTTAGAAAAAGCCGAGGACAGCAACTAGTTATAACTATATTACACGCAGGAAAGGTTTAAAGCGAGCTTAAAATATTATTAGGAACTAGCTGACCCAACAGACTTCGTTCTGTCAAAAGATATAGTATAAACTCCACTACTTTACCCTACCCTACCCTACCTACCTACCTACCTACCTACCTACCTACCTACCTACATACATACCTACCTACCTACGTACCTACCTACCTACCTACCTACCCTACCCTACCCTACCCTACCCTACCCTACCCTACCCTACCCTACCTACCTACCTACCTACCTACCTACCTACCCTACCCTACCCTACACTACCCTACCTACCTACCTACTCTACCCTACCCTACACTACACTACACTACCCTACCTACCTACCTACCCTACCCTACCCTACACTACACTACACTACCCTACCTACTTACCTACCTACCCTACTCTACTTTACCCTACCCTAATTTTTCTCGCCGTAAAAACCATCCTTGACTTCAACGAACATTAAAAAAAAAAGAATTGGTAAAATTGGTCCAGGCGTTGTTGAGTTATGCGCTTACCAACACATTTTGCGATTTATTTTTATATTATAGATAGGTACCATCCCGGAACTTCGTCAACGTCAAAGTAAGCTGCCTCATTAGCTGGCTCCAGACGCATGCATGACTTTCTTATAAACCTCACTGATTGCAGGCTAATCCTTTCACCACATCATGAACAATTCCCGTATACCTCGAGCCAACTCGATAGAAGAAGTTACAACTGAGGCGGGTACAGGACCGACAGTCGAATTGAAGGGCTCTTGAAACTACGGCGTGTTGATAAAGGTGGTTACTCTCAATGTGTTTTATGGTTTTATCACAAGGCTTAGCAGACCGAGCAGCTCAATCCCAAGCTTGTTTGTCTTCTAAATAATCAGAAATTTTATTATCCCCTTTTTACAAAGTTTGGTTTTAATACAGCTTTTAAATCTTTTATTGGGTAAGTTTCGAATGTCAATGGGAAGTTTGTTGTTGGTTAGTTGGTAGGTTGGCGATTCAGTCACTTGCAATCGTCAAGGGGTTATTCTACCCGTTATCCTGAACCTACTGACAGTGTAGGCCATTCAGCAAGTACTAGGTACTTAGCAAAATAGAAAATGGTCAACAAATCGAAGCGTCCATTTATTTATTTTATTTTAAATAGAACGGCCGAAGCCAATTACACTATTTAAACATATAACTTACTAGCTTTTGCCCGCGGCTCCGCCCGCGTGGATGTCGGTTATCGCGTGAAAAAGTAGCCTATGTCCTTCTCCATTTCCCAGGCTATACCTCTGCCAAATTTCATGATGATCGGTTCAGCGGTTTAGGCGTGAAAACGTAACATACAGACAGACAGATAGTCAGACAGTTACTTTCACATTTATAATATTAGTATGGATTTAACACAGACATGCATTCTTCTCACAAAAATTCAAACATTCTGACAGTATCATCTTCCATTCATTCGCAAAGATATCAAGATCTGTGTTGGAGTTCAGGAGAGCGTTAACAGCGGCTAATGTCCGAGGAATAGGTGACTTGGAGTGTGCAACAGTACAGCAAGTTGGAAGAGCCAGTAAGTGGTGTTTTCTGCCACGACAGTAATTGTCTGGGACAAATAGATTGCAGATCAGGAACCTCTATAATCTAAGAATTTTAAATATTACAGTCATCTTATCGCGCGACCGTCTTACTTCTAGGGAATTGAAACTTAAGCAATCCAACAGGAATTTAGTGGGATACAAGAGAGGATAAAACCCGCATCTATAGAGTCTACACGTGATCTATTTGTATTAAAATATATTTATTTTATATCTATGATCATAATTATTATGATGCGAATATCATAATAATTACTAACTGACATATGGCAAATAATTTAATTTACTGTTTTTAACGTAATGTTAACTACTTTGCATACCTACTATCAGGAGCGCCAACTCAGTGGGTGCTCGGGGGCTCGAGCACCCATGAGAAATAAACAGTGGGTGCCGAGCACCCCTGAGAATAGACATCAAGAAACAGATCAGTAATCACCTTTTAGGGACGGGCGTTTTTTCATTACCCGACGACCCGTTTAGCGCATTGGTTTAGAGCGCCGGTTGAGACGCAAGGGTCGCGGGTTCGATTCCCGCACCAACACAAATGTTTGTTAATGAAACAGATATTTGTGTTGGGTTTGGGTGTTTGTGGTACCTTCGTTGTTCCTGGTTTCCATAGTACAAGGGAAAACCTTAGTTTAGGACCAGGACAATGTATGTGATGTTGTCTCAATTTATTATTTTTCATTAACGATGCGGGCAACCGATGCTAGTTACTGATGCCTCCGTTATCAAAATGTTCGTTTTTCGATGCGCGATGCCGATGTGAGCAAAACGAAACCTCAAAACTTTTCTTCCTTCCACAAAACAGGCAGGCGCCGCTGATTAATCATGTTAAGTATTGTGTCGGTCGATCAGTGTGCATTTCTCTTCTCACACTTCGCCACTTTTTCGAGTCATCAAATGAGCATGAGCTCACATGAGGTTTTCTAAAAACCGGCTACTATTGTAAAGAATCAAGTATTTCTAACTGAACAGAGAGCTGTGCTGCTGGGGAGTTTGTTGCGCCACTTCTTCTTCCCAGATAAAGCACTAGGAATTGGTGAAGAGTGGGGGTCTTGGGGGACTGTCTTTTGTAATTTTCACGTTCGAAACGTGCTAATTCTCCTTATTTAAATAAATGATTTTTGATTTTGATTTGATCTCTATTCTCGTTGCTTTATAGTTGCTGTCACGGTAAGACAACTGTGAAAGGATTATATTTACGTCCAGCAAACTATGGGGCAGTTAGCTCGTCTATGAACCTGGCAGATTGAATTATTTTCGCATTGCCGATGGATGGATTGTGTGAAAAATTATGTCTAGAAAGGGAGTGACTACTGAGATTACAGCTAATAGAGAAGTATGGAAAAAAAAGATACGTTGCGCCGACCACAAATAAATTGGGAGAAAGACAGGAGAATGTTGATAATGTTGATGATTTCACTTAAAGTTAAATTATATCATCGTAAAGCTCAAACTTACGAGAAGGTCCGCAGCTCATTAATTATTTTACTGTTTTACTTCAAACGTAACATGAAAGAAGAGTTAATCATTAATGCAATGATTTCGTTCATTCCGTTCATTCGCTCTGATTGATAGCTAATTGACTGAGTGAATGTCACGCGACGTGTCTTAAGTGATTATTTGAAAACTTGGGGCTTCTGAAAGCTCTGAATAATTTATACAAACAAGAGCTTTTGTTATACAATGTTTGGAACAGTGTTTTAATTGTAAACTTTTTAATTTACATTTTAAGAAAATTATTACATAATTACTACTTGATACCTGATGTTGCCCATTATTTATGTTTCATGTACTGTGTATATATATATATATTTATACTCTTTTGTTGGAGATCCCAAATAAATAATTTCAGTTTAATGTGTCAGGAGTTTCTTGCCGGCTCTTCTCCATAGGAAACGACTAATTGGAACCGTGCACCTAGCTTCTGACGTTTCACAAGTGCCCATGTAGATTTATGTGAAATAAAATATTTAGATTTTGATTTTGAGGATTTTACGCTGAAATTCTATAGATAATTGCCAAAAATATATTATAAAGTTTTAGTGTAAAATCCCCTGAAATATAATTATTTTAAAATTCACAGATTATCTATATGAAATCTCAAAAAAAATATAATACCTAGCGTCAATGTAAATAAATTCATACTTTAAATCTCAAATCCAACTCACCTATTTTCTTAAATTAACACCATTCCAGTTGTATTTAATGTTTATCTACGAAATTCTGTCCCAACTGAAAATAATTACTTTTCACCAACAAAAGCGTAAACATTCGCAAATGACTTGAAATATATGTTAACCCTTGAAAACTCGAGTTTACATAAACAACGCTTAATTACAAGAAATACCTGTCTGACCGAGCTAGCCTAGAAATGTAGGCTAATTTATGCACGTGGACTCAAACACCTTTACTATTGTAATTTAATGTCATAACACTATATTCGTTGAAAGAGTTATTAATTATTTTAAGTAAACATTTGTTTTTAAAACAAAAACAAAAATTGACAAAAATCTGAAAATCTGGAAAATATTTTTTGACATTAAAATATAATATTATAAAATACACACTAAATACTTACAGTTAAAGCAGGATCGTGTTCCGAAAAAAAATCTCGGAAAAATTCACAACACTTCGTCCCAAAAAAAAAAAATATATCACTTCACTTTTTCGAACAAAAAATAAACAAAACTCAAAAATCAATCACCAATCAAATTCTTCACTTTCACTGCAACTGTAATTTTTTTGTCGAAAACACTGCAATTTTGATAGTCACACGTAACGTTTCGAAGTCGTCCCGCGTCTGTATATCTCGATCGCGTTGAGAGCACAGTGACGCAACCGTTCACCGCGGGAGCGCACAACCGAATGCTCTTTGCGCATGGGTGTACCGGTGTACTACGAAACGTCGTACGTCGCATTGCGTTATACTACATTTAAAAACGGCCTTATACGCTTTGCCGTCGATAGAAAGAGTCCTACACAATTTTTCTCTTAAGAAAAATCACTTTAAACTGGAAAATTTCATAGACGTCGCTTGCAGTGTTGAGTCAAATGTTAAATTGGATGGGAATATTTTGCACACATGATGCTTGTATTACCCAAAGGTGTAAGCAGAGGCATATGTTTTCTATAGTAACAATTTATACTAGCTGCTGCCCGCGGCTTCACCAGCGTGGCTTTTTTCTAAAATAAAAGTAGTAAAGCCTTAGTTACTCCCTATCTGCCAGTGAGTCTCGTCAAAATCGGTTCAGGCGTTTCGGAGATTAGCCGGGACAAACAGACAGACACACAGATAGACAGACAGATAACAATTAAAAAACCGGCCAAGTGCGATTCGGACTCGCGCACGAAGGGTTCCGTACCATTATCTATAAAAACGGCAAAAAAAATCGGGAGTCCCCCTTAAATATTTGTTTTATTTTAATTTAATTATTTATTTTTATAGTGAATATATAACTAAATATTCTGTGAATATATCAAGCGTCTACCAGTTGCCGCTATCAACATCGAGCAAAAACGAGCAAAAAATCACATTTGTTGTATGGGAGCCCCTTAAATATTTATTTTATTGAAAAATTGTATTTGTTGTTATAGCGGCAACAGAAATACATCATCTGTGAAAATTTCAGCTGTTTAACTATCACGGTTCATGAGATACAGCCTGGTGATAGACGGACGGATGGACAGCGGAGTCTTAGTTATAGGGTCCCGTTTTACCCTTTGAGTACGGAACCCTAAAAAAATGTTTTTTTTGTTATAAGTACCTACCGTATACAGCTTCTTAAGCATTTAGTAAAAATGTGCTATTTTGACATTCACATTACAAACAGAAACTTCAATTTGATTTTTTTGTATAGATGTAGATGGGGAGCTAAGCCAAAAAAGATAAAGTAAGTGTAATTTCTTTTTTTAAGGAATTTCAGGAGATGTTAAAGCCCATGTTAATTAAAAAATGCAAAGTTTAAAAATTCTGTATGTTAAAATTTGTACGTCTTTCCGTTTTTCGTTTAACCTCTCAGCTAAATGTAACGGCTTCTGGTTCAAGCTACGTAATTAGGTCAGACTTCTGAATCCATTTCAGAATTATGTATTTGAGACGAACTGGGTAACTTTAGAGTGATCTTTTAACTTTCAATCGTTCAGTTTAATTTTAATTTACTGCGCTTCCGTACTCAAATATCTTTAGCCTTTGAGCGTCGAGTCTATCTTTAATCTATAAATTATTGCCAACAATTATCAAGCACTAGCTTTTGCCAGCGTCTTCGCCCGCGTTTATGTTGGAATTATCCTACAAGAACGTACTACCGGAATAAAAAGTTTTCTATGTCGCACCTTTAAAGATAAACCGTCACTAAACGAAAATATAAAAATTTACACAGAAGCTTAAATTTATAAAAAATCCCGGCTTATTCGCAATAGAATTTAATATCAGGTGCTTTGAGCCATCTTTTGAGGTCATAATGATAAATACTATTTATTTACACTATAACATAAAATTCAGAAAAGTTAATTTTAAGAAAGATGGCATTAGTAACTCAATTCTTGAAAAATTTCGTATAGTAACGGTTTGTCTTTAAAGGTGAGATGTGTTAATCCAAAATATAAACTACCTGTGTGCCAAATTTCATAACAAACATCCAAATTAGACATCCAAAGCTGAAGGTCATCAGATAATCTGAAGCTTAAAATGCCTGTGCATCCCACAACTTTCCTCGACACATCCTTTTCCATTCAAATTAAACGCGCGCAGTCGTTACTCTTTATTCGCATAATATCAGATTCTCAAAATAGCAGATTCTCAAAATATTACATTCGCTAAATATTATTTATATTATCAAAATAGCCGAAATTGTACATTTATCTCGAGAAGTGCGTTATATTTATAATGATTTTTTGTGATTCGTTTGATAAAAATATCATGTGCGTGTGGTGTGAGTACTTTGTTAATAAGCTCTTTGAAAATGTGCTTAGGATTTAGTGAACATACCCAAAGAATTGTGAAAGTTGGAATCAGATCTTGTGAAAGTCAAATAAGCGAGTGGACTGAAAGTTGGTCCCTCAGTTCTCACATAGAGGATTGAGGACCCACCTGTACAGTCCATAGGTAGGTAGTATGATGTAAGTCTTGGCTTATTTTGAGTGCTTGATTGTACTTTGGCTATTTTGAGAATTTAATATTTTGAGAATCTGCTATTTTGAGAAACTGATATTATCCGAATAAAGGGTCGTTACTTGTGTTTAAAAGACTCGTGAAGGAACATTACTTGTCATTGTGATCTTCTTCTCGGAACTGTGATTATCTATCGTCTTCATTTATTTTCGTTGCTTATATAGGTATATGTATCTATTATTTAGGATATGTATATATCTGGGTATATATTTTAGTATATTGCGTACTTGTTATTTGTCCAAGGACAGCCCCATTTTATGTCCAGGCAAATCACTGTCCAGTCCAAAGTTGCCTGAAAGAGATCGCATATAGCTTTAATGCCATCCATTGTATATGTATTTTGTAGTTTTTTTTTTTGTTATGTGTTTTTGTGGTTAACAATAAAGTTTTTTTTTTTTTTTGACAACTTTTCTATAATTTTGTAGGTACACATAAAAAATATGTTACTAACCAAAGATTCAAATACACACCACAATAATACTATCACTACATATTATAAAACAAAGTCCTCCGCCGCGTCTGTCTGTCTGTCTGTTCGCGATAAACTCAAAAACTACTGCACCGATTTTCATGCTGTTTTCACCAATGGATAGCGTGGTTCTCGAGGAAGGTTTTAGTATATTATTTGTTAAGTTTTTGTATACATTTTTGTAACATTAACGATATTTATTGGAGGTGTCGGAAAAAAATTAAAATGTGGCTGGTATTTTAGTATTACGACTTCCACGCGAACGAAGTCGCGGGCAGAAGCTAGTTATAACTAAAATTAAGTAACTAAAATACATAAGATCAAATAATAAAAATTCTTTAACACAAATTGAAAACCATTCAAACTACAGTTTTGTTATTTATCATTCTATATTTTAATGAGATTTGCAAAAGAGCTCCAATTTGGAAAGGTTCAAAATGTATTAAAACATTCATTCCACGATTGTGATTCATCAATATACAATCCTAGCGACTTCGAAATTGGAAGGGTTTGCCTCCATGGAAAAGAAAATAAAAGAAACTTTTTTGTATATTTTTTTTCTATTTCAACTTCCCGACGTCACAGTGAGATAAAATGAGATAATGAAAACAGTTCAAACAGCTTAGTTTGATACGATAGGAGTTCGTTGGTGAAATTGACGTGAAATTGTTCATTTGATTGTGTTTGGCATTGGGTCTAGAATTACGTCTGGGGAACTGGGTCTACGGCAATACATACATAGCATTATGCCTGTACTCTTCGAAGATTTATGCAGATGTGTATCTATAGTACATACATACATACCTACATAAACACACGCCTTCTTCTCATGGGGGTAGGCAGAAACTATAGAGCGCCTCCTTTTGCTTCATTTACATTTATACATCTGGTCATACACGCACGCCGGTTGCGAGTACTACGCACCTGGCCTTTCTGAAGAATATCACCAATTAGGTCACTATTATGTTCTCCTAGGGCGTCCCCTCCCAGCGTTTGCACTCACATCCGCTTTGTAAATACCTTTTGTAAGTCGCCTTTCATTCATCCTCTCAATTTATCTTATTTCGTATGAGTATTTTATATCACCTTTAATTAAAATATTAAAATACCTTCACTTATGTTCAGTTCATAACTATTGTGGCAGCTACAAGGTGTTTTTCTCATTAATTTTAATTTATTTCATAAGGTAGGCACAAAAACATCGCCTGTGATGATAACGAGGGTGGGCGCTGATACCTATAATTACAAGATATTAAGTTATCTTAGCTTAGGTATTGGCTGCAACTCGAACATACAACCTTACTTACCTTAAGTACCTACTTTTCTATAAACCATTTGTTGTATTACTTGAAGGTGCAAATAAACAATTTTTATTTAATTTATTTATTTTATTTAATTTATCTTAATTTATGTATTAAAACGGACACATTTATCAATGTTTTTATTATTCTAGCGTATGGCACTCGTGGGTTGCAGCTGAAAATCAGCGTCAGGTGGTACACCTTGTGTGTCATCTGACATTATGCTGAGCTGAGGCCCTTTTGGCATTATAATCATTGTTTTCTGTTTTTTATAGTTTTAAGGTGTATTTTTTGCTGTAATGCCAATAAACGCATTTTTCTTTCTTTTCTTTCTTTCTTTCTTTTCTTTCTTTCTTTTCTTTCTTTCTTTTCTTTCTTTCTTTTCTTTCTTTCTTTTCTTTCTTTTCTTTCAACATGACCAAACCATCTAAGCATATTCTTTTAAATTTTTATCACTTTATCTTTTAAACCGCACGGTTGCCTTAAGACATCATTGTAAGGGTTCCGTAGTAAACAAGAAACCCTTATAGTTTCGCAATGTCCGTCTGTCTGTCTGTCTGTCCGCGGCTTAGCTCAGAGACTCTTAGTACTAGAAAGGTGTAATTTAGTATTGATATACATATTAATTTAGCAGCATTTTTTTAATTTTGTAAATGTGAATACCATGGAGCCGTTTACTATGTTATTATGATTTATGTTGACTTGAAAGAGCATGGCAGTTGAGAGTATGTCATGCTCACTTAAATGTCTCACTGATGGTGGCGCGTGTGTTGGATCATTCGGTTCCCTAAAACATGGTCGAGCTGGATGGTGCTGATCCATGCGTCATGTTCGTGAATGGGCGCCATCAGTTGGGACTGGTCATCTCTTGACTGCCAGGGCTTATTTTTAATTTGTAATTTTATATTTTGAATTGTTTTATTAGTTTTTAAATTCTCTCACATATAGAAGCAACAAGAATAATGTACCCAGGATTTTGTAATATCTTGATTTAAAAGAGTGTCCTTGGAGTTTCTTGTCCGTTCTTCTCCATAGTGATCTACGTATTGGAATGGGCATCTAGCTTCAACTTTCTGACTAACTGACCGTCTCTTTAACAATTCAAAAGTGCCTGTAACGGGTTTAATTGAAATAAATGCTTTGAGTTTGAGTTTGAGAATCACGCAGACAAAGTGGTAAAATAAAATCACGTAAAGTGCGGATGATATTTATTTTTCTCGTCTATCTCATGGTGTGGGGTATCTTTAGATAGGACGTTTAAAAATATTGCGGGTTTGTGAAAACCATTTTTCGATTCAGGGATCCGTTTGCGTAATATTAAACTTTAAAATGCTAATTTTTGTTAGAGACAAGTGTGTTCCCCCCCTGCCAGCTAAATGGTTGTATTTGAATACGTGAAAAAATTCACAGCAGTAGCATACATATACATATAACGAAGTTAAAAGGAAAACTATCACAGCTAAGTAGCCTTTAGAAGTTACCGAGTAATAATGACCAATTTACATACATTTACAGTTGATAAACATGTTTGTTTGTTCATGGGATAAAGTCATGCCAACTACGGAACCCTTCATTGTGCGTGGTCCGACACGCACTTGGTTGGTTTTTTTCCAGTATAAGCTATCACATAAGTATATCTCATTGCACGGAAAACCTATCGCGAGATCAGCTTATACTGGATCAGCTTATATGTTTGACTCCCATATTATAGGGGGCGAGCCTATTGCCATCATCATTATCGTTATTTCAGCCGAAAGACATCCACTGCTGGACATAGGCCTCCCCCAAGCACCGCCACTTCGACCGGTTCTGTGTTCGCCGAATCCAGCGGATTCCTGCGGCCTTCACAAGGTCATTGATCCACCTTGCGGTAGGGCTTCCAACGCTGTCTTCCGGTATTGCCATTGCCATAAAATTGTCATCAACCGGGCACAAATCCAGACTCCGAATTACTACTCATTAATTTCAGATTCAAAAACCCAATATCACTTTACCCAACTCGGGAATCGAAACCAGGACGTCATGTTTTGCAGTAGCGCTTGCGACTAATAAGCTTAATTAAATACGAACGTGGCTGACGGGGGGTTAAGTGCGCGGTAAGCGAAGAGACGTGATTGTCAAAATTGACGTTTGCTGTTCATTTGTTTGACAAACAAGGGTGGAAATGTTTGCGCAATCTTAATTTACCTACTTTTCCATTTCCTGAGTGTCTTCCGTAATGTATTTTTATGACAATAGTAATACTTGTTTCACATTTTACTTTTTTTTGGGTTGTGGAGGTCAGATTGGCAAGTCGATCCATGTAATAATTATTATATTTTTTTATATATTTTAAATTTTATATTCAAGCATTTAAAAATGTAATTTATATGGATATTGATGAAATAAAGGAAATAATAATAAAGTCCATTTATTTTCATTCTAGTTATTACTTGCATTAAAAATATATTTAAAAAAAAAATCATCTCGTCTTAAAAATGTCAATAATTATATAATTTTATTAATTTATTCTGTTCGGACGAATTTCATTTCAATCGCTACCGTTACTGTCTTCATTTTCATTGCTCGGAACTCCTTCTTGAGTATAGGCCTCCTCCACCTTGTTCCAGATCTCTCTATTTATGCTTTTGTTCTCCATTCTTTCCCTGCTACGGCTGTTATGTCTTCTATCCACTTTTTTCTAGTCGCTCCATGTAAAACAATGGTATTCAGCTGCATTCGGTAAGACTGGAAGCTGACCTTGATAATTGGGAAAAGGCTAGGCGGATGATGACGAATGATGCCTGTTTTACACAGTTTCAATCTGATTAATATCTGTATTTAAACACTTTCACAGGGAATCCTAGTGTGGAGGCTAGTGCCATGAATTTGTAACGTTTAATTGAATTTGTTAAAGTCTCTTGTTATCCAATTTTGTTTAAATATTTACACTATAACTTAGAGAATATATCACCACTTTAATTATTTTAACAAATATATTTTGAACGTTTACTCAAATAATTTAGTAACCAAGAAAATAAACAAATACCTGCCCCTTTTATGAATAAAATATTTGTCACACACAAACTACATTGGCAAAAACACGATATACTGTGTGTACATAAATAATAAAATAAATAAATATATGTTTGACAAACAAACTGTAGATACATTTTATTTTTCTAAAACGTGAAATAAAAATTGTATTTTTATTACACACATGGTTTTAGCTGTTTTATAGGATTTTTATCAGTCTCACTCTTGTTGCCATATACTCCCTACCATATACGTACAGTAACAATATATATTGAATAATAAAAAATTGTGAGTTTGTATGTAGGGGGAAATCTTCGGAACTACTGATACGATTCCCGAAATTCATTCACTAATCTGAAGCTACAATATTGCCGAGTATCATAGGATTTATTTTATGTTTTAACAAGAATATTTCACGCGGTCGAAGCCGCTGACAGAAGCTAGTTAGGAAACATAGCGAAAAGCTTGTCACGCAAATAATGTCAGTTTAAACCATAATGAAATTGCACGTTCTGTAGTGAAATTGATAGTTTATGGCCTTTAAAGCTCACATCTACTTAACTAACCTTTTTTTGTTTTGTTTTGAGGTGGAAAATACTTATGGATGTCCTCCGAGAGGGATCTGTCAGACTCTTGCTGACTAAAAGTCACCCCGGTGTTCTATCTCACACCTGACTTGACTCCCCACGCGACGCCTAAGAGACGCCCGCGGCGCGTGGAACACAACGCGCTGCCACCTCGGGTTCTGATATATGGGGGGCGACGGAAATAACCAGATCCGACGCCCCTGAACCCATTTACGGGTAACTAACCTAACTTAGGCAAAGTGAGCTCAAGTGTCAAGTGACAGTCAACTAAGTGTTCACGCTGTGATTTTTACAGAATTAATCAACCAACGCAGCCTATCGCAGTCCACGCTGGACATATGCCAACCCCAGGCTACGCCACAATACCCTGTCCTCCGCCTTTCACATCCAGTCTGTCCCAGCTACCTTTTTGAGGTCGTCGGTCTATCTATCTGGGGGGCGTCCCACACTACGCTTGCCGATACGCGGTCTCTACTCCAGGACTGGTCTGCTCCACCGACTATCGGTCCTTCGACAAACATGGCCAGCCTACTGCCACTTCAGCTTGCTTACTCTGCAAGCTATGTCGGTAACTCCAGTTCATTTCCGGATAACTTCGTTTCTGATTTTATCCTTCAAAAAAACTCCGAGCATAGCCCGTTCCATAGTGTGCTGAGCCCTTGAATTTGTGGACTAGCCCGACTGTCAGTGTCCATGTTTCGGCACCGTATGTCATAACGGGCATGACGCACTGGTTAAATACCTTAGTCTTCAAACATTACGGAATAGGCGACGAGAAGAACCCAACTGAATCCTTCTAAACCATTTACACCTTTTACATAATAGTTCAGCTGATATTATTTTGTGTAAGCAAAATACATTAGTTCACTACCGAACATGGGCTCTAAAAACTGAAACTAAAATGTTTCGACAAAGAAATCACAGGCAGGCAAAATGGTTATAGCAATTTGTTTTAATTAGCCGACAGAAATACGCTTTTTCCGTATTCACGTTTTACGGTACCCACGAGGGGTTATCTATTATTTCCCGGGAAAAACAAAATTATCGCTAAACAACAAACCAACTCAACAAAAAGTAAACAAAGCAATTGCCAAATTAAATTAGTTTGTAGCTAACAACAGCAAGCTATGCAGTAAAGTTGCTACGGAATACTCGTATCGTAGCGAAACTCTACGCCGTAGCGTGGGTGCTACGCGCAGTTTTCGCTACATCGCATCGGGCTGATCTGTATTGTGTTGTACATAAAATGCGTCGACGTGCTACGAGTGGTGCTTGTTTGCCAAGTACCTACGCATTTCGCGCTACGATGCGTCCGCTGCGGGCTATTGCGTTTCCAAATAATATTGTATTGGTAGAAAAACCGGGTGAAAATATACAGGTACTTGCGACCCGTCCCTGCTTTTCACGGTTTTTACGATTGGACAATACATCGAGATTTTTTTATGGTATGTTTTATAGTAATGTATTCTCTAAATGATGATGAATATCTCATAAAAATACGTCGAGCAGTTTACAAGAATAACGTGGTTACAGCACAGACAGACTCGAAAAGCGACTATAACTAGCGACTCGCACCGGCTTCGCACGGTTGCAATAATTTTTTAATACATAATATGTAGCCTATGTGGACATAGACTACATATTATGGAATAATGTACCTTTCAAATGGTGAAAGAATGTTTTAATTAGGAGCTGTGTTTCAGGTTGTTTTCAGTTTCATGTTCGAAAACACGTGTCAACACGACACGTGTGTTAATTTTGAACTACATTATCAGGTGAAATGGTTTTCTTCATTGACTACTCGATCCAAATGTATAGGATGGCTGATAATTACGTCATTATGATATTGGTTCCATGGAAAAACTTGTTCAGATACTGTTCTGCCAATCTGCCTAGCCTTTTCCCAACTACGTTGGGGTCAGCTTCCAGTCTAATCGATGCAGCAGAATACCAGTATTTTACATGGAGCGACTGCCTATCTGACATCCACAACCCAGTAACTTGGTAATACGACACCCTTTGGTAAGACTGGTTCCCAGACTTTCGAGCTTTTGACGACTCTTAACGACTGTCAAAGATACATGAATGACAGCAGCAACCAACGGCTCAACGAGATTTCCGAGGCACGGAGGAGTTTCGGTATGTAAAAATGGTCACCCATCCACGGACCAACCCCGGCAAGCGTAGCTTAACCTAATGGATCTTCTGGAGCTCTTCTCTATATATGACCACACATTTCAGGTACATGCTGTATACATTAGTACAAACCTACTATACTATGTTATACCATGCTAGTACATACAGTTATAGTGAGTCTCCAATCCGTCTAGACAGTTTATTGCTTCACGTTGTGATTTGCGTGCGTTGGCAACTTCCCAGCCGATTGCGCTGCCTTTGAAACTTCCATTTGCTTCGACACGGGATTGTAAGACGGTGGATTTCTATGTACGTTTGTATTAGTAAAAGGTGAAATTGAAAGTAATTACGTTTTAGACAGACAGGTAGACAAACCATTTATTCAGTGCACACAAAAGACATAACACAACACATAAAAGCACCTTGAGGATGTGTCCTGGGTAAAAAAAAAAGAAAAACTGTCCGTCAATCAGATAATAAAAAAGTATTAGATACGTATTTTTTGCTTTATCATATTAATAAAAAATTACTTAGATAAAACACATTAAACTTGGAGAGTGGGGGCTCGTTACGTCACAGCTACGTATAGAATCTACTGAGAAGTGACGTCATGCCACATTTGAACTCAATGTATCGCCGTAATGTTTTGATTACGTAAGAAAAGAAAAAATACGGGTCCAATATTTTTTAATAATCTACATGACGGATAAAAAAAAATTTTTTATTCAACATCCCTATTAAATGATAATGATATATAATGATGAAATGATAAAAAATAATATGAATATAAAGAAAAATACACAAGGTGTGTCAAGGTTGCCTGGAAGAGATCGCAATTAGCGATAAGGCCGCCCATTGTATATTTGTAGTGTATAAGTTTTTCTTTTGATTATGTATAATCTGGTATACAATAAAGTATTTATTAATAAATAAAGTGTGCCTATCGCAAAAAAAAAGGAAAACATATTTTAAATAAAAAAGTGACACTATAACTGACACAGTTTAAATAAAATAATGAATATACAAAGGTTTTCCGCAGTCATATAAATGAAAACCACGAAAGATCAGAAAAATACCTTGGTAAGCAATATACAAACGAAAACTTTTCCGTTATTAAAGCTGTTTAAATACACAAGGTAAGTAATTCGGATTTAACTGTAGTTAAAGAATTTTTTGTCCTGACGATCAACAAAACAAGAATTGAAAATGACGCACCAAAGCGTGTTTAAACAAACATAAGTACACACAGCAAACGCACTCTTTTTCATGAACCGTCGACCAAAAAGGTTGTATTACAAAATAAACAGCGAGATCGCTTTCATCCCGGGATTGGGCAAAGAGCGACACTTTGAAGCACATAAATAATTACGGGCTATAATATAGCCCGACAAAGCCCCGGCTTATTACTTTCTGATACAAACCCCGGAATCTCCGTACCTTCCTTCTAAGGGCAGTGAAGGGTTAAAAGACTATTTAAAATATTCAAATAGGTGACTATTAATAATGATATTGGAACAAAGGGAAGGAAGAATCTGTGTGAAATGTTTTGTTGGTAATATTATAAGCATTATGACCTAAATAAGATGATTTGAAACACTGAAAAACGTATGTTAGCCTACATTGTTCCCACTGCTGGGACACTGTGGGCATAGTCCATCACTCTACACTAGTGGGCTCAGTGTGGGTCTTTGAATTTTTGGTTCTAGGACATACCGGTTTCCTCACGATATTTTCCCTCAACGTTTTGAGAGCAGTAATTAAATAAATTACACAAAGTAAAATGCCTGCCTGAGTTCGAACTCACGACCACTAACGTAAACACTCACGACTCAATCACGTAAGTTGGGGCCGTCACCACTGAGCCACCACTGTTCTCAAGAAAGAAAGAAAGAAAGAAAAAGTATTTATTGGGACTCATACAGGAAGTTCACATCACAGAGAGAAGAAGAAGAGAGAGGAGAGTGGAGAGGAGGGATCGGATATTGACAGCTGTCAACTGTCACTTGTAAAAGTGAAGGGAAAAAAGTTAACAGCAAGCTTGTGATTTCGATGATTAATAAAATTAAGAAACACAGTTGGATGCCAATCAATGTAAGGTGGCATAAACAATTATAATGGAAACTCACTAAGGGATTACTTTCAATATGTATCGAATATAATCAAGCTTTACTTTGCCTAATAATGTATAGATATTATATATTTGAAAAAAAAAATGGATTTCATGATTTTTTTTATATATTTTACGTACCGTGTGGTGCCGGACGTAAAGAATAGCACCACCCCATTTCATCCCGTAGGTGTCGTAAAAGGCGACTAAGGGACTTACTAGAGAATGGGCAGCAGCGTTCTCTATGCATTTTTAACACCATACTGCGATCGCCAACTCGCCTGCCAAGCGTGGCGATAATGGCAAACCCCCCCCAATTGGAGGAGGCTTAAGTCCAGCAGTGAACGTCTTTCGGCTGAAATGATGAATATTTATGTTTCATGCTAGATTATGTTCGAAAATAATGTGAGTTGTTATGTATCCGCGTTGTGCATTTAAACTACACAATGGATTTTGATGCAGTTTTCACTATCATGTAGATAATTTATTTCGGAAGGATTTTGTACATAATATAATAAAACTGATGCAGTTGGGGGACCACCGTCAGGAACGAAGTTTTGTAAGGATAACTTTCAAAAATTACACCTTAGCTCAGTATTCAGTTTATACAACCGGCCGCGCACAATGTTCGTCTGCTCGAATCTCGATACTCGTACGCACACACACACTCGTATTTAATAGAAAGAGAACATGGGTCACAGAAGTTCATATGTGTACCAAATTTCAACTTAGTCGGTTCAGTAGATTCGAAACAAATTGGCTGTGACAGACAGACAGAATGACACACGAGTGATCCTATAAGCGTTCTGTTTTTTCTCTTTGAGGTAGAGAACCCTAAAAAACACCATTTAGAAGTAAAAAGCCCCAAGATTTTCAAACCGATATTCCTTACTCCCCTAAGGAGTTGAAGGTGGCTCTTGAAATAAAGTATTGTTGTGACAAACTAATGTATCAACTGGGCATAAATGCAGACTCCGGGCTACTGAGAAAATACAAAAAAACACACAAACATAAATACGTATGTACATTTACCATCGACACAAAAAGAAGAAAGAAAAGATTTTTTGTAATGTCATGTAATACATATTATTGCCCGCCCCCATTTTGAAACGGTAAACTAGTTTTTTTTTTTTCTTTTTAGGAATCTCAATTACCTCAGCAAGTTTGTTTCTAGGGAAATCTTTATTTATTAGTAATAATTCACTAATTATATGAGGGGCTCGTGGCTAAGTAATAACAGCCGCTTGCCGCGATAGATTCGCGGATGGGTGACGATCTTTACATACCGAGACCCCTCCGTTCCTCAGAAAGTACGTTAAGCCGTTGGTCCCGGCTGTCATTCGTGTATCTTTGACAGTCGTTACGGGTCGTCAGAAGCCCGAAAGTCTGTATTTTACCAAGGGAATTTCGTATTATCCAGTAACTGGATTGTGGAGGTCAGATAGGCAGTAAGATACTGGTATTTAGCTGCATCTGTTTAGACTGGAAACTAACCCCAATATAGTTTGGAAAAGCTGGGTAGATGGATTGAAAAATGTTTATGTAGGTATGTGATGTGTGCTCTAAAAGAAATCCAGATAGGTATAAAATGAATCTGAGAGTGCAATGGACTCAAAACCTAATAGAAAATACTAAGTTATTTCTCAAATAGAACAATAAATATTAATTTTAATATATTCGCTCTTAAACCGACAGTAATGGCCACATAAAATGGTGAATTATCGCTTTTTAAGCGAAAATTGCTAGTAAAACCATCAAACAGCTACAATTTATTCAGATTTTGTTACAACTTTAATCCTTTAATTGTGTTCGTGTGACAATCCGACTCACTACTGAAATATTAATTTTTCTCCAATGCACATTATTCGAGTCTTCATTTATCCCCCAGCACAGCAGCACTCCCCCAAGCACTGCCACTTCGACCGGTTCTGTGTTTCCTGCATCCAGCGGATTCCTGCGGACTTCACAAGTTCATCGGTGCACCTTATAGGAGGCCTTCCAACGCTACGTCTTCCGGTACGCGGTCACCACTCCAGAACCTTTCGGCCCCATCGGCCATCTGTTCTGCGCGCGATGTGCTGCCCACTGCCACTTAAGTTTGGCAATTCTTCGAGATATGCCGGTTACCTTGATTCTCCCACGGATCTGTTCAAATCAGATTCGATCACGTAGGGAAATTCCAAGCATAGCCCTCTTCATTGCTCTTTGAGTGACTTTTAGCCTTCTAATAAGGCCCATTGTGAGCGACCACGTTTCAGTGCCATAGGTCATCACTGGCAACACACACTGGTCAAAGACCAGTGTGTGTTGGCAAAACGCTCCACGGTTACTCTTTTAAAAATAATTGGCTTTACAATATTATTAAATAACAGTGATAATAGCTATGGGAGGACAGTGTAGGCCTTTCAACAAGTACCAGGTACTTAACAAAATAGAAACTTGTCAACAAATCTACAGTCTACTAGGCCTAAAACGGTTTCACATTCACAAAATACAAAAGAATTTATAAAGAAGATTTTAACAAAATATACATATAACACTGAAAACCTATTTGAAACAAATTAAAACCAAACCATTACAAATACAGTAACAAGTCTGTATGAATAAATATCATGTCCACAAAAGCCACAAAAAAAAAAAATGATGCAATTTGAAGTTAGAACGAGATATCCCTACATTTAAAGATCAATAGATTTACACGGTGCCCAAATTTTATGAAAACCGACAGTTATTTTTCGATGTTTTTCTTCATTTCCAACCAATATTTGGAACGGTTTACCTTAAGAGCGAACACGAAACACGTTCGTCTGTCAACGTCACTCAGACAGACATCGTACATTGCGGGACAAACGTATTGACCCAGCTAAAAATATCAGCCGATAATTAACCCGAGCAATGGGAGCAATGACGGCTAAGTGGCACTTTACTTTGTGTATTTAATTTCATCACCACTACTCTCAAAACGGTGTCCTGTCCTGGAACCTAAAAATATTTTATTTCAGAAATGCATGATCCATACATTTTAAGAAGATTAAAAAAAAAAGTTCCGAAATTAAGATCAGATGACTGACTTAACAAAGCGGAGATGAGATCCTATTAGCTAGTCTTCAAGATTTGTTTTATGGCTGCCACGCATTCTACAGTTCAGAGATACCGTCTTTTTGCGAATTATGGCATCAAAACCATCAGTGCGAAACAGCGCGAACATCCCGGATCCACTACAGAAACGTAACAGCACTGGCAGTCCCAACATCATTCTGAAGATATTATTATACTGGATGCACAGGACATCCAGCAACCATTTGGTGTAACAGACCCACAGACTTCCAGTGTAAAAACACTGACAAGACACTCTTTTTTCGTGCCAAAATGGAACGATCCTTGATCACAAGGCTTGCTTACTGTGTATTGACGATTTTAGATTTTAAAGGATGACTTTAAAATCTAAAATCGACTACTTAAAAAAGCCGGCCAAGTGCGAGTCGGACTCACGCACGAAGGGTTCCGTACCATTATGTATAAAAACAGAAAAAAAAATCACGTTTGTTGCATGGGAGCCCCCTAAATATTGGTTTTATTTTAATTTAATTATTTATTTTTAAAGTGAATATATAACTTAATATTCTGTGAATATTTCAAGTGTCTACCTATTGCCGTTATCAATATAGAGCAAAAACGAGCAAAAAAATCACGTTTGTTGTATGGGAGCCCCCTTAAATATTTATTTTATTCTGTTTTTTATATTTGTTGTTATAGCGGCAACAGAAATACATCATCTGTGAAAATTTCAGTTGTCTAACTATCACGGTTCATGAGATACAGCCTGGTGACAGACGGACAGCGGAGTCTTAGTAATAGGGTCCCATTTTACCCTTTGGGTACGGAACCCTAAAAAGCTCTTATAACAGTCATTGTAAAAAGATTCACAAAACATCTATTGTCAGCTTCCGATATGCCATAATCGCTTTATCTAGTCAATACTCTGTAATGGCTAAATAAAATAAAACAACATTAAACACTAGCATAAAGTCAAATTAATAGTTTTATGCAAACCATTAGAATATTAATGAACGATAATATTAAATGATTTCAACGCTGTGAACTAAACAATAAACATTATTATTTATAACACTAGGACTCGACACTTTGCCTGTTTTGCTTATAATAACATGAAATTTTACTACAGCACCAAATTTGAAAGCATCATAGCTTTTTAATTTCAACCATTTTTTTAAACCTGCCTCGTTGGTCAAAGTCAAATTTAAATAATTTATTACAAATAGGCACATAAAAAGTACTTTAGAATGTCAAAATATACAAAAAAAAATATATATATATTCTAGTTGCCCCTTCCAAAAGGTAGTTATGTATGGAGAAGAATGGGCAAGACACTCCATACTTACTCTTTTAAAATGTTAACAATATTTTGTATACATTAATTAGGTACATAACTATATCTGAAGACGATGTACCTAGAATAAAAATTACTGTACCGCAATAGGTATAAAGAATAAAAAGAGAAGTAATGACAGATAAATTAATTATGAGCAGATACATGGTGCTCACATATTTACAAACATCGTAAAAGTAGATGATTTTCCTAAAATTTTAACAATGAATAAGTCTGTTGAGCATGAGGTCTTGGGTTTGATTCCAGCATTTGATGTCAGCACGGACTGACGAGTCCACCAGGACCGGTGCCTGCCAGGGTTGCGGGTTTGTCCTAAAGGTATACCGTGGCCCTGGCACACAGGCATCTAAAGGAAAACGGGTGGGTTTTAGCCAGTAAAAGTCTGACACGCCCTCTCGCTCCGCCTAGAGCGGGAGAAGTTATTTGATAATTTCCCGCACAAAAAAAAAATTGGGCAACATTTTACGTGACGCGAACTAATACAACGTTGGTTTTGCAGATGGCCAGCGCGCTTTTTACGTGACGCGAATTATACTAACCTACCATTCAACCAAAGTCAATTAATAAACGAAAGACCAGAAATACGACACTAGTAAATATTTTTCATTACAATCGACACCGAAACACAAAATCAGTTATTTGTTCGCACTTTCCTTTATACAAAAGATTACGTCGTTCAAAAGAAACAAAAAGTTTTCTGTTTTTCTTGAAAGCAGGAAATCTTTGACGTCACGTTACGGTTTATGTGCTCGTTTTATGAAACCGTATAAAATATTCACGATAATTTCGAAGCTTTTGTTGATTCTTAAATCTGATTGACATAATTTGAGGGAGAAAATGTAACGAGATTTAAGTAAGTAACTTATACTATTCATTTTAAAAATACTCTCCTAATACCTAAGTACATACGAGTATATAATAATAACTCAAACCATTTATTTCAATTAAACCATTGACTTTTGAACTGTCAAGACGTCCGTCGGTCATTCTTAAAGATGAAGCTACGTAGTTGCCCATTCCAAAGCGTAGTAGGTACCTATGGAGAAGAACGGGTAAGAAACTCCATGAACACTCATTTAAATTATATTGTTATGAAATATTAGTGACATCGTTGATGTTGAGTTTTTTTTTTTTTTTTTTTTTATTTAATAATTATAATTATGTATGAACAGCATAAAAAGACGTGCAATATTACTTAGTACAAATAGTTCAGACTACCGCGTATATTTTTTTTTATTTAACGTTATTACTACTAGCATTGTTAAGTGCTTTACACGCCCGTCATCAAACTGTTCATAGCCTTTTAAGTTACTTCAATATTTCCGAGACACACCCAGATTGATTTCCTCTTAAATTAAACAATTCAAGAGGTTTTTTTTTTCGGGATAGATTTACCATAGGACCAAAATGGCCAGAGATTTTGACCCAGAACTTGGCCCAGAAGTGAGCACAAAAAAGGCAAAAAAAAATTACTGGTTAAGTTACATGAGAGTAATGGAAAAGTATAGTGACCTATCCATTTTCCTAAATAATGAAATGCTTGTGCCATTAATTTTGTCCCCAAGTGTAACAGCCAAGAATAAAAAAAGCATCGAGGAGTAGTACAGTGACGTAATGAATTGGCCGTCAGTCCGTCAGTCAGACGTACCGGGGCTCGTTTTGTGGAACACTTGACGAAACGCTAGGAACTATTGCAGTTAGTTCATACTTTGAACATAGAGGTATGAGAAACAGGGTGTAAAGTTCACTCTTAATCTATAGTAAAGGGAGGATCCTCCGACCAAAAGGGTGTTGTGTCTGGTGGGCAACTGCCCGACGGTTAATGTCATCATTCATCATTTCAGCCGAAAGACGTCCATAGCTGGACATAGGCCTCCCCTAATTAAGGGGGTTTTGCCATAATCGCCATGCTTGGCAGGCGATTTGGCGATCGCAGTATGATGTTAAAAATGCATAGCGGATCGTTCATGCCCATACTCAAGTAAGTCCCTTAGTCGCCTTTTACGACACCCACAGGAGGAAATGGGGTGGTGTTATTCTTTACGTCCGGCACCATACGAACAGAACTTTAGCACTTTCAGAACACCAAAGCCAACCTCAGTAATTTCCAGGTATTTAGTAATGAACACAACTACTCTGTGTACAAATTTTCTAGAAATTATTATCTGCTCCATAATACAGTTTTAAGCTCATTTCAGCGAATATGTAAATAGTTCAGTAGTTTCGGTAGTTGTTGTAGTATTATAAGTGTACTATTTACTGCCCGTGGCTTCACCTGTGCAGTATCAGAATCTGAACTTTATTTGCAATGAATGAAGGTATAAAAAAAAAAGAAGTTTATTGTGTCTCAAACGGTTACATTTACACATGTGAATGAAACAGCCTTCAGTAAGTAATTAAAAATACTTGTGATGGGAATAAGATGAGGAAGATGAGGTTGGTTGGTTGGTTGGTTTGGTTTTATTTTTATCTAATAATATTTATTTATATATCTGGTTGTATAGTTAGATTATATTCTGAGTACTGTTTGTTTTATTTTATCTAGTTGCCTATTTATGTTAATTTCTTTAAACCTGACTTGGTTTCCGTATGTCTTTTCCGGGTAACCACTGAAAATCAGCGCTGTGCTGTGGGTCGCTCATAGCACAGCATCATGCTGAGTGGAAGCCTTCTTGTCACAGTCATGACGTGCAGCTGCCGACTATTTTGTTTTGTGCTCGTGATTGGAATGTAGATCTATTTTGTTTTATTTTTTATTTTTCTGTATACCACCTACTCAAGTTAATTATCTTTTTGTATGCACGTGTTTCTGTGACAAATAAACCTATTTTTCTTTCTTTCTTTCTTTCTTTCTAGGTATAAGATGTTGTACCTTACGGCGTGCAAATTATTACATAAATTAAAATATTAATACAAACAAAATAATGTCAACAAAACAAAACAGAAATTAGAGTGAAGTCAATTAATAATATTTTAGTCAGGTTTATAAGTCTTACATGGTCAAATTTGCAATAATCATAATCTGGATAAAATTATCCCACCAAAAACATTTTCATGTAAAATGTTAGCAAGACGAGACATATGCCAAAAAATTATCAGATCTCATGTAGAGCCAAGCTTATAACTCTACAATCCCTAACCTCACAAACTCTACACCTTAGTCAAAATACGTGGCTTGGCCGTTACGTTACCGTCACATGGGCGTAAGGTAAAAAATGTATTCACTGTTCATTACTTTTCTGTTATAGAACAGTTCTTGTAGTAGCGAAACGGCTAAGCCACATATTTTGACTAAGGTGTACCATAAAAGTATCCAGGTCATGACTTAAGTGCCTTTCATTCAAATCCACACAACACAAAGAGACAAACACAGAGTTACTTTCGCATAAAAACACCTATACAATATATACAAATAAATAAAATTGAAGTGTTTGTTTGTAATATCAAAATAACAGCTTTTTACTAAATGTACATAAAAGTATATAATCAATCGCTCGTGTATCTGTCTGTCTGTCCGTCTGTCACAGCCGATTTACTTTGAATCTATTGGACCGTTTAAGTTGTTTGGTACAAATAAGAATTTCTATGAACCAAACACGCACGTGTAACGTGTACAAGAAAAGTGTTTAATCAGTGCACACATTTTGACAAATTAAACTTAAACGTGTTTTATTATACACCTATTTCTTATTTTGATATGTCTTAGTACAAAAAAATGAAGTTATCGTTAACGAAAGATGTTCATTTTGAAACTGGTATAATGGATACTCGTCGCGCAACGCGCGTCGAGCGGCGCGGTCTTTGAAGCGGAACGCAGTAGTAGGTACCTATCAGCTGTGCGCTCGCCCATTGATATTATTACGAATAGATTGTATCCATATTTTGCTGATTTCAAGAGGACCAAAAAAAAAGAGTTGAACAAATAATGGCAATGTGTTCTATTACTGATACTGAGCCACCAAAACAAATTTGCGCACTGGTTATAAACTTATCCTGTATAATTGAATTTTAAATGTGGGGTTCACTTTTAGAGGGTTATTATAGAAAAGGCCACGCGGGCGAAGTCGCGGGTAGCAACTACTTTATAATATTAGTATGGTTTCAGATGAGTTTTTAGTTTCAAAATAAACAGTGAAATCAGATTTTCCAGTTTCAAAGCTACCTCGACGAAACTATTAAAAGTTGTAATGAATTTAAAAAGCAAGGACATTGTTGTTGAAACACAACGTTAAATATGAATCGGTGCGCTAACAATGCGGAGTTTTTATGTCCACAAAGTTATTGTGTACATCGTGGGGCCTTACTATTGGTTGATGTTTGAGTCGAGTTTGAAGACGAATTTCATACTTCTAACCTTTTTTTTTTGTGGTGAAAGTCTCGTTACTTATGATTGAAATTTTTCTTTTTATAAGGGTTAGGGACTAGCGATCCTCCCTTTCTCCGCAAGGTTTTTAAGACTTGACAAAATCGATGAAGACACCTGAGAAGATGCCTGTTCACTCTTGCTTTGAAGGCTGACGGGTTGTATGTGGAAGGGAACACAGACGCTAGCAGAGAGTTCCATCGTCAAAAGACCATTTCAGACACCAATCTACATGGTCTTCACATGATTTGACCAAGATTATGTCTGGACTTTAAAAGAGACTGTGACCTCTGAGTTTGTTTCGGTCTTTCTTCTCAGAGTAGTCAGATACGAAATGCCGACCTCATCTAGTTTTAAAAATATGATTGACGTGTAAAAGTGTTTGTAAAAACCTACTTACAGAATTAAAATCATTTATCATTTATACTTTGGCTGAGTGCTTAATAAATGTGGAGAAGAAGCGCTGAGTACGACTGGACGGGATATCAACCAAGAAACGGTATGAATTAGATAATTGGCAGCGGGTTTGACTGGATACCAGACGAACACCAGACATACTTTCTGCTGACACACGTGGAAAGTTTCCTAATCCATACTAATATTATAAATGTGAAAGTAACTCTGTCTGTTATGTTTCACGCCTAAACCGCTGAACCGATCGTCATAAAATTTGGCAGAGATATAGCCTGGGATATGGAGAAGGACAAAGGCTACTTTTTTATGCGATAACCGACATCCACACAGGTAGAGCCGCGGGTAATCCCCAAAGGGTTAGGTAGAGTTATACCAACACCCATATTTCGCCAGTTATATCTAAGTCCCATGTAATAGAGGCGAGCATATTTCCATTAACCGGGCACAAATTTAGTTTCCGGGCTGCTACTGAGAATTCCTGATGGAAAAACCTAATAACATTTCACCCGACCTGGGAATCGAACCCAGGACCTCATTTACAGCAGTAACGCTTACGACCACAAGACCAACGAGGCAGTTTCCTAATATACACCTTCGTATAGGCTTGTAGAAAAAATATCGATGTATCTATACGTCGATATTTTTTGTTCGATAGATCGATATTTTTAGAAGAAAGTATTTTTTTTTCTGCACAAGCAAAACGCACATTAAAAAAATGAAAGAAATATCATACACATGCAAATTAGCCAAAAGCCTCGTATTCAAGCAAAAAGATTGACAATTTAGTCCATCGCTAGCGATATATTAATATATGTATATCGCTAGCGATGGACTATATAATTATCGATACATCGATATATTGATATAAAATCAAGTATCGAAAGTGTATCTAATACGATATATTTCCAATAGCAACACCAATGTTGCCACTGATTAAAACCGCTGGAATTCAGAGCCGTAAAAAATAGACTTATTTTTATCAATATTTTAATAATTTAAGATTTTACATCAGAAATGATGTTCATAGTTTGGTATTTATATGATTAAAAAACAAATTCAATAGAATTCCATAAAGTACAAATATTTTCTAGAAAATATCACCGATATATGGTTATTTATTTTTATTTATTCATTTATTATTCACAAAATCCGCAGCTCTTTGAAATTATAACTTAAAATATATAAGCTAGTCTTACAGCCAGTTACGGATTTACAATTTAATAGTACATACAATACATGCAGCAGAAACAAACATAGAATCATGTGCAAATGCTAGCACCAACTAAGCATTTCTAAGTGTACAGTGTGTGTGAGTGTGTAGGATTATGCATGAGGAGTTGCGAATGGGTGTGTGAATATGTTATAGTGATACGTATGAGGTGATTGTCTGTATACCTCCTATTCAATTCAATTTAGATTTATTTGTCGATATATCGAAGTGGATATCAATATTTTTTATATCGATACTTTTTGGCACTATTTTCATCCTAACTTCGTATACTATTACCCTTGAGTGATGTTTAATCGTTCGAATGGAAATTCTAATAAACTGGCAACATTAGTAGAGTCTCTAAAACGTATTTTTAAAGCCGGATGGCGCATAGGAAACCCGTTTAATTTTTCGTAAAAATACCGCCTCTAGTTGCGCCGCTTAGTGTATTTAAAATACCTCAACAAACTAATGCTTAACGGGGCCGCAGGAAATTGTTTCTTTTTCAAGACAATTTATTTTATTTCAAGCTATCAAAAGCCGCTGGCAACAGAAAACTCTTAAGAATCTAATTTAGGTGATTAGAATTAAGAAACTTTAAAAAACTTTAAAACCCATATGAACAGGTTTTAAACTTGCACATAGGTATGTACAAGTTTAAAAACTATTCATCAAACAAAAGCCTACCCCAAGCACCGCCAATACTGTGCTTCCCGCATCCAGCGGATTCCTGCAGCCTTCACAAGGTCATCGGTCCACCTTGTGGGAGGTCTTCCAACGCTACGTCTTCGGGATTAAAAACTATTACAAAAATAGTAATCACAAGACATGGCAATCGTATCTGTGATAATGGTGAGTAAATTTAAGAGCCAAAACATGTTTTTGCTACCCATCATCTAGAAATAGGTAATCCCTGGCCTAAACTTGAGCCTAAACACGAGCTGCACTGAGCGTACTCTATGTCAAAACACGAGCTGCACTGAGCTTCCTCTATGCCAAAACACGAGCTGCACTGTGCTTACTCTATGCCAAAACACGACCTGCACTGAGCTTACTCTATGCCATAATACGAGCTGCACTGAGCTTACTTTATGCCATAATACGAGCTGCACTGAGCTTATTCTTTGCAAACCATGAGCTGCACTGAACTTATGTATAACGTCACGCCTTATTTCCTCAAAGGGTTGGTCAGAGGTGTACCTATAATACACCCACATTTTGCCAGTTATGTTTGAGTTGCAAGTAATAGGGGTCGAAAGAATTGCCATCAACCGGTCACAAATCCAGACTCCGGGCTACTACTGAGCAATTCCAAATGGTAAAACCCAATAACACTTTGCCCGACCCGAGAATCGAACCTAGGACCTCATGCTCAGTAGTAGCGCTTGCGACCACTAGACAAACAAGGTACTGAACTTATTCTATGCCAAAACACTGACTGCACTGAGCTTACTCTATGCCAAAACACGAGCTGCACTGAGCTTATTCTATGCCCAAACATGAGCTGCACTGAGCTTATTTTATGCCAAAACGCGAGCTCCACTGAGCTTATTCGATGCCTAGTTTAGACAAGCAATTAAAACGAGCATGTTTTTACAATTGATTTAGGAAAGAGTGAACCTTGTAGTAATATTAAAAAGTGATTGACAGATCAATTAGCGGTTGCAGTATAATGTCGTCAATTTAAATCAATATTACGACCCACACAGGAACGGTAATCTCGACGCCCTTAACGACTCGTCAATTGTGTTACAGACTGACAACTGAAAGGTGCAACAGCAATGTCAACAGCAATGCAGGCGCATCTGATGGTGATTGGTTTTTAGGGTTCCATAGTCAATAAGGAACCCTTATAGTTTCGCCATGTCCGTCCGTCCGTTACCCCAAGTAACATGGGACAAGGGCAGGAAGATGATGATTTTTATTGGTCGTATTCATAATTGCCTTTTAAGTTTTAAAAACTATGCAGATGCTTGCTGGTGATGTACTTCAGGAAGGTTAGGTGCGTAGTACTCGCAACCGGCGTGCGTGTATGACCAGATGTATGAACGTAAAAGAAGCAAAAGGAGTAGGTATATAAGGATCGTCGCAGGTTCTGTAGATTCTGCCTAACCCCCATATGAAGAAAGCGTGATTTTATGTACGTGTATGCTGGCTACATTACCTTCAAGCTTCATCATTAACGTCAGCATCATCACTTCAGTGACCATAGATAGTGGAATCTAGATATATTTTTGCCGCCTGTGATACAGGTTTATCCTAGTACAGGCATCATACTTTGTAATACCTACATTATTTCTCAGATTTATACTGTATTTTTCCAATTTTTATTTTTGAATAAATTTTATTATTATTATTTTTATTGAATTTTAATTTGTAATCTTCAGCTAGATTTGCACACCATTTTTGTACGCCTCCTGGCATAACATAGCGCTCTGTTCATCAATCATAAGATGTATATTTCCTTACCTATGTTAACAGATAAATAAATAAATCCAATTTACATCAACGACTCATTTGTTCACAAGATAAACTGCGCACTTAAGCCTGTTTTCAAACACACAATTCGCAAAATAAATTGTAAAAATACTCGTCCTTGGGCAGAGGGCGAAATGTCCAGCAATATCATCGCTATTCTTATATATAAGGCAATTTGTATTCGACAATAATGCCCCCGATCCTTCACGGATTCTATTGTGATGAGGGATATCCTCCCTTGTGATTTTCTGCGAGAGCTTCGCAAACAGGGTAGGTATCCTGCGGTTCTTGCTATTGGGAGGAATCCTGAAATGTTTGATATTTTGTCGTTGGGATATTAGGATATTGCGGGATGACGATAGAGAAGTATAGACGAAAAAGACATGTTGCGCCGAACTCAAATAAATTGAGATGAGAGCAAGAGAATGATAATGATAAATATTGGTATTGCGCAATCGCTTCTACTGAGCATGCGGGCCTGGGTTCTATTCCTATGTCGGGCAAAGTGTTATTGGGTTTTTAGGGTTCCGTAATCAACCAGGAATCTTTATAGTTTGGCACGTCCGTCTATCTGTCTGTCTGACTGTCCGTCTGTCCGCGGCTTAGCTCAGAAACTCTTAGTACTAAAAAGCTGTAATTTGGTATGGGTACCGAATTAATCACGCCGATAGTGGTAAAATAAGATCTTGAAAAAAAAAATTGTACCTCTCCTACATGTTAAGGGATGATTTTTTTCTCGTCTATCCCATGATGTGGGGTATCGTTGGATAGGCCGTTCAAAAATATTTCAGTTTTGTGAAAGACATTTTTCGATTCAGAGATCCGTTTGCGTAATATCAAGCCTTCAAAGTGCAAAAAAAAAGTGTGTATAATGATACACTTTTTTTTGCACTTTAAAGCTTCAGCTTTAAACACCAAAACACCTCTACAAAATTTTAGATTTCTAATGAGAAGCCTAAAATGTTGTAGAGGTAATTCAAACAATTCCTATCATTTGATATGTCACACGGTACAGTTTGCAAAACAGTTTTTTTTTTTCTCTGTTTTGTTCATTTATTTACGTTACACGTTCGTGTTTGGGTCACAGAAATTCATGTGATAATTGTGTAGTATGTGTGTAATTTCAAATTGATCGGTCCAGTAGATTCGGAGCAAATCGGCTGTGACAGACGGACAGACAGACAGATACGCGAGTGATCCTGTAAGGATTCCGTTTTTTTCCTTTTGAAGTACGGAACCCTAAAATCGATCAATATTTTTTAGAAGATCTGTAAATAAATCACAATAAGTAATACCATGTAATACCAAGGCTTCTACAACTTACAAAGAATGATAAGCAACAGCAAAGATATATAATCTTGCTCTTAAAATATGCTGACTACTAGGCAATTTAGTATCTAAATACAATAAGTGATTCTGCCCGCCGCTGCGAAAGAAGTACATTTATCAAGGAGGCTCATTTACACTTCACGATGTTTTATTTAGGAAAAGATTTATGCGATACGAGGATATTTCTCAAGAGAGGATGTTAGAGGCTTGGCCTGTGTCTTTACTGGATTATATAATTTTTTCTTGTGTCTTTAGCCAAGTGGTGTGACCGTCGGACTGCCAAGTCATAAGTCTCGAGTTCGAACCCAAGGCACGTACCTCTGACTTTTCGGATTCATGTGCGTATATGGAAAACATCGCGAGGATACGGCAAGCCTGAGGGATATTTCTCGACGGCATTAGATGCCAAGTCAGAGGCCCATCATTTCAGCCAAAAGACGTCCACTGCTGGACATAGGCCTCCTCCAATTGAGGGGGGGGGGGTTGCCATAATTGCCACGCTTGGCGGGCGGGTTGGCAATCGCAGTATGGTGTTAAAAATGCATAGAGAACACTGCTGTGAAAGTTAACAAACTTCTTCTGGGTAAGCTCACTCCATCGTCGACTTTGTCTCTGTCACCTCTGACCTAGACTAGAGTCAAGAGCAAACCCATCGTAGAATACAAAAATTTTTTTTTTTTAAATGTGCAAGAAACTCCATACTTACTCTTTTAAAATAAAATTTAAAAAAAAGACGTGGTACCTAGAATAAAAATTACTTACCATTGCACAATTGGTAAAAATAATGAAAAGTGAAGTAATGATAGAAAAATTCATAAATGCGATAGATACATGGTGCTCACATATTTACAAACATTGTATATGATTTTCCTGAAAATTTAACACATAATAAGTCAGTGTGTGAGTTAATTATACCAGTTATGTTTAAGTCCTATGTAATAGTAATAGGAATCGAGCCTATTACCACAAATCCAGACTTCGGACCGCTACCCGTAACGTAACCCATAATCTGGGTTGCTACCAAGAAATTCCAGAAAGTATGAATTAGAAAATATTTGTACCTATTAGCACTTATCGTCGACCTTTACGTGAAAGTGGACAAAATTTTTTTGATGAGAAAACGACGAGTGAGATTCCTCTTTCAAAGTCAAAATCGTGTCGTAGCCGTATCGCCTCCAATAAACTCCTCTCATGGAAGGCACATTAATTATTTCCACTTAGAACCGGCCAATGAAAGGAGTAACGTTGCTACAAAAGATGAAATATGTACTCTTGCTACAATCTGAGGAGTGGATGATTGTTTAGACTCACGCTATCGTCTGCAGGGGATTTGCTGAAACTCTAAGGATACCTATGATCTAAAGGGTGTACCAGAAAGGTGTGGTCAAATTTAAGGGTGTGGTGCAGAACATCAAACTGAACAACTTTCTCCATGGGACGAACATCGTAATCCCGAAAAAATAACCAGCTGTCCCATACATTTGGGTTGAGAACGTATTGAAGTTTTGTATGGGACAGGTCGATTAAGAAATTAAGAGATCCGCAGGAGAACCAAGGTCACATAGCTCACAAGGGTACACACACACATAGGGGACATAGCTCGAAGAATCGCCAAACTTAAGTGGCAATGGGCAAGGCACATTGCTCACAAAACAGATGGCCGTTGGAGCCGAAAGGTTCTGGAGTGGCGAACGCATACCCGAAGACGTAGCGTTAGAAGGCCACAAGGTGGACCGCCGATGCGGGAAGCACAGAATCGATCGAAGTGGCGATGCTTGGGGAGGCCTATGTCCAGCAGTGGACGTCTTTCAGCTGATATGATGATGATGATGATGGGAAAGTTGTTTTTTTTTTTCGCGATTACTATGTTGGTCCGATGGAGAAAGTTGTTCATTTTATTGGTCTGTACTGCACCCTTAAATTTGACCACACCTTTCTGGTACCCCCTGTATATCAAAGATCAGTGCAGTTATTATTTGCGTTAGAAGTGTGGCGGATCTACAACGCCACATGAAAACTACGCATCAAAGACCTGACGTCAAAAATCCTGCATCGCGCAATCAGAGTTTACCGCGCGACTAGCATTAAAACATCCCGACATCAACCGTCGGGCAGTTGCCCACCAGACACGACACCCGCGGTCGGAGGATGCTACCTTTACTATAGAGTATGAGTGAACTTTACATCCTGTTCCTCATACCTCTTATACTGGTGACCACGACGTGAAACTTGGATAACCTATATTAATCATCAAACATGAGGTTTTGTATTGTGTGAGGTCGATCCCGACGATGATTAACTTACCAGTGAATTTTCTTCTGATTGTGCAGTCATTTGAGTGAGGATCCAAGTAAACTACAGAATAAAGGCGCTTTTAAAATCGCACTTGCCTAGCGAAATCTAGCGCTTTTTTAGGTGGAGTTAGCGCCCAACATTCGAATGGACCTGGCAGCACTGATACGTATTGGCATTTCGCTCTAACCCCGTAAACAGTAAACCAAATTGCAGATAAGTAATTCTTCTTAAACTATTAAATAGCTACTAGTTAACAACTTTCAATTTGAGACAACACTAAACAAGATGTGACCATTGTGTACAATATTAAATACTACGACAATCATTATAAAACTGAAAAGAGACAACCAATAAAATTCCCCGAAAATATAAAACAAAATGAAACAGTTACCGTACACAAGGGTCTCGACATCGAAAATAACAATCTCAATATTGGAAATATATTATTATTGTAGAGCTTCAATTCCAAGACACTTCGTCCAATTTACTGAGAGATTAAATTTGATTTGCATCCCTGTAATGTTAGACTGAGAGCCACGAAACCAACTATAATTAAAAGAAGTCACAAATACAATACCGTCCAAGATTTAGGTATATTAAGAGTTTCCCCTTCAAAATGGTTGAGCTGAATAATGCGGCGCGTGAACGGCCGCCGTCAGTTGGGACCGGTCATCTCTTAGCTGCCACGGCTTATTTTATATTTGAGTTGTTTCTTTTTTTTTTTGGTTCTTTTTCCTGTAAGTTTTCAACATTAAAGATGTAACTAATATTTTTGTAACAATATAATTTAAAAGATTGTCCATGGGGTTTCTTGCCCATTCTTCTACCTACTACGCTTTGGAATGGGCAACTAGCTTCATATTTCTGATTGACCAAATCCTTGACAATTCAGGGGTGCCTGTGTGTTTGAGTTTGGGTAAATGACTTTTCACCGAAATGATTTTCGCAAACACACAACATATATCGTTTACTGATGTTACTTTATAATCTATCTAGCGAGATAACTAAACAAATAAAACCGGCCAAGTGCGAGTCGGACTCGCGCACGAAGGGTTCCGTATCAGAAACCTTAGTTAGTTAAGTTTATTCTTCTGATAAATTCATCCCAACTACGGAACCCTTCATTTTGCGTGGTCTGACACACACTTGGCCGGTTTTTTATTTTTATATTTGAGTTGATTGAATGAAAGGTAAATTGCGTTTTACGATTTATGACGTATTAAAAAAAAAACTACTTACTAGATCACGTTTAAACCAATTTTCGGTGGAAGTTTACATGGTAATGTACGTCATATATTTTTTTTCTATTTTTGTGTGAAATTCTTAATGCGTTTCACAGAATACATCTACTTACCAAGTTCTTATAGTTTCGGAAAAAAGTGGCTGTAAAATACGGACGGACAGACATGACGAATCCATAAGGGTTCCGTTTTTTGCCATTTGGCTACGGAACCCTAAAAACGAACTAACTTTAACTTTAGAAAAAATTGTGAACTGCAGCAAACCATCAACAATTTAACGCATTATTTTTGGATAGTTTGTAAATGGAGAACTACGAGTAGTATCAAACTTGCATGCGGCGAACGCACAAAAAGTATGAACTAGAAAATATTCTCATCTGAAATTATTATGTACAAACTATTCATATTTATCGTCTAATAAATAAACAACTAACACGTTATATATTATAATGTATTCGATGCATAATTCATAGTAATGTTCAGAGGATAGCCAGGGTCATGTTTTTTGTTCTTTGCTTTTGTCCTCTAGAGGGCGCCATATTCAATTTAATGTGACGTCACTTATCCTATAACGGTTAATCAAGATGCTTCCAACAATCTTCCTCATTTGCAAATTATGATGAGTAGTTTAGAAGTTCTGAGGGAACAAATGAACTACTTATCCAACCCACATATATTAATCTGTTGTAATAATATTTGATTATTACAACAGATTAATATATGTGGGTGCTATTCGTTATGCGTAAAGAATAGCACTACCCCATTTCCCCCCGTGGGTGTCGTAAAAGGCGACTAAGGGACTTACTAGAGAATGGGCAGCAGCGTTCTCTATGCATTTTTAACACCATACTGCAATCGCCAACCCGCCTGCCAAGCGTGGCGATTACGGCAAACCCCCCCAATTGGGGGAGGCTTATGTCCGGCTGTGGAGATCTTTCGGCTGAAATAATGATGATGAATAATATTTAATACATTAGACAGCCGGTCGCCTGCGCCCGCGTCACATCGCTTTATATAGACAATATTCTATAGCATAGATAAGATGATGTTGGAACGTCGGACATGGGTCGATCGTAATATTAAATTTATTGTACGTACCTAATTACCGTTTTTATTTATTTTTTGTTTCTCTACATTATATTGTATAGATAAGATAAGATAAATCTTTATTTGCCTTAAACATGGTATAAAGATGTTACAGTCAGGTATTAATCTAAAGTCCACATGTTTAGCTATACAGGTATGTATCAATTGCATGCAAAATAATTATAAGTTAATTGTTGTTCAATGTCACAGATATAAGATCAATACAATAATATAATAGTAATCTCAGCATTATCCGCAATGACAGAAATTTACAGTTTATTGTTAAAAAAATCTTTAAAGTCATAAAACATGTTCTCTCCAGCCATCTTAATAATCTGTTTTTAAATGAGTTAATATTATATATAACCATTTTATTTCTTTTGGAGTTTTGTTATAAATGTGTATACACATGACTACGAAACTTTTCGCATACTTGGCTGATTTAGGAGTATCCTGCAATGCAAGTCTGCATGGATCTCGTAGGTGTGTCCGTGGTTTTACTGAGGGCCCTATACCGGAACTGTGGTATTTTTTAAACATCGCAGCATTATGCTGAGATAGGAGCCTTTTTGGCCTCGCACAGGTCTTTTTCTATTATGTTTTTTGTTGTTGTTTACAATGTAAATTTTGTTAGTTTTAAAAGCAATTTTTTTTTACTGTTTGTATTTCTTGTGCGTGTAAATAAAAAAAATTCTTTTCTTTTCTTTCTCTTTTCTTTACACATATATACCAGTTAAAATTATAACGATGGTTGATCCTAACAATATTCCCAGAGAACGGTCGACATTCCTCTGAAAGTCTTAACCGAATCAACATAGCTCAAGTTAACAATAAGTATGTAGAATACAAACTTAATAATGTACTAGAGCTCACATTGCACAATCTAAAAGCTGTTATATAACTTTGACGTACAGATAATTGCTTTGCAAGTGAGGTTACCGGCTCAGAATTCCCCTTGGTTGTACGAGAATTATATCAGGTAGCTGTATTTATCTCTACTATGTTTGCAGAGTTTATTTCAAAATTTAGTTTTTCATAACAATACTTTATTTCAAGAGTCACCTTCAACTCCTTAGGGAAGTAAGGAATATCGGTTTGAAAAACTTGGAGCTTCTCACTTCTAAATGGTGATTTTTAGGGTTCCGTAGACATCAAGAGAACCTTATAGTTTCTTCATGTCCGTCTGTCTGTCCGCGGCTTAGCTCAGAAACCCTTAGTACTAGAAATCTGTAATTTGACATTTGTATAAAATTTATACCCATGCCAAATTATAAAATTGCAAAATGAGCGTTTTAAAACTTAATTTTAAAACCTAATATTTATATTAATCATGCCGACAAAGTGGCAAAATAAAACCTTGAAATGTTTTTTTGCCACTGTTTTTTCTCGTCTTTTCCACGAAATGAAATGAAATGAAATCGTTTATTCTGTAAATAGGATATCGGAATCACTTTTACACGTCATATAAAAAATATAAAAACAAGCTTGAGGAAGTCGACATTTCCTATCTGACTACGGTGTGAGGTATCGCTGGATATGCCGTTCAAAAATATTGTGGTTTATAAAAAACAATTGCGATACAGGGATCCGCTCGCGTAATATTATGTTATAAAATGCTAATTTTTGTGATTTTAATTCTATTTTTTTTTTCAATCGTATTAACAATTCAATAATTCGCTAATTTCCTGGCCCCAGCACCAGTTCTCTGACACTCACCGGAATATTAAAACAATTTCAACAACGGAAAAAGTCAACCGAACTTGTTGAAGGAAACTCATTTCGCTACTAAAACGAATGAAGTGTTCTTAATTCAGATTTTATTAAAAAATATACCTACCAGTGTTACCAACCTACCAACTTTTCCAATCTGTGACGTCACGATGTGGCGCCGACGTCACTTGCAAACAACGGTTGAGGTTCCTTTCACCTATTGCTTGTATTACAATTTTAATTATTATTTTCTTTTGTCTGGCTTGCTTTAAGAGGTTTTAAAAGGGTTTTGTTGAACTATGAGTAAATAATTTGCCGAAGGTATATCGTCAGTTCAATAGTCAGAAGGCAGAAGCCTGAAAGTCTGACAACTAGTCTAACTTTAGAAAATCAGAACTCCCCAGTAACTGGGCTGTGTTCTTGTGATCATGATGATTACGACTTAATCTTTGTCTCTATCAACGCTATTACAGAAATAAGCTATCGTAAGTAACTTACCATAATCGAGAGGATCAACTTACTATAATTGAGGGGCTCGTGGCTAAATTATAACAGCCGCTCGTGGCGATTGAAAGTTAAACTACGCTTGCCACGGTCGAATCGTGGATGGGTGACCATCTATTACAGATCGAGAACCCTCCGTGCCTCGGAAAGCACGTTAAGCTGTAGTTCCCGGCTGTCATTCATCTTTGACAGTCGTTACAGGTCGTCAGAAGCCCAAAAGTCTGACAACCAGTCTTACTAAAGGATATCGTGTTACCCAATAACTGGGTTGTGGAGGTCAGATAGGCGATCGCTCTATGTAAATTACTACTACTCGGTTAGACTGGAAGCTAACTCTAACATATTTGCGAAAGGTCAGGCAAATAGAAGTAACTTTAGTACCATAATTATCAACAAATTTTCCAAACTCGTTGATTAAGATGTGACTTCCTATCGACAATATTCACGAAACAACATCCAACTAATCACACTAATACACCCCACGGGTCATAAAACATAGGTAACCATGGCAACACTCAGAAGACCATAAACAACTTTATAGCATCGGGTAACACTCGATGTTAATACAAAGTTTAATTGTGTCTAATCCAATATGGTTGCCCGTTAAACTGGGCTTGTAGCATGCACTGATCCCGAAGGATAAATTATATTTATTGAGTTTTATGGGAACAACTTTGATGTTGGCGTCTGCAGTTTAAATTGGATGATAACACAGGCACTTAATTTTTTTTCTTATGTTGAGCCCTTTTTTGGGGTTCCGCAGTCAACAAGAAACCCTAATAGTTTCACCATGTCCGTCTGTCTATTCGCTGCTTAGGTCAGAAACTCATAGTACTAGAAAGCTGTAATTTGGCATGGATATACATATGTACATATTAATCACGCCGACAACAACATAAAGTGGGTGATGATATTTATTTTTCTCGTCTATCCCATGACGAGGGGTATCGTTGCATAGACCGTTTCAAAATATTGGGGTCTGTGAAAACCATTTTGCTTTGATTCAGGGATTCGTTTGTGTAATGCTAATTTTTGTTAGAGTCACGTATAAAGCCAGCCAAGGCACCTGTCTCATCACCGGTGGTTAACGAGCAGCGAGTGCGCGGCGACGAGCGATTACTCGCTGGTATGTATATGTACCAAGCGTGAGTCTCTCAGCGAGTATTCTGCCCGCCAAGCGAGCGTCGCAAAGGGAGTACTTTCTTTGATAGTTCTTGTCGCTTAAACAAAAAAGTACTCGCTAGCGGTGTGAACAGTCAGCGATCAACTATTAATATTTGTATCTCTTTTACTTACAAAGGACCTACAAACTTTTGTACGTTTCGTGAGCGAGAAAATCGTTGATAGTTATTCGCTTCCTCGTCGGCGGGGTGGAGCAGGTGCCTAAGTACCTAAGTACACTGTCTGTGATGCCCAACGTCCTATTCCCAATGGAAGCAGACCATTCTATTGAATGAAGGAGCTTTACTAGTATTTTGGCCAAAAAGAGTAGCCAGTTTACATAGTTGGTAGCGAAACTAACTTCCCAGGATGAGCCGGACAATCTAATGTATCCTTACTAATAGTATCTCTTATAAGCACCATGCTTGTATTTAATCGAACCTCAAATAATTCCCATTATGTTTACCTACAAATATTACTGAACACTCTAATAAGTATAATGAACGCGCTTCTTTTTGTAAACCTTTCATAATTCCTATATCCCCAATATAGGAATTATGAAAGGTCCTAAAAATACTAAATAGCCATAGTAATGCTTCTTCACTCGCTCACAATTCTAACCTTTTTTTTTGTATCGTGGTGGCTATCCTCATGGATGTACTCCGCCCTGGGGCGGACGGAGGGGTCTGTCCGACTTCTACTGACTAAATCCCCCCCGGTTTCCCTCGCACACTTGCACCGGGGGGTACGGGGGCACTTAAGCACTCTTCAACGCAGCCGCCAACTGGTGCCCCCCGCCTCTGCGGGTTCCGTTTGATTAAGCGGGGAGAGTGAGGTGTTTGACTCCCCCCGCGATGTCTAAGAGGGACGCACGTGGAACATTACGCGCCACCACCTCGGGTCTTATATGATAGGGGGCGGCGGACGTTCCTGAGTCCGCCGTCCCTGGACCCATTTAGGGGGCCGGAAGAGGGCATTATCTGCCCTCTGCCGACACCCGGTGCGCCTGCTGTAGGCCGGGAGAGCACTCGAAATCTTCCTCTCACTTTCCGCTGCCTCCTTCTACGACATGACATTTTCGCAGACGGAGATCACCGCCGTCCATAGATCGAATCACAGCCAGCAGCGACCGGTCACTTCCCACTTCCGAAACGAGAGCACGGCGCGGCTCGTCCCAATTTGCACACTCTGCAGGCGTATGTCGCGCTGCGTCCTCCCGACAGTGCACGCAGTGATGTCACCGAGCGTCTGGCTTCCTGCCTTTGTGACACAGGTAGGTACTTCCCTAAGCAGCCGTGCCCCGAGAGCACCTGCGTCGCCTTAAATGATTGGGAGCCGTGTCTCCTCCCAAGCCATTCATCGAGCACCGGCTGGTCACAACTCTAACCTTTTTTTTTTTTTTTTTGTTCCGCTGGGAAAAATGCATTACGCATACCCTCCCGTCGGGGGACGGGAGGGGTATGTGGGACTCCCCGGCAGAGTGCCGGTATACCCACTAAAAAACCCAGCGGTGTTCCCTCAATGCCGTTATGGGAGGGCCATGGGAAACTGGCACAGCCTTTACGTCCACGACCCTCCCGGCGCGTGCCCGCCTAGGTGGCGGGCCCCGCATGCCCCCCAAGCTGGGGGGCTACGGGAATGGCCGGGAACACCTGGCCATTCCTATCCGACACTAGTGGAGGCCTGTGCAATACAGGCAAGGGTGCCCCCGCACCCGTTGCCTGCTGACCTCCACCTGGGAGGAGTCGGAGATGACTGTCATACTGACGTCTTCTTCGACCCCTCCTCCGCCTTCGGAGCGGCGCCGCGAGAGGGTCGTCCTCCCGCACGCGCTCCGCCTCCTCCTTCTGCGACATCACTTCCTCGCAGAAGGAGGCGACCGCTGCCCAGGCCCCCTCGCTCCCCAGCATGGCGCTGACGACGCCGGGAAGCGAGAGGTCCTGCCCGACCGCTGCGACCAGACTATGGCGCAGCTCGGACCAGGCAGGGCACACCTCCAAGGTGTGCTGTGCCGTGTCCACCGCCGCGCCACAGTCGTGGCACGACGGGGTCTCCTCCCTTTGGATCCGATGCAGGTGCGATCCGAAGCATCCATGCCCGGATAACACCTGCACCAGACGGAAAGAGAGGAAACCATGTGACCGCTCGAGCCAATCCTTCAGGACTGGCCCGAGCGCGTCCAGGGTTCGGCGGCCAAAAGTGGCAGAGGCGAGGTCCTCCGTCCAATGATGGACGATCGCGTCCCTCGCCTCTTGCCGCACGGCCTCCCGCTCCTCCGGGGCTGGGTGTTCCCCTCTCGCCTTCCGCCCCGCCGTATATTCGTACACTCTGGTCAGCACCCATGCCTCGAGCTCCCAAGGAGGGGTGCCGGCCAGAGCGCACGCCGCCGAAAAGCTTACTGTTCGGTAGGCCCTCGCCACCCGCTGAGCTATGGCCCTTTGGGGTGCCCGCAATGCGGCGGCGTTCTCCCTCCTGCAGAGGGAGTCCTCCCAGATTGGGGCCCCGTAAAGGGCCATGCTCCTCAAAATGCCGGCGTACAGTTGCCGGCATCGCGATTTGGGTCCCCCCAAGTTGGGGAGCAACCACGAGAGGGCGCCCGCGGTCTTCAGCAGGCGCGTCGACAGCCCGCTGAAATGCGGGCTGAAACGCCACCTGCTGTCGAGTACAAGGCCCAGATATTTCATCTGGGCCTTCACCTCAATTCGGACGCCCTCTACGTATACGTGGGCGTCAGGTGGGGGGCGCTGCCGAGGCCCGTGGAAGAACACGGCTTCGGTCTTGTGCAGCGCCACCGTCAATCCTAGGCGGCGGATCCTCCCTGCGACCAAGGATCCGCCCGCCGAGGCCAAGTTGGCCGCCTCCCTGAAACTCCCCCCCCGGGCGGTGAGGAGAGTGTCATCCGCGTAGCAAATGACACTCGTGCCCCGGAGGAGAGTTCCCCGCAAGAGCCAATCGTAGCCGACGTTCCAGAGGAGAGGTCCTATGACTGACCCCTGTGGAACGCCGGCCTCGACTGCGTACCACCGGACTTGGCCAGCCCTGTTCACGAGGACGATCGACCGATCCTCCAGGTAGCTGGCCAGTAGACGCCGCATGTATCGAGGCACTCCGTGAAAACGGAGTGCCTCTAGGATGGTGGAGTGGGGAACAGAGTTGAAGGCGTTGGCTATGCTATGTCGAATGACACCGCCAACACTCCGTCCCCCGCCTCCATCGCCTCCTTCACCTGGCCCTTAAGGCGGGCCAGCGCGTCCACCGTAGAACGCTCAGCCCGAAATCCGAACTGAGCGTCCGACAAGTCCGGCCCCACACTCCGCAGATGGCTCTTTAGGCGGGCAGCGATTATCCCCTCAAACATTTTGCCGACCTCATCGAGCAGGACGATGGGTCGGTATGCCGAGGGGGAGTCTGCAGGGCGGCCCTCCTTGCGAAGGAGGCACAACTGCCCCTCCTTCCATGGTTTCGGGAACCTCCCAGACGCAAGACATGCGCTGAAGAGGTCCCGAAACCGCTCCTCCATTTGAGTGGCAGCTATTGCCACCACTCTTGCCGGGACACCGTCGGGTCCCGGAGCCGTCTTCTTGGCGCGGATATGCACATTCGCCGCGCCAAGTTCCGACTCCGTGACAGGAGGGGCCTCCTCTTCCTCCTCAGCTGGCGGAGCTATCTCCCGCGGAGGGTTCATCGCTGGTGGGGTGAAGTTGTCCCTGCACGGAAACAGGGACTGAACCACCCCATCCAGAAATGAGGGCTCCAGGGTCTCGGCCACCGGGGGACCAAAGGGGCGCAGCTTGTTGCGCGCCGCCTTGTATGGCCTCCCGTAGGGATCGCGGTCGAGACCCTCCAGCACCTCCGCTCTCGCCGAGTCCCTGGCGTCGGCGATGGCCCGCTCGAGGACCATCTTTGCCTCTATGTACACCTCATAGAGGTGGTCCTCGTGGCCGATGTCTCGTCGACGCCGCCGCCGGCTCCGCGCGTAGGCCCTCCTGGCCTCCACGCACGCTGCTCGAAGCCCCGCCAGCTCCGCCGACCACCAGTACACTGCCCGATTGGGCAGTGGCCGGCCAGACCGAGGCATACTTGAATTGCACACCTCGGTCAGAGACTCCCTGAGGCGCCCCGCCACGGTGTCCACGTCCAGGCCGGCGGAAGGCGGCGAAAGCCAGTCCTGGATAAACGCCGCCTCCGCCGCCGCCTCCCTGTCTAGGCGGGTGAGGGCCCACCGTGGGAACGCTGTCCGCCCCGAGAGGGGCCGCGTCCCTCCGGGCCCACCGGTGGAGATGTCGAACCGCACGTAGCGATGGTCCGACATGGTCTCCACCAGGTCCACCCGCCAATTCAGCACGCGCGCGGCCAACCCAGAGGTGGCGAAAGTGACGTCCACTATAGAGCCACCCCGCCGCCGCACGCATGTCTGGACGCTTCCTCTGTTAAGGAGGGAGAGCCCAGAGGAGGCTGCCCACAACTCCACTGCCCGCCCGCGAGCGTCGGTGGCCAGGTTGCCCCAGGTCACCGACTTGGCATTCAGGTCTCCCAATACGGAGACCTGACGCGGCGCCGCCCTGCCGACCACGGCGGCGAGGACTCCGAGATAGTTCTCGAAGTCCTGAAGAGGGCGGTTTGGGGAGAAATAGACGCCCACAAGGGCTATATCTTCCCACGCGGCGGCCACGTATCCCGGTCCCCTCTCTAATAGCGAGAGGGGAGGGGAGTCTGTGGAAGACCGCGCCGCTAGTGCCACCAAGCCGTCCTCGTCACCCAACCAGCTGCCGGGGATCGAGTAGGGCTCGGCGACCACCGATACGTTCACCAACCACTCGGCCATGGCCTGAACCAGCAGGTCCTGGGCCGCTCTGCAGTGGTTGGTGTTCGCCTGGAGGATGCGGTAGTCGGAAATGATTATTCCGACATCGCACCCCCCTCTTCAGCTGCCGCCGCTGGAGCTGAAGCTTCAGCGGCGACGACAGCGGCGGTGGTGGCAGCAGGGCGAACCTGCGCCGACACTATACCCTTCCTCGCGGGTGGGTGGCAGCTCTTGCCCCCCATCCTGTGCCCCGCGGGGCGGCCACTGGCGGCACACGCCGCGCAGCGAGGTGTGGCGACGCTGCACGCGGCACTCCTGTGTCCCTCCTGCCCGCACTGGAAGCAGGACTCGCCCCAGTCGGACTTGGAGGGACACGTAGCTCGGGTGTGGCCCGGCGCGAAGCACTTGAAACATCGCTTCGGCTGATCCTCAAGCGACCGGACCACAGCCGAGCTGAAGCCCACGAGCAGCCGCCCCTTTGTCGCCTTCAGAGCGGCCGCAGCCGCGGCGACTGGGCACTCGACGCGGATGGTGCCCATGCCGCTGCGGCCCAGCCTGATGGCTCCCCCCCTCACCGCGCAAGCGTCGCAGCCTCCAGCCGCCGCAACGGCCGCCACCACATCCTCTTTGGTGACCGAATCATCGAGATCGGCCACCTCCAAGGCTGCGGTCTTAACGGGTCTGGCGACCGTTGCCGCATCCGCGATGACCTCTCGCAACTTGGTAGCGAAGAGGTCCGCGTTTGCGCCACGCTGCTCCCCCCCGAACTCAAAAATCCGGGCTCCGGTTAGGGTGCGGCGGCAAGTGATGCCACCGATCCCCAGCCGCGAAGGGTCTGCGTTGGCACGAGCCCGTCTTAGTACGGACTCGTACGTCTCGCCCCGCTCCACGGCCTCCGGGGTGATGGTCACCACGACCGCCGCAGTTTTGGGAGGAACCAACTTCCTCCCACCCGCCGGAGCCTTCTGGGCTGCCGAAGCAGCCGCAGCAGGCTTTTTGCCCTTTCCCCTCCTGACCACTTCCGTCCACGTCTCGTTGGACGGAGTGGTGGAGGGAAGCAGGGCATCCTCCCTCTGCGAGCTCGGGGGGGCTGCTGAAGCAGCAGGCGCTCCCTCCGTGCCCGTAGCAAGGGTCTGAGGGGTGGTCCTCTTTCCCTTGCCTTTGCCCCTGGAGGGCTTCGGGGCCTGGGGCTGCTCCCCCGATGCCGGGCCTGCCGCAGGTACAGGTTCCGGCTCCTTCGCCGTGCGACGCTTGTCCGCCGCTAGCGGTGGGCGTCGCCGCGTTTCCGGCAGGAGCCGGTCCTCAATCCCTGCAAAGCAGGCTCTGGTGAAGGCCCTCTCCTCCATGACAACCTTTCGGATGATATCCTCAAGGTTGCGACGGGAGGAGTGGCCCTCTACCGCCGGTCCAGGGGCAGGGGCAGGTTGGACGTGCCGGGCCGTGGCCTCAGCCAGCTTCTGGTGCAGCTGGCTGACCTCCAGTTGCAGGCGATCCACCCTCGCCTGCAGCTGCCGCGTCTCCTCAGTCGCCGTGCGCTGCACCAGCTCCGCCACGATGCCGTGCATGCTTACGGCCCGGCACTTGAGGGCCTTCTGGAAGGTCCCCTTGAGGTTTGAGGACCTCGAGGCGACCTCCAGAACTTCCTCCTTGTCCTCGAGCGCCATGCGCTCAAGTTCCGCCAGGGAGTGGTCGGCGTACAGCACACTCGTTGTACCGTAACCGGCCCTCGACCTGGTGGCCCGCGCCTGACGCTCTTTCGCAGCGACCTTCTCCTCCAGGTCCTGCTGGAGCTGCGCCCTCTTGGCTAGGCCGAGTTGACGCTCGGCGTCCAGCAGGCCTACCTCGTGGGTGGAAGTCGAAGGAGAGGTCGAGGCCTTTTTTGACCTCGGCTTCTTCCTCGACCCGCCAACCGACTCCGACGAGCCCCCGGACCCGGGCTTCAAGAAGGCCCTTTTCCGCTTGAGGCGGTCGGTTTCGGCCCCGACGTGTCCATGGAAGACACGTCAGAGTCCGACAGCTCCAGCTCCACCTGGAGGCTGGGTAAGCTGGCCGCAGATGGTGCGCGGCCAGCTTTAGCGTGGCCCTTAGAAGGGCCGGTACTGCGTACGCTCTGAGGACCAGAGAAAGACTCGTCGTCGGAGTCCGGCAGCTCGCCCGCTAGGCAGTAGGAGCTAGCCGCGGACGGGGCGCGACTAGCCTCCGACGCCGAAGCGCCCTCGGATTGGCCCTGAGAAGGGCCTTTTAGTTGGCCCTGAGAAGGGCCTTTTGGTTGGCCCTGAGAAGGGCCTTTCGGTTGGCCCTGAGAAGGGCCTTTTGGTTGGCCCTGAGAAGGGCCTTTCTTAAAACGCCCGGAGGCTTCCCTCAGGGGTCTAGGCATAGCCTCAAGAGCAGGTCGTAGCTTGCCGACTCGGATAAAATAAGAATAAAAAAAATATTAAAATATGCAACGACTTCAAAGCGCACTTTAGCCGCCGGTCTGCCACTCCGTTACGGTGGTCAGACACGGCGTTGCCCAGGGGATACTGCGTGGAAGTATGCGCTGTGGGGGATCCCCCTCACAACTCTAACCTTTTTTTTTTTTTTTTTTTTTTTTTTTTTTTCCCGCTGGGAAAAATGCATTACGCATACCCTCCCGTCGGGGGACGAGAGGGGTATGTGGGACTCCCCGGTAGAGTACCAGTATACCCACTAAAAAACCCAGCGGCGCTCCCGCATCGTCTGTATGGAGGGAGACTGGGAATCTGGCAGAGCCTTTCCATCCAGTCCCCCGCCGACGCTCGCCCGCCTTTACAGCGGGCCCGGCGCACCCCTCCCGTCGGGGAGGGGCAGTGCGGCTGGTGAACAGTGCAATGCAGGAGAAGGCGCCCCCGCGCCTATCTCCCGCTGTTCACCATCAGGAGGCAGAAGGCGATATCGCCTTCTCCCCCACGCGGCGGCCACGTATCCCGGTCCCCTCTCTAAGAGCGAGAGGGGAGGGGAGTCCGTGGAAGACCGCGACACAAGGATGCGATGTCTGACCCTACCCATCAATCAGACATCGCACCCCCCTCCTCAGCCGCCAAAGTCCCAGCCTCAGGGACGGCGGTGGCAGCGACAGGCCGGATCCGCGCCTGCTCCTTGCCCCTCTTAGGGGGAGGATTGCATTTCCTCCCCATCATTACGTGGCCCGCCGGGCAGCCACTGGCGGCACAGACCGCGCAGTGCGGCGTGGCAACCTCGCAGGAGGCGGACTTGTGCCCGTCTTTGCCACAACGGAAGCACAAGTCCGCCCTGTCGACCTCAGACGGACAAAGGGCCCGAGTGTGTCCGATGCCAAGGCACTTGTAGCAGCGCAAAGGCTTGGCTGCAAGCGCCCGGACCACACCCGAGCTGAATCCTACGGCAAGCCGTCTCTTGGCAAGGACGGCTATGGCTGCGGCGACTGGGCACTCAAGTCGAATGGTGCCCATGCCACCAGGGCCGGGCCTGATGGCCCGACCTTGCACCGCTGTGACGCCACAGCCCCCCATGGCTGCGACCGCCGCCACCACCTCCTCCTTGGTGACCGAGTCGTCTAGGTCGGTCACCTCCAAGGCCACAGACTTCACGGGCCTGGTGATCTTGGCCGCGTCAGCGATGACCTCCTGCAACTTAGTTGCGAAGAGGTCCGCGCTGATGCCACCCTGAGCCCCCTGGGAACTCGAAAATTCGAGCCCCGGCCTGGGTTCGGCGACACGTGACTGCGCCTATCCCGAGTTGGGTAGGATCCACGTTTGCACGTGCCCGCATCAAAATTGAAAGATATGTCTCCCCCCGCTCCGCAGCCTCAGCGGTGAGCGTCACCACTACGGCCGCGGTCTTGGGAGGGACCAACTTCCTCTTCGGCCTAGCGGGGGCCCCATTAGCGGCAGGAGCAGCGGCGGGAGCAGCAGCAGTGGGCTTGGGGACCGACGTCTTCCCCTTCCCCTTACCCTTGCCTGTTGTCTGGGACAGGCCGGGAGGGGTGGTGGCAGGGGCGGCTGAGGCAGCCGCCGTCCTCTCCGCTCGTTTGCCCTTTTTGGCCACCTTCGTCCACCCCTGCTGGTTGGCTGGGGTGTTGGACGGCAAATGGGCGTCTTCCCCCTGGGAAGGAAGCTCCGGCTGGCGTGGCCTATTGTCCGCCGCGAGCGGCGGTCGGAGGCGCTTTTCGGGCAAGAGCCTGTCCTCTATACCCGCAAGACAGGCTCTCGTGAAGGCCCTCTCCTCCGTGACGACCTTGCGGATTATATCCTCAAGGTTGGAGGAGGGGACCTCAGCCGCTGGTCTCAGCTCGGCTTGGTCTGGCCGGGCCGTGACTTCAGCCAGCTTCCGATGAAGCTGACTGACCTCTGACTGCAGGCGATCGACTTTCGCCTGCAGTTGCCGCGTTTCGTCAGAAGCCTTGCGCTGCACCAGCTCCCCGACGATGCCGCGCATGCTCGCGGCCCTGCACTTAAGGGACTTTTGGAAAGTCCCTTTCAGATTGGAGGACTTAGAGGCGACTGCCACTATCTCCTCCTCATCCTCCTCGGCCATCAGCTCCAGCTCGGCCAGGGAGTGGTCCGCATAGTGAACGCGGGACGCGCCGTACCCGGACTTGGCCCGGGCGACGCGCGTCCGTTGCTCCTTGGCCGCAACCCGCTCCTCCAGGTCTTGCTGGAGCTGCGCCCGCCGAGTCAAGTCCAACTGGCGTTGAGCCTCTGCCAGACCAATGTCGTGGGTATCCGACACCGGCTTCTTGAACTTGGCCAGCGATGGCCTCCTTGATTCTGAGGAACCCCCGGACCCATTTCCTTCAAGGGCCCGCTTCCCCGACTCCCGGCGACTAATTGCCGAACTAGAGTCCGACAAAAAGGACTCGTCGTCCGAGTCCAGCAAACAGACGCTAGCCGCAGACGGCGCGCGGCTAGCCTCCGACGCCGAAGCGCCCTCGGATTGGCCCTGAGAAGGGCCTTTTGGTTCCCCAACCACAACCCATTTTTTCCGGGAGCCCTAGCTTAGTTACTGCGACCAATTTATGTCGCGCGTAGTTAGTGACAGTTCGACCTTACCTCACCCTCTCACCCTATCAATCACAATCTGAATGATTTTGAAGGATATTGTTAATCCATTGCTTCATATGTTCGAAAAATTTGTTTGCTCAGCAACGTAAATAACGCAATGAATGTTGTTGAACTGTCAAAATGAAACCCAATGCTCCTGTTAGTGTGTTACCCAATTACCCCGCCGTTTGGTCGGGGTAATTGCCTCTTTTCAAAGAGGCTCTATTATTCCAAAAGTGTGCATCATTAGAAGGTCAATAAGTTTTTAGGGGATCAGTTATATATTTTCTATTACCATATACCAAGACCAGTTTTATCAACCTTGCCAAAAGGAAAACCAATAAACATTATCGTTAAAATAAGTGCGAATAATTTAATGTTATTCCCAATACAACATTACCGAGGCCAATTTTTGTAACAACACCAATATTTAAGGCCTCGTCTTAAAGGCCCATAAACGTTACGGATAATAGGATGCACAGAGTAAGGAGTAAATGGAGTCGTAATGTGTGAGTGAGTCATGCGAAAATTGTCCCACATTAAGAGGGTACCGAGCGCGCCCGCATCATTTCTTTTGTGATTTATTTTATGAAAATGAAGAAAATAAGCATGTTAAGTTGTGCTCCATAAGACTATACGTTATTATTATTACAAGCAGTTATTTAACATTGTTATGTTTTAAAGTAATTCTTAAAACGGACCTTAGTGGCCACTATTTTACATTTTAAGGATTACAATAATACTTAAGAATGTAAATCTACTAAAATAAATCGCCAAACAAACGATGAGGGCACAACTGCGCCCTCGGTACCCTCTTAACTGCCATATAGCAATGCCCACACAACATCTAGTAGTAGAGCATTATTTGTTCTACCACCACACCTATTTCTGCCGGCAAGAAGCGTTCCGATTGAGGAATAGGTAATAAGAACGAAATAACGTTTTATTGTCACATAAACACGTACAGGTTCCGTGTGGCGCCGGATGTAAAGAATAGTACCATCCCATTTCCTCCCGTGGGTGTCGTAAAAGGCGACTAAGGGACTTTCTAGAGAATGGGCAACAGCGTTCTCTATGCATATAACACCATACTGCGCCCGCCTGCCAAACATGGCGATTATGGCGAACCCCCCCAATTAGAGGAGGCCTATGTCCAGCAGTGGACGTCTTTCGGCTGGTATGATGATGATGATGAAACACGTACATATAAAAAAGATGAAGCAATAACGATGCTGCGCGGTGTAATTTCAATCACATGCGATATTTCAGTTTTGTCTCTAAAAGGTTAAGATCTAAAATGTCATTTTAATTCAAATGAACAGGCACATAACTCAACTTTATGGCTTATATTAAAGCGAGACGCCACCTGGGATTGTCAAATGAAAAACATTTGAAATAGAAATATAGAGAGAGAGAGTTTTATTCTTTATAAATAAACCGTTGCACGTATTTTTCTGTTATTTTCTTCTTGTCTGATTATATGTGTGTACATAAACTGTTAAATAAATAAATAAATTTGGCCAAAATCAGCTCCTTTAAAATAATACCTACGCGTATGATCCTTCCATTTCCATCCCTACTCCGTGATAGGGAAAGACATAAAATTTACAGGCCACAACGAGGCCCGGAATAATAGCAATGATTGTAGCTATAAATATATTTAATCGGGCTAATGCTAAGCTATCGACCGGCTTAATATTAGTTAATACATTTATATGGATCGCCCTGGGAGCTGAATGGAAATAGCGACACGACAGGCCTCGTCAGCAAATACTTGGGTATATTGAATTAAGTGATTCCGAAATGGTGGTTTTGACCTGGATTTTACTAGGCATATAAGGCCAGTTTCCCAAACGAAAATTGGCTGAAAACTGCTGCGATTTGCTGTTGATAAATCATTCTACCAATTACAGCAGTTTTTGTGTACTTGACAATTTGTCACATTCATTTTGCGATAATTTCTTACTGGCCCAGTAGGTACGTTGTTTGAGTTGCAGTAAGTAGATCGAGTGAACCATCTATGGAACGGGCTATGCTTGGAGTCTCTCTGAGGGATCGAATCCGAAAGAGGTGATCCGGCAGAAAGTTGTCGACATACCTCACAGAATAGGCAAGCTTAAGTGGCAATGGGCCGGCCATATCAGCCGTAGAACAGATGACCGTTGGGATAGACGTGTTCTTGAGTGGCGACCACGAATCGGCAAACATAAGATAAGACGCCCTCAGGCTAGGTGTAGCGATGATCTTCGCAGGGTGGCTGGTATCAGCTGGATGAAAGTTGCCGAGAATCGGGCTGAATGGCGTGCAATTGGAGAGGCCCATGTTCAGCAGTGGACTGCTATCGGCTGTAATGATAATGATGATGAGTGAAACGTCTCACCCGGGGAAGCAGTTCTATGTTCTATGTTAGAGGGTTTGGTTTCCGCACATTGTTCTTCAGACGGACCATTGTGCGTGAGTCATAGCGGCCGTCGGTGGTTATTCCAACCAGCCCACCTCCTTCCAGAAGTTAATAATGCATCCCAGTCTGTCCAGAACATCGGTGAAGGATTTGGGTGCCCCCAGGGTTTCTGTCCTAATTTGGGTGATGCCTGTGCACACGAAAATCACGTGCGCAACGGTTTCCTCCACCTCCATGCAGGCCTTACACAGAGGGCTATCCGTTATCCCTATTGTGTTTGTTAAGCGAGCAGTGTCCCGTGATGGTCCCTGTCACCAGGCGCAGACCATTCCTGTCCAGGCGCAATAACCGCCTGGTCAGCCTACCATCTAAGGATGGCATAGCCTCTCTGGACTGCCTGCAGCCCGGTGTCGAGGTCCACCAGTTTTCCGCTTGTGTGTGAGTGAATCCTTGTAGCCACCTGCGTAGTTGGTTGAAGGGGATGGGTATGCTCGGTACCACAGACTGACGCAGGGGGAAGCAGTACCACCGCAGTCTATTTCTGCCGCAGCAGCAGCATCGCTTGGCTTTGTTAAAGCTTGAAAGGGTACAAGCGTCGGTGAGAGTAACACACACGACGTTTTGCGTGGATGTGACGCACATTTTCCCCCACCTTGTTCTTTTTTGTGTTTGGGTTATTTCTTTGCGTCATAGCATAATAAGCCTTAATGTTCCCAAAGCTGTGAAACAGGCCTCCTCCCCGTGAGGAGTGGGCCATAATCCACCACGCGAGCCCAGTTCGGGTTGGTAGCTGTCACATGTCTTTGAATTTTTGATTCTAGGACATGCCGGTTTCCTCACGATGTTTTCCTTCACCGTTTTGAGAGCAGTGCTGATAAAATAATTTACACAAAGTTAAGCGCCAGTCTGGGTTCAAACCTACGACCTACAACTCGTATGATACGACGCAGTCGTGGCTTTTACCACCACGACTGCGTCATATTTACCGCAAATAAACGTATTTTCTTTCTTCTTTTTTTCACGTATAATATTATGTAAACAAGAATTACTGACAGGTTGACAACACTGACAAACTCCTTGGTGTTTGTAGGTGCCTGACGGTTGCATGGAATTAGTAAGTACTATAGACGGTGGTTATCACTACTGCCAAATAGCATCAATCATTTAAAAAGAAATTCACACCCCGGCAATTGTAAGAAGACAGGCAGCGTTCACCCATTCACAAAAAAAATAACAAACTGAGGTCACCAATCCTTGAACGAAGCTTGATGATTACAGTATTATCTTCTCTTAACCGTTATAAAGCAATCTCGGAAGGCAATAAGCTATCAGTAATAAAACCTTCCGACAGTAATGAAGCGGATGATTGTGGGACATAAGGATATGTCCCACGGGCCCGCGATGGCCGCGAGTGGCCCACGATGGCCCACAAGTGGCCACGATTGACACAGTCCCGTCGCGGTTGTAAATTTTATAACTGGACGTATTATGTGACCTGCTTTGTGATACAGGGTGTGTCTATTTTATAGTGTTGTGAAGTAATACTTTTTAAATTATCTAAATGAAGCTTTGATTTTAGTTTAGTAGTAGTTAATATTTGAGATTTTCAATGAATTTCTTTATACTAATTCTTAAAAAGTGGCTAAGCAATAACAGCCGCATGGTTCGATCCATCAGGTTAAGCAACGCTTGCCAGGGCTGGTCCGTGGATGGGTGATCATCTTTACATACCGAAACTCCTCGGTGCCTCGGAAAGCACGTTAAGCTGTTAATCCCGGCTGTCATTCGCGGATCTTTGACAACCAGTCTTAGCAAGGGGTATCGTATTACTCAGTTACTGGGTTGTGGAGATCAAATAGTCAGTCGCTCCATGTAAAATACTGGTATTCAGCTGCATCCGGTTAGACTAGAAGCCAATCCCAACATAGTTAGGAAAATACTAGACAGATAATTACCTACAATGAATTAATTATGTACTTATATACAAATACTCTTTTTCCTACGTTTACGTTCGTTTAAAGAAATACACATGTATGAACATCTGAGGCCCTTGTGTGTATTTCTTTTAACCATCGCGACTTTACGCATCGACCGCGTTCGGCGCTCCGATTGGCCTTCGATTATTCCTTCAGCAATCGGAGTGCTCAACGCGGTCGATGCGTAAAATCGAGATGGTTAAAATAAACTCACACTATAGGGCCTCTGGTCATATACGCACGCCAGTTTCGAGTACTACACACCTGAACTTTCTAAAGAACATCACCAATAAGGTCACTAAGGAGTATGTAAGGAGTGTAGCTGGTGGCGTCCTGTAGTTTCTGCCAACCCCTATAGGAAGAGGGCGTAAGTTTATATGTATATGTTTGTATGTTATACACAAATGACAGGACAATGTAGTCCCAAACAGATCCAGTTTAAAAGTTCACAGATTTCATGCACCACGCGATCTTCAAATAGCATTGGAAATGATAATAAAAAAAGGAAAACAAATATTATATTATTTTTGAAGTGAAAACTCCTTTAGTCGCGTTGAGCACTTTTTGGGTGAATAAAAAAACATGGAACTCGTGTCATCGTCACCGAACGCTTTCCATGAGCTATATTTATACTGTGTCTATATGTGTACTTTTTGGGTGAACAAAAATCATGGAACTCGCGTCATCGTCACCTAACGCTTTCCATGAGCTATATGTATACTGTGTCTATATGTGTACTTTTTGGTGAACAAAAATCATGGAACTCGCGTCATCGTCACCTAACGCTTTCCATGAGCTATATGTATACTGTGTCTATATGTGTACTTTTAGGGTGAACAAAAATCATGGAACTCGCGTCATCGTCACCTAACGCTTTCCATGAGCTATATGTATACTGTGTATATATGTGTACTTTTAGGGTGAACAAAAATCATGGAACTCGCGTCATCGTCACTGAACGCTTTCCATGAGCTATATGTATACTGTGTATATATGTGTACTTTTAGGGTGAACAAAAATCATGGAACTCGCGTCATCGTCACCGAACGCTTTCCATGAGCTATATGTATACTGTGTATATATGTGTACTTTTAGGGTGAACAAAAATCATGGAACTCGCGTCATCGTCACCGAACGCTTTCCATGAGCTATATGTATACTGTGGTTATATGTGTACTTTTAGGGTGAACAAAAATCATGGAACTCGCGTCATCGTCACCGAACGCTTTCCATGAGCTATATGTATACTGTGTATATATGTGTACTTTTAGGGTGAACAAAAATCATGGAACTCGCGTCATCGTCACCGAATTCATTCCATGAGCTATATGTATACTGTGTATATATGTGTACTTTTAGGGTGAACAAAAATCATGGAACTCGGATCATCGTCACCGAACGCTATAGTTACTTAGTTTTCACTTCCATCGGCAGTCCCCAAAGATTGCCACGCATGGTTTTTTTTTTTTTTGAACATTTTATTTTAATTGTTATTGAAAATACATAGCTGTCTTATCAACGCACAGCCGAAACAATTGGCCTAAAAAACGTAATAATTTTCACGTGATAGTAGGACGCCTAGTAATAAGCATATTGAAATTACATTAAGATTCTTATTTATTTAATAATTTTAAAACTTAAATAATTTTCTTAAAAACTGGTTTACAAGTGACTTATTTTTATTATTATTATTTTTAAATGTCTTTGACTTATCTCGGGACCCAGGGGTCCCGGGCCTTTGGAAGGCGTACGAGGGGCCGAAGCCAACTCGCAGAGGCCCGTTAGACGCTTTTTAATTAAATGAGGCACCAACCGACGATTATCCCTGTACGCACTATGCAAGTGCACCCAAGGACAACCCCCGGTTGGTGTAGGACTATTGCAGGATATGGAAAACAAAGATATTGGACTATGGGTTTGGGTGGTTAAAATGGACTGGTTACCAAAAACTATGGAAGGACTATGGCCCCTGCCTGATCAATGTTTTATTATACACGGATAAAATGGCAGGGGGTGACTTGCACACTCAATAATGGACCCCCGAAAACGGTCGCTAGCACATAGTGGCGTAGCGACAAGGGGGCAACATGTCCTGAGGTGCTCGAGGAGTGGAGAGGTATTCCAAGGCTCTCAGAACAATCCCAGAGCCCGGAAGATGGTCAAGATCCCTACAAGCACTTACTGGAATACTTCCTTCCTCCGAGCACGTTTGCTCTTGCGAATCTCCACTCAAGCCGGCCAATAAAGGCAAGAATGAGGTGGGAGCTCAGTTCCTCGTCAGTTTTCACTCCAGCCGGCCAATAAAGGCAAGCCAGAGATGAGGAACGTGACTTCTCCCGGGAGATAGGGTCCGTGGGGTCGCAACTGCCCAACAGCTCGCCACATGCTGCCCTGCGGGTTTCTGTATCTCTCTTGGTCTGGCTCCTCACCCTAGACATGTTCCGGGAAAGTAAACTCTACCGGCACAGCCCTAGAGTTCGGAGCGCGCAAGCCCCACCACGACGTCAACGTAGAGATACGGCGGTGGGGTTATTATTATTATTATTTGCTTTTTTTTAATTTCTGTTTTTGAAAAATTTGTGTTTAATTAACAAAAAGCAACAGAATTACAAAAACATAATGAATATGTTTTTGCTATAGTTATTTATAGACCAAAAACCCGAATATGAAATATTATCAAGCCGCGCGCGCCTGAGACGCTCAAACCTAGATCTTAAATGCGTCATAAATACAACAAACAAAAAACTAAGTGAAAATTCAAAACTTTGGAATAACTGTCAGTCTGGTGCGAGTGTGCAACACGTCACGAGCATGTCGCGTATTTCGGTGACGCGAACCCATAAGTTTTTCCCTTACCAAAAATCGCTTAACGCTGCTAAAGAAGTTCTCACTTCAAAAATTTTTTATTTTAAATTTCCCCAGGTGTAACCTTTCTGAACAACAAGTAGTTTTTATTTTTTATATTCATAATTACCAGAGCGATCGAAAAAACATTTCCAATATTAAAACCATTACACCTCGTTCTAAATGTTTCTTATACCATCCACACAAATTAATCTAATTGAGAGTAGACGCAATAAAAACATCCACCTGTACACGGCAGGACTCGCCGTAAAATAGCCTCGTAATGAAATTGGATCGGCCAGTATTTTTTTTTTTCTATTTTGTTCCGATGTGGACCGCGTCCTCGGCGTGGGGTCCAATTGAAAAGAGGTTCGGTTGTTATTGTGTTTTTATATTGTTGTGGATTTATTGAATCTTCATCATTCTCTTGCCTTTATCCCCATTTATTTGTGGTCGGCGCAACAGGTCTTCTTCTTCCATAGGTACTTCTTCATTTGTCGTCATCTCGGTAGTGACCCCCTTTCTAGCTATATTATCTTTGACACAGTTCTTCCACGTTTCTGTTTCATGTAGAATTATTTAATCATGCTGAAGAAAAGCAGTTGGAGCAGCGTACTATTTCATATAAATTTGTGGTATTTAAAGAAAGGAATTTCTCAGTAGGAGACTGAGGAATTCAATTCGATCAATAATAATAATAATAATAACCCCATCGCCGTATCTCTACGTTGACGTCGTGGTGGGGCTTGCGCGCTCCGAATTCTGGGTCTGTGCCGGTAGAGTTTACTTTACCGGAACATGTCTAGGGTGAGGAGCCAGACCAAGAGAGATACAGAAACCCGCAGGGCAGCATGTGGCGAGCTGTTGGGCAGTTGCGACCCCACGGACCCTATCTCCCGGGAGAAGTCATGTTCCTCATCTCTGGCTTGCCTTTATTGGCCGGCTGGAGTGAACACTGACGAGGAACTGAGCTCCCACCTCATTCTTGCCTTTATTGGCCGGCTTGAGTGGAGATTCGCAAGAGCAAACGTGCTCGGAGGAAGGAAGTATTCCAGTAAGTGCTTGTAGGGATCTTGACCATCTTCCGGGCTCTGGGATTGTTCTGAGAGCCGTGGAATACCTCTCCACTCCTCAAGCACCTCAGGATATGTTGCCCCCTTGTCGCTACGTCACTATGTGCTAGCGACCGTTTCCGGGGGCCCATTAATGAGTGTGCAAGTCACCCCCTGCCATTTTATCCGTGTACAATGAGACATTGATCAGGCAGGGGCCATAGTCCTTCCATAGTTTTAGGTAACCAGTCCATTTTAACCACCCAAACCCATAGTCCAATATGTTTGTTTCCATATCCTACAATAGTCCTACACCAACCGGGGGTTGTCCTTGGGTGCACTTGCATAGTGCGTACAGGGATAATCGTCGGTTGGTGCCTCATTCCATTTAAAAAATTTCTAACGGGCCTCTGCGAGTTGGCTTCGGCCCCTCGTACGCCTTCCAAAGGTCCGGGACCCCAGGGTCCCGAGATATATAAACGTATATAAAATAATAATAATAATAAAACTTTATTTCAGACCATTATTTTGTCCATAATTTTGTTAGTATTTTGGTGTTAGTAACAATAGTGCTTATGAAACTATTTTTTTTTTTTTTTTTTTTTTTTTTTTTTTTTTTTTTTTTTTTTTTTTTTTTTTTTTTTTTGGGAAATCATATACAATGTTTGTAAATATGTGAGCACCATGTACCTATCGCATTTATTAATTTTTCTGTTATTACTTCACTTTTCATTCTTTTTACCAATTGTGGTAAGTAATTTTGATGAATTTTTTTATATTTTTTATTTTTTTATTCTAGGTACATAGTCTTCACCTATAAATATTAATTAATGTATACAAACTATTGTTAACATTTTAAAAGAGTAAGTATGGAGTTTCTTGCCCATTCTTCTCCATACATAACTACATTTTGGAAGGCGCAACTAGAATCAATTAACTATTCATGTAATTTTTGACGTTCAAAAGTGCATCTTCGTGCCTATTTGAAATAAATTATTTGACTTTGACTTTGAACTAAGTTAGTATTGTTAGTTTTCACACATTTGTTTGACAATGGCCGCTTAGCTTCCGTTTAGTCAAAACAAATAAGGATATTACCTATGCTTTCAAAGAAATAATGTTATCATAACTTTACGTGCGTTATCAAAATCTAGAAAAGCAGGCTATTTCATGACAGAAAAATTATGGAGGTGGTTATACATTTAAAAAATAAAAAATAAAATCTTTTTAAATGGCATTTATTAAATATTTTGTCGATAATTTGCGTTTCTTTTGGGAAAACGTCTAATTATGATATAAAATTATAATTTCATTATTTTAGAAATTAAATAACAAATATCACAGAATATCACTGAAGTTACATACGAGTATATTTTGACGTTGTATGCTAATCAATGGTGCCGATTCCCTTGTTCACAAACTAAACTAAATTTAAGTTCAGTGCATCTTTTTCTTTCTATTTCATTATGAAAAGGACAGAAGATAAATTTTAGTTTAGTCCTGTCAAATTAATCAGCGGCTGTCACTACTCCATACAAGTTTAGACGTGATTAAAAACTTGCCGACTAAAATTACGTCAATTTACGTCAAGCACTGATTAATTTGACAGGACTAAACTAAAATTTATCTTCTGTCCTTTTCTTAATGAAATAGAAAGAAAAAGACGCACTGAACTTAAATTTAGTTTAGTTTGTGAACAAGGGAATCGGCACCATTAACCGCTTGGTTGAAACAAATAATTGGATAATGTTTCCTAAGGAATAATGTAATCAAAACTTTTTGCATTACTATATCAAATGTAAAAATGATTTTTGATTATTTTTTCAATGGCCGTTATCAAAATGTGTTATCCGTAATGTGCCAGTATTTGGCGTTTCATTTTAGGAAAAGGTTTATTAGGTAGCTTTTTTTATATTAATATTTTTGATTATTTTAATAATGATCAAATGTTGCTAAAGTTAAATTGTTATGCTACTTAATTAGTCAATGGACTTTGGAAGTTGTTTTTAAAAAAATGACGTAGTTAAGATACGGTAGGAGTTAGTGCTTTCAATTATTTTATTTTTTTATTTTTTTTCGTTTAAGACCGAGTTCGTGATCTTAATATTAGTAAAAGGTTGCTTTTTAACAAAAAGGTGGTCTATACAATTTTTGTGAAGAAATTCTCGGAGGCACACTCACGCTCCGCGATAAATCACCTCCACTTATAATTTACACCACCACCCAAACAAAGAAGAGCCGACATTTTAGTTAAAATTTAACCGAATTCTTTACATCAATATTTACATGTTTATAGTCGACGTTACGGGACGGTTCAGTCCACCACCATTCAACCACAATATGGTGGAAAGTAGTGTTATTTGTGTCAAATATAAAGGTTTATTTGAACAGGATAACAGTAATATTCTAACCCGCTATGACCCACGGGTTGTCAAACTAGGCTTTTCAATTTATTCAGTTGTCGAATCAAATGTCTACTTCTATGGGTCGTTGTAATGTTGTTATTACAAGCTTTTATTAACTTGCTTCAGTCGTATGTTTTCCGATTATTCTGTTTGACATCCATTTTTTATTTGTCATAAGTTTTGTTATTAGAATTGATCGGAGAATTGTCACTCGGTCATTGATCAGGCTTTCAAAAACTTGGGGTAAATAAAACTATATTTCAGGGTTTTTTTCTTCTTTATTTATTTAAAGAGGGTTATAAACTTAAACTCAAACTCAAAGCATTTATTTCAAATAAACCAATCACAGGCATTTTTGAATTATCAAGGGGTCGGTCGGTCAGAAAGATGAAGCTAGTTGCCCATTCCAAAACGTAGTAGGTTCCTATGGAGAAGAACGGGCAAGAAACTCCATGGACACTCTTTTAAAACAAAATATTGTTACAAAATATGGGTTACATCATTCATGTTGAAATTATACATGTGAGAACAATGTAGAAAGACGTGCACGTTAGAAGCGTCCGTAATAGAAACAATTCAAAAATTAAAATAAGCCGTGGCAGCTAAGAGATGACCAGTCCCAACTGATGGCGCCCGTTCACGAACATGACGCATGGATCAGCACCATTTAGCTCAACCATTTAGCTCATTATAATCTAGATCATTTTTATCTAGATTATGCCTCTCTCATCGTTACAAATCTATTTAACATACTACGACCTAACAAAAAGTTATCTCACACTATCTACCTCTACGATTAATCCCAATGTTTACGAGTCTGTACAGCATCTTGGCTACTTCCGAAGCAGGAGCAGCAAGGACGCTGTTACATACCCTTTTTAGGGTTCCGTAGCCAAATAGCAAAAAACGGATCCCTTATGGATTCGTCATGTCTGGATGTCTGTCTGTCCGTCCATATGTTACAGCCACATTTTTCCGAAACTATAAGAACTATACTGTTGAAACTTGGTAAGTTAGTCATCGTAGACTTTGTCTCTGTCACCCAGACCTAGACCAAAGGCAAGAGCAAAACCTTAGTAGAATAAACAAAATAAAAAAAGTTGATGTATTCTATGAACTGCATTAAGATTTTCACACAAAAATAGAAAAAAATAAAAATTTTGGGGGTTCCCCACACTTAGAACTGAAACTCATTTTTTTTTTTAAATCAAACCCATACGTTTTGGGTACCTATGGATAGGTCTTCAAAAATGATATTGAGGTTTCTAATATCATTTTTTTCTAAACTGAATAGTTTGCGCGAGAGACACTTCCAAAGTGGTAAAATGTGTGTCCCCCTCCCAATAACTTCTAAAATAAGAGAATGATAAAACTAAAAAATATGTACATTACCATGTAAACTTCCACCGAAAATTGGTTTGAACGAGGTCTAGTAAATAGTTTTTTTTTAATACGTCATAAATCGTAAACCGCGCTTGCTGCTACGAAACCCTTCATGGGTGAGTCCGACTCGCACTTGGCCGTTTTTTTTTGGGTGGAAAATATTTCAAACCTCCACCGTATGCTCCACCGTGTCCTCCGGGCGATCCACACAGTGGTAACACCTGGGCGTTTCCTCCCGCCTAATCCGAAACAGGAACCTCCCGAAACAACCGTGTCCGGTGAGGACCAGTGTCAGGCGAAAGGTGAGGACGCCTTGGTGCCTCTCTAGCCACTCCTCGCTGTTACATGCCCTAGTTTCGCACAAATGATTAAATACCACTAACAAATCTCAACTTTCCGGCTCGTTTCGGACACACTCCATGATGATATGATAAACATCTTCAATTAAGTTGCATTCTGCACAATTTGGTGACTCAACTTTACCCATTAGGAATGCAAATTGATTTAAGGCTATGTGTCCGGAGCACAGTCAAAGGGCTGTTATGGCTGTCTTTCTTCCCATATCGGCACTGTCTATCCGTAATTTTAAAGACATTCAGTTTTATAGTGGCACTAGCTTTTGCCCGCAGCTCCGCCCGCGTGGATGTCGGTTATCGCGTAAAAAAGGGAGCCTATGGCCTTCTCCATATCCCAAGCTATATCTCTGCCAAATTTCATGACGATCGGTTCAGCGGTTTAGGCGTGAAAACGTAACATACAGACAGACAAACAGACAGACAGACCGACAAGCAGACAGAATTACTTTCACATTTATAATATTAGTATGGAGTATGGATACCATATACCTTTACTACGGATCCTTAAATTTTTTCGATTATTCTGTTTATCATCCATTTTTTATCGGTCGTAAGTTTTGATACCTATGTAATAGAATTGATCGGAAACTTGTCACTCGGTCACTTGATCAGGCTTTCAAAAACTTGGGGCAAATAAAGCTCTATTTCAGGGTTAGTTTTCGTTGAAACTGAGATCCTGGAATTCCTATAACCTCGCATCAACGAACAAGAACGTTTCCCAATGCAAAACTTGACTGTAGAATACATAATTTAAACAATTTCACTCTGCAGAAAACAATAAATTTGTTACAACACCAATTTATTTCTCTGCTCGACGTTCGTATGCCACTGCAGGCATCCAGCAGAATATCAGCGTCAAGTATATTTGCTTGACACATGTATCTGAGCTGGACTCCCATTTGGTGCAACCTTGAGAGGCACACCGCACTTTGAATGTTTGTTTTTAGGGTTCCGTAGTCAACAAGGAACCCTTATAGTTTTGTCATATCCGTCTGTCTGTCTGTCCGTCTGTCCGTTTGTCTGTCCGCGGCTTAGTTCAGAGGATCTTAGTACTAGAAAGCTGTTACTTGGCATGGGTATACATATTAATCACGCCAACAAAGTGGTAAAATAAAATCTTGTTTTTTTTTTATGGTACCTCGCCTACGTGTAAACTGGGGATGATATATTTTTCTCGTCTATCCCATTTTGTGGGGTATCGTTGGATAGGCCGTTCAAAAAATATCACAAGTTCGAACATTTTCACTGCATTAAGTTAAATTATTACGGAGCTCAATGTTACCGTGAGTGCGTTTGACACATAACATGACACACGGGTTTGTGAAACAATTTTTCGTTTCAGAGATTCGTTTGCGTAATAATAAGCTAGAGCAATTTTTTTTTTTTTTTTCTATTTATCATCTGTGCCGAAAGGCATACGCATTTATGGCTATACAGCCATGTGAACGCAATTTGTGCTAAGCAAGGAGACTGGTGTGCCAACAATGATAAAAGAGATCCAATCAAAGAGTATTTAATAACCCCAGTACGCCGTGTCATACAACATTGCAGGGCCTCAAGTCTGCTATTACAATAGTGTCAGAATGGTCTCGCCATTGTGAGTATTTGACAGAGTCCTCCGTGCCTCGGAAAGCACGTTAACCACTGCTGGGACACAGGCCTCATCTCAGTGAAAGGGAGTGGATCATAATCCACCACGCGGGATTAGTGGATGTCACATGACTTTGAATTTTTGATTCCATTATATGCCGATTTCGATTTTTTCCCTCACCGTTTAAAAAAAAATTACACAAAGTAAAGCGCCAGTCTGAGTTCGAACCTACGGCGCGGTCGCGGCTGATACCACTGAGCCACCAATATAAAAGCTCCTAAATATTCTACCAATCAATCATTGAACAAACAAATTAAAAACCAAAAAAAAAAAGAAGTCCAACATTTTCAGTTCCGAACCCGCACATTTACAGCAACCACTCATAATTCTTAAACTTATTATTTACGTAGGGAACCCAAGCGGTTGTGGAACCCGCTAATTGAATAGTTTAATTAACCAACAAGTGGAACGGTCAAAAAGTCTAGTTAGCGACTTGTATCATTAGACAGAGGGGTTCAAAAGGTCCACTTTTAAAACCCGCGACAAAAATAAAGAGGAACTTGAACACTACAATTAGGGTTGCCAACCCTTCTATATAATACATAAAGTATCTTGCTATAATAGAGGCCTAAATACTATATTTCTAGAGAAAAAATAATAGTAGGCGAAACAACTATATTTTTTATTTCAATTCAAAATGGCGATGCTCACAATAGGGCCAGTATTAATCTCATAAAAGCTGATTTATTAGTTTTTTGTAACCTTAATTTAGAGTTTAAAAATAGTTAAGAGACATAAAAAAACCTGTTAACCTTTTGACCGCCGCATCAAAAAACAAAAACGTGCCTCGGCGCTAAGATACGAATTCGTCCATTCGGGTTTTTGTCGTCTTATGTTAACATAGATGAAATATAAAGAAAGAAGTTCTACTAATATAAATTAGGATGAGTCAAGGAACATAATTAGCAAAGGAAATAAAAAAACAATGTTGTTTTATGAGCTGTATTTACAGATTACGTATCGTCGTTGCGATTTTAAGACCTCTTATGTGTCACTTTTGGCAAAATCAATTTTTTTACGCCAGCCTTTTTCACATTTTGAAGCTCTATCGAATGCAAAAACTCTCATGTCTATACGACGATTTGATCATCATTTCTTTACCAATTTCAAGATCTACAATGTGTGCTTCCTAATAAAATGTTGGTACTTACAATATCGATTTTCTCATAAAGTTGAATTTTACTCATAAGAGATCTTATTAAAGTCGCAACGACGGTATAAAATTCTGTCATGTAGTCGTGACCATGGCATGCTGAGCACATTTTGGTTTGTCAACTATACATGACTGTGGCGGTCAAAAGGTTAAGTCATTGCTTATCAGTGGCCATGATTAACCGACTTCAAGCATGCGAGGTGCTGTGGCTTACATGCTCCTTATCAGCCCGTAAGGGTGTAATTTAAGAGGGTAATATTATCTCTGGTTTCATCTCCGTTGCATACTCGCTGCTCCCCAACTCGTTTTCGGTAGGTTTGAAAGTTTGCGGTGTTGCTACTGACAACAAAAGTACTGCAACTACCAAAACGCCAACAACTATGGTCATTGTGGCGAAATAAACACTCTATGATAGTTCCTTGTTGCGAAAAATTTAACTGAGTGGTGAAAAATTTAGCTGTATGGCAAAGTAAACGTATAGCCTGATATCAGTTAATCTCAAGGCATACATGACCAGTTCTACATGCAGTTTTATCTCGACTCATAAGAATCCATTCGGCGACAGAAGAAAACAGTTTTAAAACTGATGAGATGTTCGCTTCTACGTGAACAAGCCAAACTGTTGCAGGTATCGCTAAAGGTGACTAATTGACTATTCAAGTACTTGACGGCACAGCAAGTGGCGCTGTCTAGTTTTGTTACAAAGTTGATCGGCGTCCATTAATTACGTGAGGCGTATAGAGGAGGGTATTGGGAGAGCCGAATCTCACGAAATCTCACAATCACATCACATTTTCTCGGGGCTAAAATCACGTAATTTTTTTTTCCGCAAGAAACGGTGTGAAATTGCAAGAAAAGGGGTACTCGTAATTACAATAAATAAAAAATAATTATTATACATTCAAATAAATCTGACGCAATAAAGCACAGATTAATATTATTAACACTAAAATTACGCATTTTATAAAATCTCACGTGAGATTAGGGGCGGGAGGTAGGAACTCGCGCCAAATCTCACGACACATGGGGGAGCGGGATTGAAAAATCAATAAAATCGCCTCACATAGTTAATAGACGCTCGATTCGACTACGAAAATAAATTTAAAAACACTCTCCAAAAATACCTTATATTAAAATCGTATTACACTCTAAAGGAGTTCTTTGACGATAAGTAAATCCTGACATTGAAATTCATACCTATACACAATACACACAGCACCTAAAATTTTGACTTATTACCTACCTATGTTATGTTATATTATATGGTTTTCATGATTATTGTTGTTATCGCTATTTGTTTCCATTTAATTTTTTATATTATTTTAATTTATGAATGGAAATAATGACCTATTATTAATTGTTCTTACCCTATCCTATATTATATCATGCATGACATTTACTTATTTAAATCTCAGCTGCCACGGCTTATTTTAATTTATTTTAATTTTTGAATTGTTTTTATTACGGACGCTTCTAACGTGCACGTCTTTCTACATTGTTCTCACATGTATAACTTCAACATGAATGATGTAACCCATTTTTTGTAACAATATTTTGTTTTAAAGAGTGTCCGTGGAGTGTCTTGCCCGTTCTTCTCCATAGGAACCTACTACGCTTTGGAATGAGCAACTATACTCAAAGTCTCAAATTCTGATAATTTATTTAAACAAAGGGGATAACATAACAAAAAAATATCTTCGTAATGGTAATTCACATAGAATTGCGAAAAAAGAGGTTCCATTTTCTTTTAAGTACTGATTTTAAGAAATAATAATTAACAAATAATCATGCCGTAATTATATTTATAAATTTCCGGTTTTAAACAAAGTTATAAAAAAAAGGAGATTTTCTGGTATAAAATATTTTATGATACTGGTAACAATGCAGGAGATCCAAACATTTTCAAATGTTTTACATCTTCAACAACACTAATATTACAACTCTCATTCATAGATTCATATTGTAAGTAGCATATCTAGACACATTTTGGATGAAAACGGCAGTAAACTGTTCCGAGTGGAAATCGATTTTGGGAGGCCTACGTCTAGCACTGGACTTAAAAGGGCTGATTATGACGATCATATGCCGTGTCTCCGACATACTACACAATACATTGTTTGGCAACGGTATTTTGTTTACATAGTTCTTATAATTAATTCACTTTAATTTTAGCGATGACCATTTACAAAAAAAGAATATGACAAAATGTTTTGCACCACTGTCCTGTCATTTTGACAGTGACAATTCTTGACATTACTTTGTTTACATAAATGATCTGAATTAGAAACTTTGGACATAGCTTCATCTTTCTGACTGACCGACCCCTTGACAATTCAAAAGTGCCTGTAATTGGTTTATTCGAAATAAATGCTTTGAGTTTGAAATAAAAAATGATGGACATCTGATAAACATGTTAAAATTAGTATTTTTGTTTAAGCTCAGTGGTTTTAATATTGTGAAAATGTAGCACAAATAAATATTTATATTGCTGTGCCCTAGCAGGGTTCATGTATGAAACCTATAAATTACTTGTAAACTACATGGATGCAATAAATGGTGATGATGATTATGACTATGATTTCGAAAAAGGTCGGATACGAGTGACACTGGCTGGTGACAGTCATTCTAGCTGAACGTCACATCGTTGGTTGCGTGGCGGCTGTCTTCTGATGATAGAGATGATGGCAGGGGCAGTATAGTGTTCTGTGGTCAGGGGAGCCGCTGTCGTACCACGTCCACGACGAGCTGCTATATTCCAGCAAAAGATAATTTTGAAGCTGCTGAACTAATATGATCACCACTTCTGATAAAAGTTATTTTGCTCCGGTATATTAGTTTCATGTTCCATGTATTAGTTTTGGGTTTCATAATTAAAAGACCTTCTGAATTCACTTCCTTAGTATGTCCCGCCCAATTAGATGCGGTTGGCACTTGTGCAGTTAAAACTTGGAGTTAATTTGCACAAGACAGTGTTGCCAACTTATAGTTGCCTATCTTTTTGATTACTCCCTTTAGTAGCGACGTTAGCGTAAATAATGGTCTTGTTACAAATATTTCACCCGAGAGCTCTAGTGTAGAAATATGTCCCTTTTGGTTAGTATACATATAGATTTTTTACATTGATATAATAATCTTTACTTTATTGGACACTAGCTTTTGCCCGCGGCTCCGCCCGCGTAGATGTCGGTTATCGCGTAAAAAAGTTGCCTATGCCCTTCTGCATATCCCAGGCTATATCTCTACCAAATTTCATGACGATCGGTTCAGTGGTTTAAACGTGAAAACGTAACATACAGACAGACAGAGTTACTTTTACATTTATAATATTAAGTACTAGCGTTTGCCCGCGGCTCTGCCCGCGTGGATGTCGGTCATCGCGTAAAAAAGTAGCCTATGTCCTTCTCAATATCCCAGGCTATATCTCTGCCAAATTTCATGATGATCGGTTCAGCGATTTAGGCGTGAAAACGTAACATACAGACAGACAGACAGACAGACAGAGTTACTTTCGCATTTATAATATTAGTATAGTATGGAAGTATGGATGGATTATATACAAAATCCACTAAGATTTGAAATTAGGATTGTACCTAATTTCAAATCTTAGTGGATTTTGTAGACACGATATTTATTCAGATTTGTTACTGTAGTTATGTAATTATGTATTGGCAACCATGTCGTTTGGTTTAACATAGGTTTTCATATATATATTTTTTTTCGTTTATATGGATTCTTTTCATTTTGTGAATATTAGAACGTTATAGGCCTAGTAGACTGTAGATTTGTTGATAATTTTCTATTTTGTTAAGTACCTTGTAAAGATACATTTCAACAAGTACTTGTTGAAATGTATCTTAGCTTTAAGCCATTGTATCACCTTTATACATTATGAAATGCAAATAAAGATAAATGAATATTAATATTTGAATGGTGAACAAAGTCCTCTCCGATTTTTATATTGACTGAAGTTGCGAGTAACAAAAGCCAAAAAATATGCCCACAGGTTTTTACATATTTTCATCTAGAAAGCTACTGCAGTAACAGCGATGTTTTATTTGAGGCATCCAATCTACCACCGCGTACTATTTGTGTACATACGAGCATTGTTTGAAAATGAATGAGAACGAACGAACATATGAATACCTATAAATCTCTGTCAATCATTCGGTATGACTGACATACCGTTCCATCCAGAATGCATTGTACCATTAAACGGATTATGCACCCTCTCTCTTCTCCATACACTTCTGTTCGTTGGCAATGCTGGCCAGCCCTTTCAGTAAGAGTTCAGCTCATCCCACCATCTTCCCCTTGGTCTACCTTTCTTTCTTCTAGTATTACTATAAACACGGCAATACGGTCAGAAGTGAAATCAACAGAGAGACTCACTTAGAGACTCTCTCTGTTGATTTCAATTTTTTCTTCTAACCGTATCTCAAACTGACAAAGTTTTTTATGTCTCATTTACATCACTATATACACATATATTTTTTTACGAGGTTGTAATAATAATCTACCAATCTACTACCATTATTTTAGATCACTATAATAACCTCTACATACCTTACGATCACAATGAAGTCTCGTTTATCGTCCACAAACTATTACGAGTGTTGTTGAAACTAGTGCCATTCAGAGTCTCCCGATAACTTTAAAGGGCCTATCATAACGGTTTGTACTCCATCCTAACTTTAGTAAGTAAATGAATAATAAAGGGATATTATCTTGAGCTCGAAGAATGAACACATGTTCAAGGGAGGTTCCGGCGACGGATAACCGTCGCGGGAAACTGCCGGACGATGTACGTGCACTGATGACGGAGAAGAACGCAGCCGTCCGTGCGTACAGTAGCTTTCCCTGCACGGCTATCAAAATCCACATGCGCTACTTGCAGCGTGCTGTAAGTAAACGCGTGAAGGAATTTCGTGACGCCGACTGGGATAAGCTACTGAGCAGCCTAGAGCCGAACCATCTAGCATTCTGGCAACTCCAAAGGAAACTCAATCCCCGAGGAGGTAGCTCAGCCTCAATGCCCCCACTGATCCGCCCAGACGCGTCTCTCGCTTTCGAAGACATCGACAAAGCCGAATGCTTAGCCGACAGTCTAGAGGCCCAGTGCTCGCCCAGCTCTCAACCAGTAGACCAAGCACACCTCGATGAGGTCGACGCTGAAGTCGAACGTAGAGCCTCCCTCCCGCCCGTTGAAGACCCTGAGTATCCTCTGGCTCCCGTCACACCGGCGGAAGTGCACGAGCTCATAAAGGGTCTGAAACCTCGTAAAGCCCCTGGCTCTGATGGTATCACCAATAGGGTGGTCCAATTGTTCCCCGCCCACCTGATAATGCTCTTGGCCACCATCTTCAATGGAGCCATGAACAATAACGTCTTCCCGCAAGTGTGGAAAGAGGCCACAGTAATCGGTATTGCCAAACCCGGTAAACCCAAGAAGGAGCCCGCGAGCTACCGCCCCATTAGCCTGCTCACAGTCATGGGCAAACTCTACGAGAGGCTTATTTATAAGCGTCTCAGAGACTACGCCGAGACTAAGGGCCTTATCCCCCACGAACAGTTTGGATTCCGTACCAAACATTCGTCGACCCATCAGGTCCACCGTATAGTCGAGGACATAAGCGCCGGCTTTCAACGCGGCCTTATGACAGGAGCTATCTTCTTTGATATAGCGAAAGCGTTCGACAAGGTCTGGCACAACGGCTTGATTTACAAGCTGTACCAACTCGGTGTGCCCGAGCGTCTCGTGCTCATCTTACGAGACTTTTTGTCGAATCGCACCTTTCGCTATCGCATAGAGGGAGCCCTCTCCTCCTCCCATCCCATACGCGCAGGAGTCCCTCAGGGCTCTGTGATATCCCCCCTGGCTTTTACGCTTTACACCAGCGACATCCCGAAGTTTAAAAAGGCTCAGTTGGCTCTGTTCGCAGACGATACGGCCGTTTACTACAGAGGGAAGTGTCATAATGTCATTACCAACACTCTCCAGACTGCAGCCGACAAGCTCGGTGCGTGGTTTAGAAAGTGGCGGATCGAAGTCAATCCTGACAAAAGCCAAGCGGTTCTCTTCGTAAAACCGAGAAAAATCCCCCCAAAGCCCAAACCTGTCACCATGTTCGGCAAGCCTATCCTTTGGGAGAAGCGAGCCAAATATCTAGGTGTCATTCTCGATCAACGCCTCTCCTTTTCTGAGCATGTAAGTAAGGCGCTTTCGCGCGCCGCCTTCGCTCTCTATAGGCTTCACTCCCTTGTCCACGAAAATAGCAAATTGTCACTCAAGTGCAAATTGCGATTGTACACCGCGTGCATCCGCCCCATCATGACCTATGCGAGTCCAGTCTTTGCCCAAGCAAAATCACATGTCATCCATAAGATGCAAATCATTCAAAATCGTTTCCTCCGTAAATGCACGGGAGCCCCCTGGTTCGTTCGGAACACAAACCTCCATGTAGAGCTTAGAATGCCTACAATAGCCCAATTTCTGAAACGCTCTTCCAAGCGATTCTTTGACTCTGCCGCCACCCACCGCAACACTCTCGTTGTGCAGGCCGCCAATTATACCCCCTCCCGCATTAGTACGATCCGCCGTCCAAGGCACGCACTGACCGACCCAGACGACCCCACCACTCTCATCCAGGAGAGTCGTAGGGAAACTAGTACAGCTCGAAGAGTACACACAACACGAACACGATCACAATTCCGACCTCGCTTTAGAGGTCCCGCGCGAAACCCACCCCGATCCACTATTATTATCGTCAATAATAATAGTAGCCCTCCCCGTCCCTTGACGACGCTTAACGATGTGCCAGCATGTGGTTTAGCTGAGCCTGTAATCCAAACTCCCCCGATTAATAATCAGAACCCTGATATTATCCAGCCACCGACGGTCCCTTGCCACCCTCCCTCCGACACTGCCCTAAGCCGAGGTTCGAGCCCCACCTGGGGTGCCCTTAGCGAGCAGTCGTCTAGCTTAAGTAGATTATAGTGAAAACCCCCTGGCTGGAGGCGTAAACTTCGTTAGGAGCTTGCGGCACCACAGGAAAGCCCGGTTAAGGAGCAGGAACCCCCAGTGGTTATACCTCCGAGATGCCATACACAAAAAAAAAAAAAAAAAAAGCTCGAAGAATTGCCAAACTTAAGTGGCAATGGGCAGGGCACATTGCGTGTAGAACGGATGGCCGTTCAGGCCGAAAGGCTCTGAAGTGGCGACCGCGTACCGGAAGACGTAGCGTTGGAAGGCCTCCCACAAGGTGGACCGATAACCTTATGAAAGCCGCAGGAATCCGCTGGATGCGAGAAGCACAGAACCGGTCGAGGTGGCGGTGCTTGGGGAGGCCTATGTCCAGCAGTGGACGTCTTTCGGCTGAAATGATGATGATGATGACTATCTTGAGTTGACAGTGCTTTGCCCCGTGAACGAAAGAAACACTTTATAAATTGCTATGGGAGTTCTAGAAGCTGAATAACTGCTAGTCATGAATGTAATTCTGTTTGCTATTATTGACAACATACTGTGATTACCAACCATTCATTTTAAAAAAAACCGGCCAAGTGCGTATCGAAACACACAAAATGAAAGTTTGGGATAAATTTATCCCAAGAACAACAAACTTAACATTATAGTTAAAAACATGTTCCCCCATACAGAATGTATCGGTGAACATGTTTTTTAACTGCAAATGTATGTTGGTCGACTATTACTCGGTAACTTGTAAAGCCTACTTAGCTGTGATAGTTTTCCTGTTATATACACTTACTACTGCTGTAAATTTTTTCACATATCCATATACAACCATTTAGCTGACAGGGGGGCGGAAGACTTGACTGTAACAAAAATTAGCACTTTAAAGCTTAATATTACGCAAATGGATCACTGAATCGAAAAATAGGTTTCACAAACCCACAATATTTTTGAACGGCCTATCCAACGACACCCACACTATGGGATAGACGAGAGAAAAAAATCATCCCCACTTTACGTGCAAGGGAGCTACCGTAAAAATTTTTTTTTTCATGATTTTGTTTGCCACTTTGTTGACGTGATTAATATGGCTTATTCCACAAATCCCCCCTGAAAATCCCCCTTAGGAGGAAAAGTGGAATCTATAAAAAACTGTCTAGAAAGGGGGGAAAACTAAAAATGAAAAAAAAAACTTATTCCAAGACCCCCGAAGTGAAAGTGTTTTTTTTTTACATTAGGGTTCAGTTTTCCCCACTGAGGGAGATTCTCTTAGGGGGGATTAGTGGAATAAGCCGGATTATCAGGGGTGAATCCTAGAATGTTTTTTATAGATTCCAATTTTCCTCCTGAGGGGGATTTTCAGGGGGGATTTGTGGAATAAGCCGATTAATATGTATACGCTAAATTACGAATTTCTAGTACTTAAAGCCTCTGAGCTAAGCTGTGGACAGACAGACAGACGAACATCAGCGTAGTCACTGAGCCCGTAATGGCTGGAGGATTATGGCTTTTAATGTTACCACTCCTCGGACACAGACCTCCTCTCTGTGCTAACATTATAAGCCGTAAACTTCCAGCTATTCCCAGCGCGGATTGGTGGATGTCACATGTCTTCCAATTTTTGGATATGCCGGTTTCCTTACGATGTCTTCCTTCACCCTTAAAGCGCATTTCTGGGTTCAAACCTACGACCTACAATTCGTAAATCGCGGCTACTGGGCCACCACTTCTGACAATGAATATTAATTACTAGCTTTTGCTCACAGCTTCGCTCGCGTTAACATTGATTTTAAAAAAAACTCTTTAAACACTACTAAAGTTTCTATAATAATACAATTTAATTATGATTCGAAAGATACGTAACGCCATCTATTATCATAAGAACGTTGTTGTTGTTTTCCTCGGGAACAGTAATTTTTTTTCAAGACGAAAGGTGGGTCCGTTTCTGTACACCTGACAACGTATATGCAAAATTTCAGGATGATCGGTTCAGTGGTTAAGGCGTGAAAAGGTAACAAAAAAACAAACAAACTTACTTTCGCATTTATAATATTAATATATATATACACTAGGTTTTGCCCGCGGCTCCGCCCGCGTGGATGTCGGTTATCGCGTAAAAAAGTAGCCTATGTCCTTATCCACATCCCAGGCTATATCTCTGCCAAATTTCATGACGATCGATTCAGCGGTTTAGGCGTGAAAACGTAACATACAGACAGACAGACAGACAGAGTTATTTTCACGTTTATAATATTAGTATGGATGGATATATATAGTTAGGATGACAGCGCTCATCCTCATTACTGTCAGCCAGCATCATCCCAGACTACTGGCCAAAGACCTCCGCCTCCCTCATTACTTCAAATTATTCCAGTTCAGGGCTAAATATTTTGTGATTACTTGTTGGTTTTACCCAGCTCGACTCGCTATCTTTAACGTTCACGAAGTTCCTTTTCCCAATTATGTTGGGGCCGGCTGCCAGGCTAACTGGATGCAGAATACCAGTATTTTACATGGATCGACTGCCTAGTTGACCTCCACAACCCAGTTACTGGGAAACACGATACCTCTTGGTAAGACTAGTTGTCAGACTTTCGGGCTTCCGACTACCCGTAACTACTGTCAAAGATCTATAGTGACAGCCGGGACGAACGGCTTAACGGGTTTCGAGGCACGGAGGGGTCTCGATATGTATTGGATGGTTACCCATCCACGAACAGACCGCGGCAAGCTTAGCTTAACCTTTGATCGACTCGTGTGGCTGTTATCATTTACCCATGAGCCATATTTTAAACACATAATATAAATTTAATAACTCAACGTTACACTTTCGAAATACGTATTTAAATATTTAATCCTAATACTACCAAAATATTAATATCCTGACATCCCTATTATGTCCACTCCATTAAACTCAATAAAAAAATAACACAAAATAACTATAAAACCGTCGCGTCTCTATCAAAATACGTTGTTGATAGAATTATTTATAAGCGGATTAACTGGATATTGATGGATTCCTGTGTAAACATAAACCGACCTTAATCTTTAATACTGTCCGAGGTCGGGGCAGAATACTGATCCAGTTCCCAGGGAATTGATAAATCAACTAGACTAGTCTTTTGTCATCGATTGAACGAGCGTAAAAATACGACAGGATAGAGTGAGCGACCTGTGGTATTTTGAAAAGACGTACAGGTATATTCCGTTTGAAATAAGATTAGACATTTTTTAAAGTCCGTTCTGATTTTAACTTCTATTGTGTTTGGTGGCATGAAAAATGGCAGCTGCAGTAAACAGAGGGTATTCTAACCACTTTTTTGCTATTAACGCCATCCTTATGCCTATGTAATAGAAGTCAAAATCGGTTGAACGGACTTTAAAAAAGATTTATTTTAATGTCTCTTATTTCAAATGGAGTAAGTATAGGTTAGAATTAAATTTTCGGATAGACTTTTTCTGTTCACGACTTTTTACGGGTTTTTGTGCATAATACGGTTGTCATTTTCTACTTATAAAGAGATCCTTGTCTAAATTAGTAAGACCTTCACGCAGCAGATCTCCATTGCACTTGAAGGAAAGTGCGGAAACCAAACCTTCTAACATAGAATTAGTAAGATCATCATATCAGTATTTTACATGGAGCGACTGCGTATCTGACCTTCACAACCCAGTTACTGGATAATACGATACCCCTTGGTAAGACTGGTTGTCACTTTCGGGCTTCTGACGACCCGTAACGACTGTCAAAGATCCACGAATGACAGCCGAGACCAACGGCTTAGTGCTTTCCGAGGCACGGAGGGGTCTTGGTATGTAAAGATGGTCACCCATCCGCGGACCAACCGCGGCAAACGTAGCTTAACCTGATTGATCGACCCATGCGACTGTTATTACTTAGCCACAAGTCCCTCTAAATAATAGTTAGTAAGATAATCACCAAAATGAAACAAAAATATTTCATTTAAACCTACATGGGTACTTATGAAACGTCAGAAGCTAGGTGCACGATTCCAATTGATCGTTACGTATGGGAGAAAAGCGGGCAAAACAAATCCACGGTTACTCTTTTAAAAATAATTGGCTTTTTTACAGGATTTGGCAAACGTATGTGCGATGTTTTTGACAACCCTCTTTAGTCTCTCGAATTAGGTTGAAATTACTGAAACAAAAAACTTTTATAGAAAAGATTGTCATCATATTACTCATAATATTACTAATCACCACGTTTTCTGGATTGGAGAATTGATTAATTGGAGAATAATACTAAGTTGTAAAACTATAAACACACATCAAAAATGTCTAGGGATCAAGGTATTTTTTTTTTAAATATATTATTGCTCTATTGAAATTAAATAAGAATCTCTATTTAGATTGATTAAATAAAATGTTTCCTTATGTGTAAATCAATGAAGTACTCTCTCCTTTTGTACTAATAAATACTAATTTAATAATAAACTATATTTTTGCTTATGCTGGATTTTTCACCTTATTTAATACTGACATTAAAATGTGATAAAAAGATAAAAATAAAAGCTTTTAAAGGTTTTTATTGCGTAAAATAAACAATTAGTAGTCTGTATTTCCGCCGTTAACGCGTATAGTACAATCGCAGCGATGCTGCATACTCAATATGAGTTCATCCAAATTACGTCGCGAAATGGAATATTTTCTGGTGTGTGTACGGCATCCATATGTGGCAGAACTCATCTTTAAAGTATATCCCATGCGTGGTCATTGGGATTCAAGTCTGGCGATTGAGCAGGCCATGGTAGGGCGTTGATATTAGCTGCAGCAAGTGTTTGCAACGACTCTGGCAGTATGTGGACGTGCATTATCATGCATAAGCAGAAATGAAGCACCAAATTGGGTCCGCAAAGAAATGTCAACATCTAATACAATCGTTTCAGCGTAAATCTGTGCATTGAAATTGCCTCTGATCCAAATCAGTTCAGTTCTTCCGCAGAACCAAATATCCGCCCATATCATGATTATTCCACCACTGCATTCATGGAATTCCTGGCATGATTTTAAACGTTCTTGGCGTCCAGGGTTCCTCCAATACCATGTACGTCTAGTATCTGACCTCATACCAAAGCAAAATTCGTCAGAAAAACACACAAAATGCCACTCTTTTTCTGCTCAATTTCTATATTCACGAGCCCATTGTAAACGGGCTCTGCGATTGCGGGGCTCAGTAGGTGGTACATGCACGGTAGCGGCCTTCGGGAATGGAGATTGACTTCATGTCAGCGATTTCCTGTGTCGCTTATTAACATCCCTAAAGAGCTATGAAGCCTCGTAACCAACATCATCGCGGTCATTGTATGACTTCGTCGAGCAGTAATTTATATGTAACGATTTTGTCTAAATGTGGTGATACGAGCTCGTCCTCCATGTCACTCTGCCAAACTGCCCATGATGTCGTAACGCGTCCAAAGTCGACTAACGGTCTTCGTAGTGCCCAGACTTCCAACATTCCCACGGCTCTGATCATTTCTTCTCGGCTTAAATGACGTCTTTTCTCCATAAAAACGTTATTTTGTATTGATTCCACCCAGAAGTATGGCTGGCGTACTAATTTGGCTTCAAACCCGTTGCAGGATTATATAGGAATACGACTTGATAGAAGATTTTCATATTTTGACCGAAATTCAAAAAGTACCCTTTTCAAATGATGAAATTTACTATTTATTAATAATATAATAAAAAACAGATTTTTAGTAACTAGCAAACACTTGCTTAATCCCTAGACACTTTTGATATGTGTATTTACCTAATTATTTATTTAATACCTACTCAACTTACACCATCACACTACGAAGACCATTCTCACATTGATCACTTTTATGGCGACTCAAAATCGTTTTCCTATCAGCAAGTCTACATAAAACCAAACACGGTAATACAAAACCCTAACACACTAAAAGAACGCGAAAATTGATATCCATTACCGAGCTCCGTAACTCCGGTCTGTATCCAACATGAATAATACTACGTAGGTACAGATATACTCATACCACCGGGATTTTTGACGCCTACTTAATACCACCACAGTAATCCTCGCTCGTTTTACTTTTAACATACGAAATTAATTCTCACAGAATGTAGGGACAGCAATCACAGTAGGTACTCCAAATGAAACTGGTATTTTATAACTGTTGCGAAATCGGAACTGATAATGATGGGAATTCGAAACCTTTGATTTGTGCAGTTTAACGTGGAAATTTTCATTGTATGTTATGAAGCGGCTTACCTAAATCACTTAGCTTACCGATGTTTTCACTTAGGTAACGGTTTATACGTTCTGATTTGGATTCAAATTATAGCTTTAAATTTTAATTCTCAATTAAGAACACGCTGCTACTACCAGCTATCAGTGTCAGAAATCCTCATAGGTCCTCATTAAACAAATAGGTAATAATGATTACAAAATCAGCAGTTCCGTTGAAGGTTCCGGTGCATCACTATAATCTAAAGACGTCTTTGTCTCTGCCTCCGTCAGAGTGTGCATCGGTCCACATTTCTTTAACATTTTAAAACAAAATAATAAGCTATTTTCTTGCACGTCAAGTTTGCCGTGCACACCATACATCAAGTTGTCTGGGATTTAAGCGGATAGCTTTAATTGTTTGGAACGAGGCAGCCCTGGATTAAACCGAAAAAAAAAAATTACACCGCGATCTTTCCCTCCATTATTTAGTCCGACGCCACATTATTTTCTTCTTTTTTTAAATGTTATAATGTGTGGAACACCTACACGCGATTAGTTCGTAATTGAAAAAGTTTTTAATCTCATCCCATCGTGATTGACGATTTAAAACTAAATGTCAAAGTGCCAGAGCGAAATAGTTTTTTCGGATATTCAAATTCTATTGCTCGTTCTATTTAGTTTTTTTTTTTTTTTTTCACCGACTGGCAGTCAAGTGACTGGGATTTTTCGTTGATTGAATTTTATTGACGAATTATTAATTCATTTTCAGGGTTCCGTTCCAAATGGGTGCCAACGGGACCCTATTGCTAGGGTTCCGCTGTCCGACCGTCCGTCTGTCATAAGGCTGAACCTTTTGAGCCGTAATAGGTGGACACTTGATATTTTCTGAGTATGTACATACTACTATGGCCACTTTAACAACAAATAATAAAAATAAAGATCTATGAACGTATACGAAGCAACAGGAGTATATTGTAAGGAGCGTAGCAAGCGGCATTCTATTGTTTCTGCCATGGGAAGAACGCGTATGTATGTTTGTGAAAAAATTAAAGGGGGTGGGTCCACATACAAGAAACGTATTTTTTCGACGTTTTATATTGTGCGGTGCCGCGGTGGTAAGGAACGTGAGCCCGACTCGCACTTGGCCGCTTTTTTATTCATTTTAAAGTCGCATGAAGTAACCCTTGGGCCGGTCTATTTGGGCCCCAATATCTGTTAGTCGTCAAAGACAAGAGGCATTTAAAAGAACAGCATACCTATTTGGAAATCAATTTACAACGACGTATTAGTATGTCAATCAACTACTAAATTTTTCCGATTACATTAAACTATCGGATATTTCAAACAGTTTCCCTAATTTCCTGCCAACAAAACACAGTAAAACAAAAACATAAAAAAGCTACCATAACTTATCTTCCGCTCAACTAGTACCAGACAAGTGTAGGCAGTAATTCATGTCCAAGCTGTCACGAGTGTGGTGACAACTGGCGCAGTCTGGGCCGAACTTTATAGAGTTCGCGCCATCAGGGGAGGACGGAGCAGGCGTTCATTTTAATACGTAAACGGATCAGCGTAACTGGGCTTCTATATCGTGTGTTTTGTATTGTGGGTTGCCAACTTATGATAGTCAAAAGCCGTGAGCTAGATAGGATTTCCAATCAGCAAAGTCAAAGTCAAATAATTTATTTCAAATCGGCACATAAAAGGCACTTTTAAACGTCAAATTTACAACAACAAAAAATTATTCTAGTCGCCACTCACACTTACTCTTTTAAAATGTTAACAATATTTTGTACACCCACATTAATTTGAGCATTAATTATACAATATACGAAAATCCTAAGTTACTCCCTATAACATCAACTATCTGCGCGTGAAACTACCGTCAAAATCGCTCCAGCCGTTTCAGAGATTAGTCGGAACGAACAAGCAGACAGATTTTTTTTTTTTTTTTTTTTGTTATAAGCACCGTATATACTTTTACAATATGCGTTTACTGAAATGTTATTATTCTGACATTACAGACAGACACTTCGATTTTATTTATTTGTATTGATATATTGTATACAGAAGCTGTTGATAAAACTTTATTAATTAATAAATATATGACTGTTTTCCAAGTCGTATCCTTAACTGCATACTTGCGGAAGTTCTCAACGCCCTTAAATCCTGTGTATAATTTATTTTATCAAGTTTATGTTCTGTCTGTATTGTCGGACTGTCTACTAAAGCCGTGTGACGAATTTACGAGATCCGACCTCCACAGTGGATACCAAGTTTTTGCAGATAAAGATACTTCGGGATTTATTGAGGACTTCATAAAGAAGTTGCTTGAGAGTGTAAATTGTTTGTTGAATGTTTTTTTTTTTTTTTTGTAATCGCAACTCAGAGTGTAACCACGAGGGGCTCGGACTCTTTAACCGGACTATCCTGTGGTGCCTTAAGCTCCTAACGGATTTTAAGGCCTCCAGCCAGGGCATACTTATAAGCAAAATTCTAAATTCCGTCTGCTCGCTAAGGGCACCCCCTGCGGGGTACGGACCTCGGCTTAGGGCAGAGTCGGAGGGGGGAGGGTGGCAAGGGACCGTCGGTGACTGGATAAAATCAGTGTTTTGATTATTATCATGGGGAGTTTGGACTAAATGCTGCTCAGCTAAAGCGCGTGCTGGCGCTTCACTTACAGTCAAGGGACGAGGAGGACTATTCGTTAGTCGGGGATTTCGCGCAGGGCCTCGGCGGCGAGGTCGGAATGACGATCGTGTAGTGTGTACCCTTTTGCGAACTGTACTAGTAGACCTATGACTCTCCTGGAGGAGAGTGATGGGGTCATCTGGGTCGGTCAAATTTTTTTAATAGATTAGAAGAATATATATAGCTAAGTGTGTTTGCCAAGAGTGGGGATTTAAACGTTACTTCATAATTAACATGGAGATAATTATAAGGTAAATTTAAAAATTCATATTTTGTTAGATCAACTTGTAAACGCTCATTAGTTACTTAACAAGGGGACCCCTATTACGGTTAAAGAGACAAATTGCTGTAATCAATATCCTTAGCTAATAAATTGACGATTAACCAACTAAAAGAAAAAACGAGCGAGCCTTACAGTAGTCGCATATGTGTATCTGACGGGAATCTTTCAAAACCATGAAAAGGCCACCCATGATGGAAAATTTCAAAATTTTCGCAGCCGCCATCTTAGGTTATCATTTTGACCTCACTATTGGCTTTAGCACCCTCGAAAACCATGAAAACGACAACCATAATGAAATATTTGAAATTTTTCGCAGCCGCCATCTTGGATTTTAATTTATAGGTGGCAAACCAAATTCTTGTTTGACACGTATTTAAAAAAAAAAAAAAAATCCACCATCCCATCTGACAGCCATTTCTACCACCGCGCTCGCTCATTGGTCAAATCAAATAGCGCGCGCTTCTCCGGTTTCCTGTTACGCACTTCCGTCCCTTTATACAAAATCACTCCCATAAAAACCGAAAGGAAAGATGTTACACATCAAAAATCTCTAAAAACCTTTAGTTAGTTTTACTATATCCACGTGTAATAGAGGGGAAAGCATTTTAAGGGGATGGCTTGTCAGTCTCCATAAACCTCAATTAATATCTCAAGTTCAATCTAAGCTTCATACAATTGGCTTTGTGACAGATGTTTTTATTAAATAGATGATGTATAACTTTATTTTACGATCACCTTATTTAAATTACAATTATTGACATTATTTACAAATCTAATCAATAAATTGATGAACTGTCTTGACTATGAGCTAAAATCTAATATACTAGTTTAATCTTTTTTATAATGTTAATGTGCCTAATTAATTAATTGATTATGATGTGTGTGACTAATCAAAATCAAATCAAATCATTTTTATTTCAGGAATACACCCATATAAAATTTTACATCAGATTACAAAATTACAAAATTATTATTATTATTATTCACTAGAAAAAATAGACATATATATTATTATTAAATCATTCCAATATACAGTTTGCGTTATTTTAGTTGGAATATTAATTACCATATACGAAGAAGTGGTTTATACCTCGTATATGGCCCTCAATATTCCATTGTCAGATTTATGTATTCAGTTCATGAAGGAGGCCTGTGACTTTCTCATGACAATGATAATTATATTGATGTAATTTCAAAATACTACATGCACCTATTAAAAACATTTGCACGACTGATAAGTCGAATATAGTGAGACTAAAATTATTCTACCATCGTTATTATGTATATACCTATATTCTAGCAAATATCACAGTATATCAGTAGGATCACATTATAGGTTTCGCCCAAAGCGTAATCGCACAACACGACTAGCAACAACAATAATAACGATGACCACTAGAGTAAAAAGCTTAGTTCACAAAATTACAGCTAAAAAGTCGGTGCGTCTGCTCTCCGACACACTTCTAGCTCATGTAGGCAGAGAATGTGTAGGAGACCACACACGCCAGGTAAAATACATAATTGACTTAAAATAAAATTATTTTAAGAAAACAGTATTTAAAGCGTTACAAGATTAAAAGGAAAGAGTATATATATCTCTTTTGAAAGCAACAACAACTTGCAACAAGCAACAGCAACAGCAACTTGTTTCTGTGACAAATAAACCTATTTTTCTTTCTTCTTTCTTTCTTTCTTTCAAGATTCAAGATTATTTATTTGTAAGCAGTGGCACGAGAATCGAAGATGTCAATACTATATAGATTATGTCAGGTTCACGGTTCACAGATTTCAGCCAATTTGCTAAGATTGGTAAAACTGGAAAATTGCCAATTACCTACTCAATCAATAAGACAAAGAGTTGATTGGTGAACACAAAGCATTAATTTTAATTTATAAAACAAAGTCGGGTTATTGACACCATTTATAAACTCAATAACCGCCGGACCGATTTTTATGATCTTGGATTTGTTGGATTTGTCTCCGCCCCGAATAACAGAATAACTATTAAAATAAGCGAAGAATTAACGAAAAAAAAAATGTAGATGATATTCTCATAGCATGTATAATTCCTTTTTCTTTTTTTTTATATTCTTGTTTTATATTCTACCACATTTTAAATTAAATTATTTATTTTCTTTATGTACGCTGTATTGGTACAGCGTCTTAATAATTGTTTGCTGCACCGGACGACGTCATTACGTCAACGCCGGCTGTCGCTGAAAACCAGCGCTGGAGCTCTGTCTTGCATAGGGTCGCAGCATAATGCTAAGCGATAGCCGTTTTGCGTGGATGTAAAGCATTTTTCTTCCAAAGTTTTCTTACTTATTTTGTGTTTATATTTTTTTTTGCGTCATGTTTACCGCAAATAAACGTATTTTCTTTCTTTCTTTATTTTTTTTTTGCAGATCGGCTTTTTTGATGATATCTCGAGAACGGATTGGGGAGCTGGGGATCAATAAATTTCACGCGAACGAAATGGCGGGCAGAAGCTAGTTTTATTTAAAATAAAAAATAATAATATCAGCCTACTATAGTCCCACAGCAGAATTAACCCTTCATATGTCGGAGCGTAGATCTACGCGAGACACAATGGGTTTTTAATTGTGTCTCTAATTACGACATACGAGAGATTAAGGCTTCTTCTCATTCAGAGAAGGCACAAGCATTGATCACCACGCTTGCTAAAAGACGGGTTGGCGATTTCAGACTTACCTATATTGACTACTTTCTGCGCCAGCGGTTTCACCTTGGGCACGCCACAATTGTGGCGATAAGTCCCCTCTTTGAGGAGTGGCTAGAGAGGCGCCACGGCGTCCTCACCTTTCGTCTGACACAGGTCCTCAACGGACACGGTTGTTTCGGGAGGTTCCTGTTTCGGATTAGGCGGGAGGAAACGCCCGGGATCGCCCCTGATCCACTGTGTGGATCGCCCGGAGGACACGGTGGAGTATACGGAGGAGGTCTGCCCGGCTTGGGCAGAGTACCGCCGTGTCCTCACGGAGACGATTGGCGGCGGCGATCTCTCGCGTCCGGCCTTGGTCCAGGCCATGGTCCGGAGCGAGAGTGCATGGGAAGCAGTCACCTCCTTCTGCGAAGTAGTAACGCTCGCGAAGGAGGAGGCGGAACGCCAGTCTGTGCGCCCTCACGCCCCTAGTCGCCGCAGGAGACGCCCTGGGCGGCGTGAATCGGTAGCCGATTCCCGGCCACCGTAGGCGCGGGCTTGCGGACGGCGAGCTATGGGCAGTTCGCCGTCCGGTAAGGACCAGGCCCGGGTCGACGGCGCGCTGTGTTCCACGCACGCCTCAAAGAGATGTCAGCACGCACTGACGGGGTCCGCTAGGACCGGTGCCTGCCAGGGTTGCGGGTTTGTCCGAAAGGGATACCGTGGCCCTGGCACACAGGCAACTGAAGGAACACGGGTGGGTTTTAGTCAGTAAAAATCTGACACGCCCCACCCAGAGCGGGAGAAGTTATATGATAATTTCCCACCAAAAAAAAAAAAAACGGTTTCGCCTGTCAAGGTAGAATCACAGCTCACTTCACCTAAATTATCACCGTGAGATTTTCACAGAATAACACTACATTACTAGCTTTTGCCCGCGGCTCCGCCTGCGTAGATGTCGGTTATCACGTCAAAAAAGTAGCCTATGTCCTTCTCCATATCCCAGGCTATATCTCTGCCAAATTTCATGACGATCGGTTCAGCGGTTTAGGCGTGAATACGTAACATACAGACAGACAGACAGAGTTACTTTCACGTTTATAATATTAGTGTAGATATTCCGTGCTAAGAGAACACTAAACTATGGCAAAATAAAATGAATGTACAAACGGGGATCTTTACGAAAACAACTCATCTACCTATCAAATTTAACATTTAGGTTTACTGTGATTAATATTTTGTAATTAAATATTAATTTAGTCAATCAAATATTCAAATGTACCATCATAAAGTTTAATTGTATTTAATACGAAATTAGAATTACATAATTCTCACCAATTAGTGTAAAATGTTAGTTCAGAGCTTGTTGGTTTGATTTATTATTTTATTACTGTCATTCATCAAATGTATACCTTAATGCTGTTTAGGCCCGAATATGAAGACACAGACTACCCAAAATACAGTATCGTTGTGGTCCTGCTTCTAAATGGCAACCAATATTCAATATCTAGTAAAAGTACACCGTTCGTTACAGCCTGGTATTCTTTAAAGTCTGTAAATTACTTAATGTCATAAACTAATCCAGCCAAAGGTACCCACTCTTAAGTTATGTGCATGGTTGCGCATCAAAAGGACAGTCCTCCTACGTCTTATCTGCAGTGTATCTACGTGTGTGCAATACGTTACATAATTATCTCAAACCACTTCTACAAAAGTTCACAGAATTATTTGCAGCAAACCAGACAAGCTGTCAATTTCGCGCGGGATAAATTGACACATTTTATTTCATCGAATGCAGTTTATCGACAAGATAAAAAACATTCAACCTGAAGTCGACAACTGAATAACGCTAATTTTGAAATTTAGAACACGAGCCACGTGGTCCACCAGTAAAAATATAAATGTTTAAATTCGGTTGCGCTTGCATCGATCGGTGTCGGCATCGTTCGCAGGTGGACCCCGCTTTCGTGGGACCCATCACCTGGCGCGACCTATATTTTATTTATGAGCACGAATCCGGTGAGGATAGGGTTGTGATGGTGTATTTATCGATATTTTGTGCATCGCGGAGTTGTAGACTATTTGGAAGGCGAGTGTTGGAAATAACGATCAAGAGCAGTGTTTGAAGTGTGTCGATAAAATATATTGTAAAGCTTGCGGGAAAGCTAATTTAAACCGATAAAATACATAAAAGCAGCACACTCTTTAAATTCTCTTCTATTTAATGTACAGGTTAGTTGACAAGTTGCTCTACAGTTGAGTTAAGTATTTATAAAAGCAAATTCATTCGGAAATAATTGAGTCTGATCATAATATCTTATACTATACTAAAAATGCAATACGGCACAGAAAGACATGACTAAAACTATTAAATTCATTCATTATTACAAGACCATAAAACGTTAAATCACAAAGAAAAATGCTATTAATAATGGTTTTTACATTCAAAAGATGGTGTATAAATATTATTCTCGAAACATAACTTCCAAAAGTTTCACAGATAACATCTGACACCGCTTAGTTCTGATTTTAATGTTCAAAGTTGTGCTTAGTTTAACTTATCCTTAAACGCACCGTTTTCGTACCACCAAAAAGTACTTGTTATTTTTAAACAGCCATTAAGTCATAGTAGATCAAATACTTTAGGTTACCTACTTTGATATATCTACTGTTTTGAAACTGCGGGTAATTGCGTAACATACTACAACAATGGCAATGTATTTAATTTTAACATTTCAACAACATTCATTGCGTAATATAATAATAATAAATTAAATAAAATGTATTACAAAATATGAGGTACAACGTTAAATACAGTTTTTCTTAAATCTATGTCAAGTTCACCCATGATTTTTATCTGAACTAGGTAATCCCGTGTTTCAGGCGATTGGAGTTAACATTAACGATTAAATAATCACATATGTTATTAGAATATATGAAGCAAATAAATTAGGAATTCCCGAAGACTTTTAACAGATTTAACAGCGAGTAATATTTCTATAGATAAGTATAACATGTTTTATGTATGGTATGTATTTATTGTATACATGTAAATGGTACACCACAGACAGCCTGCAATATTGTCTCTCCTTCCCCCTTAATACATCCAAATTTTGTCTTTAAAAGATCACTTTCAGCGATAGGACCGCCCATTGTGTCAACCTCTTCTAAAATTTCTACATATAAATCTGTAATTTTTATGGTGTGCAATAAAGAGTATTCTATCTATCTAACAGCGGATTCCAAACTAGGCATAGCCTATATCTTGGTGACCCAAATTGGAGCAATATTAAAATTCATTAGTTCATTTATTAACAAAATTTACAAAAATGTATACGAAAACGTAATAGTTACCTTACGTAGTTTTTAATTATTGTAAAACTAAATACCTCAAAAATAGAAACATCGACATGTCCCCACACTATTCGTAAGCCCAATAAGACAATAGAGCGCTAAGTGTTCTCCCGTAGGTATCCGTTACGGTGCTTTTACAAAAAATATCCCTTCCCGAGATACCCGAATGATACCCAATAATATCTTAAAGGGTTCCATTGAATTAATTTGCGCTAAAAAGTTGTATATCTTTTTCGGATTGTACCCTTCTGTTTTTAATGATGGCAATCTTGGATTTCTTCTATCACCGATAGTGATTAATTCTACAATTTTATGGAATTACGTTTTTTGGTATATTTAGGTATCAATGTTTTTTTTTTTTTTTTAAGTGCTCAACTCCACCCGTCTGATGTCATCGATGTCACAACGTAGAAGTCTTTTAACTCAACGATTATTTATCTGGAAAGAGCCCGGTACCCTTATTGCCTAACACACTTTGACCCATAATCCGAGAGTTTTGAAGGATATTGCTAACCTATTGCTTCTTAGGTTTGAAAAATTCGACTGCTCAACAACGCAAATAACGCAATGGACGTGGGTGAACTGTCGAAATGAAACCCATTGCAAATAAAAACGTACTATGTTAAGGTTTCTATGGGTCTGTGCCACCCGAAATAAAGTTTTTTTTTTAAATGTTTTTATCATATCTCGGGACCCTGGAGTCCCGGAACTTTGGAAAGCGTACAAGGGGCCGAAGCCAACTCGCAGGGATCCGTTAGACACTTTTAATTAAATAAGGCACCAACCGACGATTATCCCTGTACGCACTATGCAAGTGCACCCAAGGACAACCCCCGGTTGTACAGTACTATTGTAAGATATTGAAACAAAGATATTGGACTACGGGTTTGGGTGGTTAAAATGAACTGGTTACCTAAAACTATGGAAGGACTATGGCCTCTGCCTGATCAATGTTTTATTTTACACTGATAAAATGGCACGGTCGCTAGCACTAGTGCCGTAGCAACAAGGGGGCAACATATCCTGAGGTGCTTGAGGACTGGCGAGATATTCCACGACTATCAGAACAATCCCAGAGCCCGGAAGATTGTCAAGATCCCTACCGGCACTTACTGGGATACTTCCTTCCTCCGAGCACGTTTGCTCTTGCGAATCTCCACTCAAGCCGGCCAATAAAGGCAAGAATGAGGTGCAAGCTCTGTTCCTCGTCAGTGTTTACTCTGGCTGGTCAATAAAGGCAAGCCCGAGATGAGGAACAAGACTTCTCCCGGGAGATAGTGTCCGTGGGGTCGCGACTGCCCAACAGCTCGCCACATGCTGCCCTGCAGGTTTCTGTATCTCTCTTGGTCTGGCTCCTCATCCCCGTAACACTTCAACCTGTTCCAGCAAAGTAAACTGTACCATAGACTTAGAATTCGGAGCGCGCAAGCCCCACCACGACTTCAACGTAGAGATACGGCGGTGGGGTTATTATTATTGTTATTAGATATTTCTATTTACATAAATATAAATTATCATTTCGATTTCTGTCTTTTAAAACGTACCTGACTTTAAAAAAACTCTATGCAAATGTAAACAAACCTATAACGTGATTAGGTTATTATTAAATTTCATTTGAAACATACACTTGGATAAAATAAATTTAAACTATCGTGCAAAGCGACAAAATGCCTAAAGCAGAACATATGCCTCCCTATTATCCGTTACGTTACGCACATTACAATAAACAGCACGCGTAGCAGGCGAATTTGTGAACACACTGCGTTGTTATTAGAATTTGGACGCATCCTTAAAATAATAATAATAGCAGCCCATTATTGTCCCACTCCATACAGAGAAGGCACGATCATTGATCACCATGTTTTAAGACTGGTTGACGATTACAGACTTATATTAATTTTATTAGAAGTCCAGTAGACCTAGCCAAGTTACAAACGTTTGGTATCGAATCTTTCTACAATCGTTGAGGCCTCGTCGTAAGCGACTATAGAAAACGATAAGTTGGTAGCCAAGTTGACACGACTGAGCCGATCGCTCCTTCTACAACGTATTTAGAAAAAAACCTTTAGTCTATAGTGATGAGCGTCCTGCAAACGTCAAACTAACGTCAAATTACAGTTGTGAACTTAGTGCGCGGTCATAAACTCCTATCATCTTTAAGGGATGTAGCGATCAACGTTGTAGAAAGGATCAGATTTCATTTTAACATTTTGAACGATCGGGGGCCTAAGTCTACTAATTTACAAACGTTGCAATGGTCTCGCCATTGTGAGTATTTGACAGTGTTTGTATGGCAAATCTGTCAAAAACTCACAATGAAGAGACCATTGCAACGTTTGTACATTAGTACACTTGGCCCCCTGATAAGTTGTAAACTTGTCTACTAATTTTCTATTCGTTTGTTCTGACCACGTGACTTAACGTTGAGATGATGTCATTCCTATACATTTGATTAAGTAGTTTTCTATTAGCGTTATCGATTGAAGATTGTCAACTTGGCTAAGCCTACAGGTTTCCTCACGATGTATTCGTTTACTGATCTTCAGTAATGATCCAAGATAAATTCAGATATTCCTAATATAACTAGATTTAAATAAACACAATTTGCTATGTATTTAGGTACACCACTAGCTGTGCCTACGCTGGTTCCACTTGGGAGGTTTACCAATGGTCATTGGTCATGTTTCTAGTAAAAGAGCGAATAGTAACTATTTGTTATGTTACTAAAAACAGAAATCATATAAATCGAATGCAGGATGTAAGGGACTAAGACGAAGACAGTACTCACATGATTTTAACCAGTACAAAGAAATTTTCGACGGTCCGCAAAAAAACGGCCTTATTCCTGAGCAGAATAAGAGGTAGTCACAATATAGTATCCTGAAGGCTGTGGCGGCAGACACTTCCTCCGCCATAATAAGGCAATTTGTGCGAAGACTTATAGCATAGTTAGACCATTACCATTTCTCGTTGTGGCTAGATGTTGGGTGGTCTTCTCACAAATTCGTCTTTAGTTTAAGTTACTAACAATAGTGATTTAAGTGCAAACATGTTACTAACAATTTATGGATCTTTTGTGTTATCCGAAATAAAATGATTTTATTTATTATTATTATATTATTTATTTATTTATAGAATCATGTACTGAATTTATGGAAACCGTTTGCACGAGGAAATGAAATGAAATGAAATGAAATCGTTTATTCTGTAAATAGGATATCGGAATCACTTTTACACGTCATATAAAAAAATAAAAAAAAGGGGGAGGATGTCTATACACCGCGTATAATTCTCGTCTTATAAGTCCACTGATGGACAGGCAAACAGAGAGACGTTAAATTGTGTCTTTATAATGTAAGAATGACGACAGGAATTCCTTTTAACTGTATACTTACATACTCGTACATACATAAAACTCACGCCTTTTTCCCATGGGGGTAGGCAGAAACTATAGAGCGCCACCTGCTACGCTCCTTACACACTCCCTTTGCTTCGTTTACATGAATGTAAAAGTCATCTGGTCAAACACGCACGCCGGTTGCGAGTGCTACGCACCTGACCTTTCTGAAGAACATCACCAATTAGGTCACTAATTATGTCCTCCTAGGGCGTCCCCTCCGGGCGTTTTCACTCACATCTGCCTTGTAAATACCTTTTGTCAGTCGCCTTTCATTCATCCTCTCAACATGACCAAACCATCTATACCCAAAGTCTCTAATTCAGATAATTTATGTAAACAAAGTAATGTCAAGAAATGTCACTGTCAAAATGACAGGACAGCGGTACAAAACATTTTATCATATTTTTTTTGTAAATAGTCATCGCTAAAATTACAAGTGAATTTATTATAAGAACTATACAAACAAAATACCGTTGCCAAACAATGTTTTATGTAGTATGTCGGAGACACGGCATATGATCGTCATAATCAGCCCTTTTAAGTCCAGTGCCAGACGTAAGGCCTCCCAAAATCGATTTCCACTCGAAACAGTTTACAGCCGTTTTCATCCAAAATGTAAAAAAAATGAAAATGTTTGGATCTCCTGCATTGTTACCAGTATCATAAAATATTTTATACCAGAAAATCGCCTTTTTTTAATAACTTTGTTTAAAACCGAAAATTTATAAAAATAATGACGGTATTATTACTTTTTAATTTTTTTATATCAGTACTTAAAAGAAAATGAAACCTCGTTTTTAGCCATTTTATGTGAATTACCATTACGAAGATAGTTTTTGCTATGTTATCCCCTTTGTTTACATAAATTATCTGAATTTGAGACTTTGGGTATAAGCATACTCTTTTCAATTTTTGTCACTACATCTTCTTTTAAACCACACCGTCGCCGTCGCCTTATTACATAATTTTTCAGCCTATAATTCATAGAAACGCCATGCATGCTTCGCAAGGAACACATTTCCACAGCATTTATTCTACTTTCATGCTTCTGGGGTTTTTTTTTTTTCGTCGATACTTCCTCACCTTAAATTATAAATACCTATTGCTCAAAATTTAAGGTACATCGATAACCTAAATGGTGTAAACTGAAGAGTGACTATACTCCCGAAATAGCTTGCATCGCTGATGGAAGCCAGAACGTGCGTACATCCGGTAATCAATTGAATTTGACATCGATCACAGCCAGATTTACCGGTGAACCGCATTTAGTGATGTTTAACAGAGACGCCATCTTGAAAGTTACGGTTGTTGTTCTTTTTTTAATTTGAAAATGTGGATGACGAAGCACTGATTTTTGTGGTGTTGAGGGTTTTCATGATGAAAATTTACGCCACCAGTTGGCGCCACTTTGGCAAGAGTGTGGCGGTATCAACAAAGCCACATGCGAACTACGCATCAAAGACCTGATGTCACAAATCCTGCATCGCGCAATCAGAGTTTACCGCGCGACTAGCGTTACAACATCCCGACATCAACAGTTGGGCAGTTTCCCACCAGACACAACACCCGTCTGGGCTGAGGATACTCCCTTTACTATAGAGTATGAGTGAACTTTACACCCTGTTCCCTGTTCACCTCTATATGAGGTCTTCCATTTCGACAATGAATATAAAATAAATGATGACGTTCATCATTTACTCACGACTAAATAAATTATAGGCCCTTTGACACTTTTTGACAGGTGTCCGGACCTGACGTTTCAGTGCTGCCATCTAGTGAACGTCATTTCAGAAAACCCTAATTATTATATTTACTTAGCAAGTCGTGACCAAAGTGCTTTCAAAACTATTGATAGAGAAGAAACTGTATTCTACTGAACTACTCTACTCTAGCCTACTAGTCTATTCTACTACTCTGTCAATAGTCTACTGAACCGCTGCCTACGTTCAGTAGACTATTGATACAGTCGTTGTCTTGTGTGTGGTTTTGTAATTGACCGATTTGATGATTTTGATGGGTATCTAGGGGTATAAAGTTTCTACTAACATAGAAATAAGCATAACTGAAATCTAATTCACTACCCAATACCTATGTATATAATTATGTCTAAAGTAAACAGACGCTTTTAAATACCTTAATTGTTTGCATTTGGAATGACTAAAACAAGTGGAGTATTATAGTGCAAGTATAGTGCCGTGACATTGTCCCGGTGACCGATAGTGAAGTTCTTTTGTCCGCCATTCGTTTGCAAAACAGCAGTAGTGCTCGGTACTCAGTAAAAAAGAATCGTTCATTCCCAATTTGCTTGCAAAAACTTGTGTGTAAAATATCTCAATTTAAAGCTTGTTGCTTGTTGCTACGTTCTCGAAACAATTTTAATTACTTAGATGGATACGTTTAGTAAAAAAACAAACTACAATGTTCTGTTATCTACATTATTATAAAGCGAAAACAGTAGCAGTAAAATATGTTTTTCGTGTTTGTTTTCTTGCATGTTTGTACCTACCTAGTATTAATAAACCTAATTACAGACGCAATTCAAAACCCATTGTGTCTGGCGTGGATTGCTGGGACACAGGACCCCCTCCTCTTAATGAGAGTGGGCCGTAATCCACCACGCGGGCCCAGTACGGGTTGGTAGATGTCACATGTCTTCGAATTTTTGGTTCTAGGACATGCCGGTTTCCTCACGATATTTTCCTTCACCGTTTCGAGAGCAGTGGTGATGAAATTATTTACACAAAAAAAGCGCCTGTCGGGATTCAAACCTACGACCTAAGTCATGGCCGTTACCACTGGGCTACCACTGCTCTTCAGAAAAACTTGATTCTATACAATAGTAGGTATGCAAAGTACATTACGAGACACAGAACTGTTTTAATTATTTGCAGCTTTCGTCACCCATAAGTATGTCGAACACAGCATTTGAGTCACCATTTCACGACACCAACCAACACGACGGAGCTTTTGGGCCTCTGTCAAATTATGAGGTATCCACTGGGTACAAAGCTTCGACCGCTAAATGTTCATGGTGGATTTTGTGCACTTGACTCATACCGATGCCTAAGCTTGTCCGAATCTGCTGATAAGTCACTCTTTTGTCAGTCTCTATCATACACCGCACAACACTGATGTTATCTTCAGTCGTCGCCGTAGAAAGCCGTCCCTTACGCAGATCATCGGTGAAATTAGTGCGACCACGTTTAAACTCATTAAACCAGTTGTAAACAGTGGCACGAGATGGGGCTTCATCGTGAAAGGCCAATCAAAGTCTATCATAACTTTCTTCTTGACTTAAATGACATCGAAAGTCATAAAAAATCATTGTACGAAAATTTTCTCGCGTTAAATTTATGCTGACGTGACACAGACAATTTTCAATTTGCCGCCAAAACGTAAAAAAAAATGACAATTGAATAAAATACATAGGTACACAATAATATTGGCAGAGTTCCATTTTCAAAATTTGAACATATTTTTTTATTATATCGTTTACAAGTGGCCAGTTCTAAAAACTTTCAGTGTCGCCCTCGTATTATTTGTTATTGTTTTTTATTATTTTCTCTATTGTTTCAGTCATATAATTGCAAACCAAGTATTTAAATTGCTTCTCACTTTAATTAAAGCGATGATTTTATTTATTTATTCTCTTTTTGTTCTGACACCATAAATTATTATTATTATTTTAATTCTATACGTTTGGATTTGTAATTGGTTTTCTGGTGACTATGGTTTCCTTTTTTGTCTAGTTTGATTAGCTGTAAGTCCTCCATGTACTGAAATGAATCAAATCAAACTCCATTGAGCAAAATTCATACTATCTATACTTCCATACTAATATTATAAATGTGAAAGTAACTCTGTCTGTCTGTCTGTCTGTCTGTCTGTATGTTACGTTTTCACGCCTAAACCGCTGAACCGATCGTCATGAAATTTGCCTGTATGTATAGCCTGGGATACGGAGAAGGACATAGGCTACTTTTTTACGCGATAACCGACATCTACGCGGGCGGTGCCGCGGGCAAAAGCTAGTAAGGATATAAAAATTAATAAAGCAGAAGTGCCCCACATAATAACAGGTTCATCCCTTTACTAAACAATATTGTTGAATAATGTATGTATGCCACCACGCTCCATTAACTTATGGGCCGATCTCACCCCCTGTGACGTCAGAGTACGTTTGACAAGCTTCATCACAACATGCTAGATTTAGATTATAAAAAGTTCGAACATACGTCGCACTTTCAATAGTCTAAAGCTACTAGGGCTTTCAGTCTCGCTGCATTTCTGAGTCCCGGAAAAAAAAACGAGACTCGAAGCAGTCTCGAAATTCCCGGCAAAAACGAGACTTTCGAGACTACTTTAAAAGTAGTTTTCATACTTACAGGCTAGGCTTTTAGGCAGTCAAAACAAGATATTTCAATCAAGTACTTTATTAAACACAAACTCACAAACTCAAATTACATAATCAAAAATTATTTATGAGTTTTTTTATTTTATTTGTATAGTCGGCACGTAACAAACAAAGGGCGTTTAATGTAGTTTCAGACAGAGGACTTGCATTTGTTACAAAAGTAACCCCCGTTACAAAGGCTATCTCTGCTTCTACGCTAGTGGAGGGATAGATATAAAGTAATTGTAATAATGGTTTAAGCATTTCCCTAAACAAGAGTTCATATTGAGCCACGAAGCAAAAAAATACGATCTAGAGGAATGTGGCCGCTTTTCTTTAGATCGAATTTTGTTGCTTCGTGTCTCAATATGAAACGTTATAAAAGGTATTAGAAAATTCTAGACACACTTACTGAGGTTCGTTATTAAGCCGATTTTCATAATTCCTTCTCAATCACGAGATAATATTATTTTCCCTCCTCTTGCTCAAAAAGACCGTTATTGTGGCGTACCAGAGTGAAGAAAAAATAGCATATCTTCCTCTAGGGGAAAAAGTTTTTTTTTTTTTAACTTTCGTCTGTCAAATGACAATGAGCCTACAAAAACGAAAAAGTCTTTAGTCATAAGTAGAATAATCAGTAATAAAGACTCGACTTATTACTGTTTCATAAAAAAATAACAACATTTTATTTTTGAAAAAGGAACTAAAATCGACGATTTCTTTGGTAGAATGCATGCAATGCGTTGCGGCTACAGAAGAAATAAAAAAAAGACATTGGCGCGAATTCTTTAGAATTTTTCTCTAATTTGCAAATTGAATTAGTGGCCGTAATTTATTTTAAATATTGTATTGGATTATTTTATTTTCTCGCAATCGTAGTGAAAAGTAGAGTGTAACACACGGCGCTAAAAACCCATCATAACTCGGTTTCTATTTACTCCCTCGCTAAAGCTCGGGAGTAAAACTACCTCGTATAAATGGATCATTTTAGCCCCTTGTATAACAATCTACTATTTAAACGAGTGGCGCTAGTGGACCGCTGTACGCCCTCATAATCTGGCACAGAAGAGCATGCAAAAAACTCCACGGTTATTACTCTTTTAAAAATAATTGTCTTTTACAATGATTTCTAATTATAGTGTTAATATGTATGGGAGGACTGTGTAGGCTTGTCAACAAGTACCAGCACCCTATATTTGCGTCAAACTATCAAACACGATCTGAATGATTTTGAAGGATATTGCTAATCCATTGCTTCATATGTTCGAAAAATAGGTCTGCTCAATGCGATGGCCCCACCGAATAAACGTGCAATGCTTCTTACACGATTTTTTTAGGGTTCCGTACCTCAAAAGGAAAAAACGGAACCCTTATAGGATCACTCGTGTGTCCGTCTGTCTGTCTGTCTGTCCGTCTGTCACAGCCAATTTGCTCCGAATGTAATGGACCGATTAAGTTGAAATTTGGTACACATATCAATTTGAGTGACCCAAACACGGACGTGAGCCGTAAATATATGAATTTAGAATATTGGGGTCAGTTTTGGGGGCAAACACGAAAATTAAAAAAAAGAGTTTTGCAAACTGTACCGTGTGACATCAAATGAAAGGGCTTTTTGTAAGGGTCTCAAATATATTTTTTTTGTAATTTTAAAATAAACTGTTTTAAAGTTATAATTGAAAATAGACGAAATTTGACCATTCCCCCCTTATCTCCGAAACTACTGAACCTAAAATTATGAAAAAAATACAGGAAATAGTTCTATACTTATAGATTACAGGAAAATCTATAAGAAGTCTATTGTCTTAAAATAACATGGTAAATCTCTCGATATTGTGCGTACAAACTTACATTTGCAGTTGGAATGTATGGGAGATTATGTTTACCAACTACAATGTTAAGTTTGTTCTTAGGATAAATTCTTTCCAAGTACGGAACCCTTCATTGTGCGTGTTCCGACTCGCACTTGGCCAGTTTTTTTTTGCCTATCCTGCACCCACTTATTTTTTTTAATGAATTTTAGATTCAAAACACGTTTATTATAATAGTGAATTTCTTTATTCCAGGAAAATAATTAATTTTAAAATAATAGTTTATGTTATAATTACATGCTTTTTGAGTCGCCAAGAAAGTAAATATACAATAAGTCTATAGCTTATTTTTTTACCAATAATTCGATTATACATTATTTAAACCTATTTACAATGAAATGAGCGTTATTGAAGTTTTAACGTTTTTATTTTTCGCTGAAAAGTTGTCATTTTTCCCTTATGCGTTTATTAGGTGGGGCCATCGATTATGACGTAATGAATGTTGTTGAACTGTCAAAATGGAACACATTGCTACTGTCACAATTACCCCGCAGGTACTTAATTGACCCTCGACATCGAAGAAGTAGGTAATTATCGTGAGTAGGTAAGTTTTCCCTACAAACTAATTAGACAAAATTCTACAAAAAAACCTTCCCCTTTTAAACTTTCAACAAAGTTCGCAATAGGTATTGAAATAAAACGAATAGGTAACTGAAGCTCACAAGCAGTGGTCCGATTTTACCGATCATTAAAAGTTTTATTTATCAAACAGCGAGTGGCGACGCGATGGCGCGTCGGTGCCCACCCCCGGAACATCGCCAAACTTATACGACGTGAGACCAAGATGTGGTGGGAATGGATAAGACAGAATAGATTATTTATTATTTCCAGTGCCAATTCATTGAATCATGAGGAGTATAAGTGAAAAGGTTCCATAATAAATAAATAAAAATATTTTAATATATATATAATATTATCCACCATTTATAAATACCTATATAATTATATATATGGTTATTTAAATATAATTATTATTTATTTATTTTATTTATTATTAAATGATGGAAATAAAACAAAATATAAACAGAAACATCACAAAAACCTCAGTAGGTTTGTCCGGATGATGAAACAAAAAAAAATGTTTAGGTAGCTGTACCTGTACCTGACCATAATTTAAGTTTTACCACACGCTATGCGTACGGTAAAACTCGCATTATGGCCAGGTGAAGACGTAAAATTGTGTACTCACCACGGGCAGTAAAAAAGAAAGCCCTTTATCGCATATTTACAACCCTCGCCTTCGGCTCGGGTCACAAATACCTGCGATTTCGTGCTTTCTTTCTTTTACAGCCCTTGGTAAGTAATGTACTATTATTTCAATAACAAAAAGGCATTTCGATACAACATTATTGGAGATCACCTTTTAAGCAAAGAATTGCTTATGTTAGGAGAACACTTTAAGTAATCTTAATACTAACTCAACAGTTCATTATTTCTGGTTAACACATAATCATTATTAGACAAGGTGGATAGTCCCTTCATAAGGCACCGGGTACGGAGGCACGTGCCAACGTGTGTTGGGCCACGTCATTTTTAGTTGTGTAAGAGTTTACTAACATGGTTTTAAGTCATTGTTACTAATACCTTAAGTATTGTGTGTACTTGTATGTGTATATAGTCCGAAATAAATAATTTAAATAAATATCCATCATAAAACAACATTGTGAGGTAGTTAGTAAATAAAAACTAAAAAAGGTACGAGGTACAATATAATACTAGTCTACTCTATTATACGAGTATTAGGGAACATATTAGTGCAGTAGGTATTAAGTTTTGAAGATTTCAGAAATAGAATGATAATACAAATATGTTTAGCGCTAAACGTGTTTAGTGATTTGTGGTGCAAGTAATAAAAAATATTAAAAACAAGTTTTTTTTAAAGTCGAGTAATTACTCAGCTAAAATTAATATAAGGTAAAATCAAGCTAATGCTACCCCAAAATCAAAATTAAAGTTATTTACCTAATTTAAAAACAAATCACACAAATGATGATAGCACTTCCAGAAACCATATCATATTTTCATAGAACGTAGCGCAAGCAAAATGCGTACGATACGCCAGTTTCTGCTAACCGAAATTGGTCAGGCACCGGGAATCCAACTTAAGTGATTGGAAGAATTTTCCTCAGCTCAAAATGTATGGACGTCGATTTACTTATTGATATAAAGCGTGACCAAAAACGAAGAAACGGGATTGATTTATTAACTCGAGATAAGAATGGATAAATTGGTTGTGTGTTTATGTAGAGCGAGTAGGTAAGTAAATTGCAATCTTGTGTATTGTGAAGTTCAACGTTGTTTGTAAAATAAAATTATACCTATATTAATTAGCTGCGCGGTTTCCCCCTCCCTCACAAGTCTCGATTCCGTGCGAATATCGAGATAAAAAGTATCCTTTGTATTAATCCAGGTTCTAAACTATCTGTATGCCAAATTTCATCCAAATCCCTTCTGCCGTTTTTTCGTGATTGAGTTACAAACGTCCATTCATCCTCACATACTTTTGCGTTTATAATAGCAGGATGGTTGTTGGAACTAGACTTGACTTGTAAAATAATATATTATTGAAAAATGTTAACTGAAAAGATCTAAATTATTGCTTCATTATAGTGGGTCTTCATTTTGATATGGTTTCTTACGATTTCGCAAGGAACCCGTCCTATCTCATAGAAGTAGATGACTGAAGAACATTATTAAGAGAATGGCCAGCAGCATCCTTCATGCGTATGTGGCGGCATCTACAACGTCATTATAATATCCGAACCAATATTTTCAAAAGCAGTACCTATTGCAGAATTTTTACTGAAGACAAACAGAGACAAACAGTCAATTGAAAAGCGAAATATTTAAAAATATTCGTTCTCATTCGAACATGGTGAACGCAGGAAAAAGGAAAAGAATCTGCTTTTACATCCGGCAGCCTGTTTTATTGCATTTTTTGGCGCGCTTTCTTTCCATTGATGCGATTGCGAGAATTCTCATAATATCTACATTTCCATCTTTAATAGTAATTTTATTTACCTACGCATGTTTTTATTGAGCAACTAAACTTTGCAATAATATTATAATTAGGTTGAAAAGAATATTAATTTGGATGCTAATTTGACTATTAAAAATAATAGTTGGAATTAGCATTTTAAATTCATACAGAAGCGTTTCTATGGTAGTTAAGAGGCTTAAATAATATTTAGAATGAATTTTGTTCCATTGTATGTTTTTATTACTATTTTTATGGCTTCTCAGTAATCGTTAAGAATAAAATAAAATTATTATTATGTTAAACCGTTAAATGCTTAGGATTTTTATACCATAGGAACTATAAAAAATCCTCTGTATGTGTGTATTCGATCGTGTTATTTCTATAGGCAAAGTTCCAAACCACAGAGCTCCAAAAATTTTCCGAATTCCGGATGTAACTTTTTCTGCGAGCTATCATTTCTCAACTTTTATATTTTGCTGGTGGCAAAAGCACGAATGGTGCTAGGCAAATAAAAAATGTATTGTTTTCCTGCAATTTTTCTTTAGTGCAAGTAAAGAGAAACCTTTGCGGTGGCCAATTGAAGTTAGAAAATATTATTCGTTGACTCGTTGAGCTCCTTAAATTATGAGTTGAGCTGCACGATTACTGACAAATCTATGCAGTGACTAGACAGGTCCACTCAATCTATGTGTTGCTTTCTTCAAAAGACCGTTTTAGGCACCAATCTAACATCATCATTTATTTATCATTTAAATAGTTTTCTTAAAATGTGTTTAATTTAAATACATCGATTGGCAAAATCGGTGTCAGCAAATCGGGACAAGTAATTAAAATCTAGGTACATAGGCAATCAATCGATTAATTAGCCTGGCAGTTTCGATGTATCGGTATATCGCTGGTGGAATATTAAATCGGTAAGTAGAACCAATTTGGGCAACTTAACGAACAAAATTGGTACGTGTTGCCAATTATATAATTGAAGTAATACCTACTAGTTCGCTTAAATTCGGGAAAATTAGAATGATATCGTTAGGATTCGGATAGCTTCAATTACAATTGTTCCCACTATGGTTTATTCGAAACTAGTTTAATTTACTTCGTAAATTGGTATTCGTAGATTATTATTGTGAAACCAAATAAATCTATACCTACTAATATCTATTATAAAGAGGTACCTATACTTTGTGAGTTCGTATGTGGGGGGCAATCTTGGATACTCCTGATCCATTGATTGACAATGGACCGGGCATAAATAATCAATGACCATTGAAGCCCTTAACCTCTCGTCTGTCGGAACGTAGATCTACGCGAGACACAATGGGTTTTTAATTGTGTCTCTAATTACGACAGACAAGTCGTTAAGGCTCCTACAAACAGGCGCGACACGCGACGCGACACAAACGCACCGCCCGTCGCGCGACGAGCGGTGCGTTTGTGTCGCGTCGCGTAGGAGCCTGTTTGTAGGAGCCTAGGTTGACATCCTGTTGAGTGAAGACGGTGAATCGGCAACGTAGCTAAGGCTAGGTATAGAGATGATCATCTCATGGTGGCTGGTACTTTTGAGCGTGGCCAATGTGGCTAAGGAACGAGCTAGATATACCATAATTATTAACAAAACCGACACCCAACCTACTAATAGGTAATCTACCATGCACTGTGTGCTTATGCTTTCGACTCCAGTCTTCGGCTAAGAAATTCGCGTATGAAACGGTGGTGATTGGTAAAATTCGTACGATAGTCAATACAATAAATACCTGCCTAGCTTGTAGCGGCATCTACGTTGCCACATGCGAACTGAGGTCACGCAAAATCCTGCATCGTGCAAGCAGAGTTTACCGTACGACTAGCATATAATATACAACGTCCCGACGAGGATTAGGTAGCCTAGCAGACACAACACCTGTCTGGTCGGAGGATTCTCTCTTTTCTATGAAGGATGAGTGAACATTACACTGTGTTCCTCATACGTCTTTATGCAAATACAGATAATCTTGAAACTTGGTACCTACATGAGCAGTTCCAAATTCCACCAAATGGACTCTGCAGGTTCTGAAAGTTATAAAACTACAGTGTCATTTAAAAAATTAATATACCAACATTTTGACCACTCAACCTGTATCTTGCAATATAACAATATTTACAATAACAGACTAGGATGCTTATTGGAACCTTTTCGCATTACGCTCCAGTGCCTCCGCGTCCGTGATTGCTCCTATGACGTCACACAAGCATTTTATTAAACGCCATTTTGACTTTGAACTTCGAACGAATTCGGATATTTGTCTACATTTACGGAATGTTTGTTTGTTTAATGGTTTGTTTACAAAAAATATTGTCTTATATCGGATTTTCAGGGATGGAAAACTGTGATATTTGCGAACAAGATGGAACTTTTTTACTGGACTGGGCAGGACAGGTTGAGCTCCTTAAGTCCTGAGTTGAGCTACACGGTTACTGACAAATGCTTGCAGTGACTGGACAGGTGCACTCAAATTTGTGTGGTTCTTTCCTCAAAAGACCATTTCAGACACGGATCTACATGGTCCTCACATGATCTGACCATGATTATTTCTGGAGTTCTGGACTTTGACCCTTGAGTTTGTTTCGCTATTTCTTCTCAGGGAGGGGTAATCAGTTAAGAAATGTCGACTCCATCTAGCTTATTTTTTTTTATATTTGTTGAATATGACGTGTAAAAGTGGTTCCGATATCCTACATACAGATTAAGTGGCATTTCCTATCTGAAAAAATGACGAAATTCCATAAAAACTTTCATCCCCTATTTAACCCCAAAAATCCATGCTTAGTGCCCACTTTCCTTATAAAAGGAACTTGTGCTCATGCTTCTAGTCCCAGCTGTCTAGGCTGTGCGTTGTCTGTTAGTGAATGAATGAATGTAACAATTTTATTAAGTACTTAGATTGTAATAAGTAGGTACCCACTTATTTTAAGTTCCACAAAATAAATAGGGCTTATCGAGCACTGAAAATCTACAAAAAAGAATTACCATAGCATCTACCATTACTTCCACGTAGGGTTGCCAACCATACTGTTAAAAACAGTATTAAAAGTAGGTACAGTATTTCACTCTAAAATACTGTTTTCTGCAAGTTTTCTGTTAAACAAAAATAAATATATGAATATACTGTTTTCATTGATATCCAGAGCTATACCTAAATAAAAAGTGTCATCTACTACGTAGAACATCGTGCATGCACCTGGGCATGGACGCTTATAATAATAATAATAAATTCATCATAATTGAATCAATTGGAGAAAAAAAAAACATAATATTTTTTTTTATATATATATATATTTTTTATATACATATTATATCAAAATAAATTAAATCAAATCTACTAATTATAATAAAAAATAAACAATTAATACCTTCTCTCCGACACAGGCACAGCAACATGTCTGCTGGAACAATGCCGGATGAAGGGGCAGTCCAGCCTTTCCGCAATCATGGCCAGTACGATGTTGGGGCTAACCTGTACCCTACGCACCAAGGACGCGGCGCGCTTGCGCATGGTCGCATGAAAGCAGTCGGTGCGCGCCTCTGCGCGTAGGAGACATACCCGAGGAGCTGCAGTATCGGGGTAGCCCCATCGCCGCCCTGAATGCGTTATTGTACTGGACGCGGATGGCGCCGTAACTACGATTACAGTTGTGAGCCCACAGACTGCACGAGTACAGTGATGTACAGTACCTTAACCTCACTAGAGCACCGTGCAAATCTGCGGGCGATTATGTTCGCTCTAACAGACAGCGCCCTCCGCTCCCGTTCTATGTCTGCGTTATCTTTGAGGTCGACAGTCAAAACAGCTTAGCTAGCCATAATTTCAGAATGAAAATGTTAATGTCTCGAATTGTTGGGACATAGTAAATAGGTAGATAATTGTTATCAGAATACCTTTTAGATATTAGTATTATTAGTTCTGCCACCTCAGTATTCACAGAATGAGTGTTTTCAGTAATGAAATGGTGGGTGGGACGATAGAAATAGAACTTCAATAACTTTAATTTTAAAAATTACTCCTTGTCTATTTGGTGCGGTTACGAAACCTTCAAAATTGGTGCTAAATTGATTAGTTGCGCGAGTAGCACTAATGAATTACGAGTTTATTTAAAAATAAAAAACCGGACAAGTGCGAGTCGGACTCGCTCACCGAGGGTTCCGTACTTTGAACTTTAAATAAAGACTATGGGGTTCATTTATAAACGTTGCTTAAAGTTAAGTAATGATTAGCGACTGTTTAACCATACATTTTTGACATTAAATTTGAACTTCACCTAACATTAAGCAACGTTTTTAAATAAACCCCTATATTTTTTATGATTTTATTACAAACTAGCAGCCCGTCCCGGCTTCGCACGGGGTAGACAATTATTTATTTTTGGAAATTTCGGCAGCGCATTCGACGAAAGACATTTTAAGACTCATTTTTCTACACCTTCGGTTACATTGTTCAAATTTTACCAAGGATCCCTAATTTTTTTCAAAATGAAATGTAGCCTATGTCAAATTGGAAGAATGTAGCATTCTATTGGTGAAAGAATTTTTTAAATCGGCCCAGTACTTTTTGAGCCTATTCATTACAAACATACAAACATATTTATAATATTAGTGTAGAAATAGGTACAAATCTTTCCTCTTTATAATATTAGTGTAGATGTATAGTTTTCAGTTTTTCGCTGTACTTGTAGTACCTTTAAGACAATATTACTTGCGAAATTTCATAGTTCTCGGTCAACGGAAAGTACCCCATAAATTTTGATTCCCTTGAGAGTGTCGAAATATGTATATGTTTTTTGCCGCATAAACGGCCGTATCTTTTTTTACGTTAACTTAGAAGTTTGATTTTTTCACAGCTTCAAGGGTCTGTAGATTTGAGTATACGCTTTAATTTCAACTCTATACCTTTGTTGCGTTCCCGAGATAAAGGGTCTTGACAGACAGACGGACAGACAGACAGACAGACGGACAACAAAGTGATCCTATAAGGATTCCGCTTTTTCCTTTTGAGGTACGGAACCCTAAAAAATACTTAAAACTCTGTTTACTTTTCCAAGATACTGTATATTTTCCCACTTTGACCACAATATACTTTATTTATTGTACAAAAAGTTGGCAACCCTACCTCCACGGTCCCCATAACCCTTGCAATTCTTACATAAAACTTCCCTAAAAGGACGCACCCGGAAAAAAAAAATTACAAATGATATTAAACCGGTTACGGGCAATACAAACGCTCGCTCGACCTACTTGCATTTAATTAGTATTTTGCAAGCAAATTTGCTCGCGCGAAACTTTAGATTTACTACTGTTCCTCTGGGGCTATGGTTACACAGAAGCAGGAAGCTACTGTATTTCCTGTGACCACACGAGTCTTACCTATACAAATATTTCGAGTAAAATGTTAACTTTTAAATGGAAGTAGCGACACTCAGCAATATACCTAATATTTTTATGGGATCGGGCAGGCCATGTCTGCCGGATGCCGGCAGAGCTGTGGGCTGGTGCCTATATCGCAAGACTAGTACCCTGAGACGGCTAGACGGGGTCGTAACCGAGGAGATGATGGCGCGTGCTCCGGGTCGCTTCAAGGGACGGTTCAGGCTAACCAAAAAAATGGTATGATGTATATCTAGCTGGAAAATAAGGGGTTTATTTATAAACGCTGCTTAAAGTTAATTAATGATTAGCGACCATGTAATATATATGTCAATGTTAGCGACTGTTTAACCATACATTTTTGACGTTTGAACGTCACTTAACTTTAAGCAACGTTTATGAATAAACCCCAATATCTACAAGAAGAGAACTACCTATAAAAGCCGGCCTAGCTCTAATTATTATAGGTACGTAACCTAATTCTACTTTTGTTGTCATTTTCTAAATATTAAATTTCATAGTTCTTATTCTTCGAAACAGAAAAACGGTAAAACCCTGAAGGGAAAACATGGACTATTTTCCTCACAGCAAAAACCACTTTAGTTAAATTAAGGTCAGCGCCATCTATTACTGACTAGCGGAAACCGGTGAAATAGCTCATGGAATGGGAAAGGTTGGTCAAAGCTACTTTTAGATGGCGTGACCGTAGCTCGGTCCCTACGGCCTACAATTAATTTTTCATTTCGTCCATTTCGCGTTCATTCTTGAGTTTAGTTTTATTTCATTATTCCGTTTTTTTCGGTGATTACAATACTTTAAATCAATTAAGTATTTGACATGGAAAGTGTCAGAATTTCATTTCGTCGCAGTGCACGCAATATTTTTTTTTGCGATATTTTACAGCGCGATTCTGAAATAAAAATCTGAATATCTATATAAATGTACAGACGCCAGCACATCCAGCTACTACAATCTGTCAAATTTCTTTAATCGATTTTCAACTTTATCACTACAATATAAGGTTCAAGGTTGATTGCAAAAATTTGACAGTTTCGGGTAGCTTGACCTGGCTGGCGTCTGTACTCTGTGCTCGTAAATCCAAAAGCATTTTCGGATACACTCGCCAAAGTTGATAGAATTCTAATTAAATTGGCGTTCCTTACGATCAGTAATTGATTGCTATGATGGATAAGGTTATTATGACTAACAGATTATTTTACGGAAAAGCTTTGTCACCTAATAAAACACATGGCATCTTGACTGTCGACCCAGCAAGATTTTGTTATTTTTATATTCAGTATTATTAAACTTAGCGAAATGCTTACTGCATTTGATTGTGTCAAAGTTGTCGCTATATTTTACCGTACCTCGTTGGCCATATGAATCGTATTTTTTCGGCATTAAAAGCGATTCGAGAGTGATAATAAAAATTTCATTAACTTTATAGCCCTATATAAGGCGTTGTTAAATTGAGAGCTTATGTAACTGATTACCTTAACCCTGAACGATTTTATTTTATATTCATCTCTACGCTTGAATGCGCGTGTGGATATTGTTCCCTGGAAATAAATGCTACAAATGGAATCTATTACCGAATTAACGATTAATCTGTACATTAGACGTGCAATAAGGCAAGTCCCATTGAACCACCGTGTTTCATTAGGAGGCCTGAGACAGTGGCAAACACGTTTAATATAAGGGGTCGTGTATTACTTACATAATAGCTGTATTTTCCATCAAATAAATCAAATATTTTAAACTAATAATTATATCAAAATAACAATCATCTATTGTGTAGTTTTTGTATATTCATGTGTCCTCTGTGGGTGTATCCGAACGTAATCTATTGGAACGCATCGCAACGGCTGGTAAATTTATGATTTTGGAATGTTGGCCAACCGTCTTTTCAATTTCAAACCGTTTTCGATCGTGTAGTGTTTTATGGCGTATGTCAAAATAACTAAACTTTTGGAAAAGTGGATTTTATATCATAGTTATGTCTATTTTTAACGAATTGTTGCCAAAAATCAATGAAATATCAAACGCTTTTATAAAAAACTTCAATGAAGACCTCCAGGTAAAATGCGTGTTTGTTAAAAAGTGGTGTCAGTGATGCGCCGAATCTGTTTCCTCTACATCGACTTTTAATTTGTGTTTTTATTGCTAAAATTAGATGAAAATGTGATGGCAATGTTTATTTTTGCCTTTTAAAGTGTGTAGAAGTTACAAATCTAGTGATTTGCAGGCCGCGTTCGATTGTTTGGATAAATTCGAAGAGGAGTTTCAAAATGATCGAAGAAAGGCGCGGGAGAAGCCTTCAAAAGATAAAAACCCTATGACGAACCTTCAAAGTATCCACGAGGATGAAGGTAAGGGAACAACGCATTATTTATTACCAATAAAACATTCATTAATGAAATAGGTCATTGCAATCATATGATTATATTTACTTGCCAAGTCTTCAATACATTAATTGACTCTTAAATTCTCCCAATTCCAAGTTTTATTTATTACTATAGAAGCGGTCAGGATCATGTAAGCAGCGTCACTTAACTTCAGTGTCATTAGACTCCAGCTTATTAGATTCTGGCCCTAACAATGTAAACTAACATACAGGAACATTATTCGCGGTTTATTTTCCCTAACACCAAATGCTTAAGATTGTTTGCTGATTAAAGACAACATAATTGCAATTTAAGTCAGAGGTCAACTCTATTTAAAATTCTGTTAAACTAAACTGAGCTACAGAATAGGAAGTTCTTGAGTCAAAGTCAAATTATTTATTTCAAATAGGCACATAAAGGCCTATTCAAACCTAAGCGGTATTCGCTACAGTCTGCGGTAGAGAAAGCCGAGTGGGTATGCGGTAATATTACTGTTCACACCAAAGCGGAAAACTATTCCACGCAGTATGCACTTCTACCCGCAGTGGCAGTGAATACCGCTCAGGTCGCTCTAGCCACAGAACTTGATAGTTAATACCTGAGCGAAACCCGCGCAGTATGTACCTCTACCCACAGCGGCAGCGAATACCACTTAGGTTTGAATAGGCCTTAAAAGGCACTTTTGAACATCAAAAAGGAGTTGAAGTTAGGTTCCTTTTGCATTCTACAGTAGTAAATAATGTCTCATACTTACATGATGAGGCAAAATGCTTGTTAAGGCTTACCCCTTAGTCCTGGTGTTCTACTTAAAAAAAATCCTTTAAATAATAATATTGTTTGCCCATGTAAGAGTTTATAAAATTCATGTACTCATATAAGTCACATCAAAATTGTTTATTGAAATTCTTTGTGGTCTTCAAACATACATATATACAAATATGAATAGCTTTCTTTGGATTCACTTTTGAGGACAATAAAACAATTTTTTTTATTTGTTTTAGAAAAAAAAAAACATCTGTGTTTATTAAAATTCTTGTAATTTATTATAACCTAGAACCTTGACACGTTTTTTTGTACACACTATAAATTAAAATCTGAATGATTTTAAAGGATATTACTAATCCATTACTTCATATGTTCTAAAAATTTGCTGCATCCTAATTTTGTTACACACTATAAATTAAAATCTGAATGATTTTAAAGGATATTACTAATCCATTACTTCATATGTTCTAAAAATTTGTCTGCACAACAATAAATAATGCAATTAATGTTGTTGAACTGTCAAAATTAAACCCATTGCTACTGTGTGTTACGCAATTACCCCACTGATTTTCTCTGCAAAGCATGTCTGATTTGATTCCTTCATAGTTTATAGCCCCACAAGCCTTGCGACGGCAAATATAACGAACTTCAATACAAAGCATCACCTTGGTGATGAATTTTCAAAAGTCTTTACTGAATAAGGAACTCTTATGGCAAAATACCACCAACCACCACCACCACCTTGGTCTTCTGGAACAAGTGGTTTAGGCTGTATGTTGTCTGTCATCGAATTTAAGATTTTTATTTCGTCGAACATATCTGTACTCTATTACTAGCTTTTGGCCGCGGCTCCGCCCGCGTGGACGTCGGTTATCACTTAAAAAAGTAGCCTATGTCCTCCATATCCCAGGCTATATCTCTGCCAAATTTCATGACGATCAGTTCAGCGGTTTAGGCGTGAAAACGTAACATACAGACAGACAAAGTTACTTTCACATTAATAATATTAGTATGGATAACATTCGAAAAGTAATGGTATAATAAGGACAGTTTTTGTGAAATATTGTGGAAATGACTGACTTTAGAGTTATTTTTGATGTAAATGGTACATTGCTTTGTATTTATTGTGGAATAATGGAGTTTATTAAACATTGCTTTTGAAACAACAAAAAGGTCACAACCATTATTTTTTTAATATTTATTTTTATTTTTTATTAATTTTTTTATTTTATTTTTTAAACATTGCCCCACACTAGGAATTTCTCCTGTATCGTGGGTGCGTTTACAAAATTTAAACACACATACACAAACAGCCAGACCCGGAACAACTACTTGTAGATCATACAAATATTTGTTCCGTGCAGGAATCGTTATTCTAATGTTATAATAAATGGAGTACAAGTTGTAATTATTTATCAAAACAACCCAAATATTTCAGATGAACCAACAAAACCAGAAAAAGACAGTACAAAGCGCAGATCTAGTGCAAAATCTACAACCAACCTCACAACAACACGCAGTTCCTCTGAAAGTAACCCGGAAAGACCACGGCAGGCTTCCAAAAAACGCAGCAAACATGAAGTGGACGACATGTCGAGCCCGGAACAGGATAAGAGACAGAAACGAAATGCTTCTGTTAAAGCACAGAGTATTATTAGTAAACAGGTATTTTAAACTTAAAATCTTTGGTTTACACAGGATCCCAAAAAGATAGGCAGAAGTGTGAGCGTATTGCCATCAACTGGGCACAAATTCAGATTCCAGGCTGCTACTAATAAATTTCTGATGGAAACCCATTAACAATTTACCCAACCCGGGAATCAATCCCAGGATCTCATGCTTATGACAAAATCACTGTAATTATGATATGCTATCAATATAACCAGTACACTTCACTACATCTGGCCATAAGGTCTATAATTACTCATGGTCCATAGTAACTAAATTCTAAGTAAACACAAGCATGGATGTTGTCATACAGAATCCTAACTTTTGGAGCTTATATTCCTCCTTTTTTCCTGACTTCCCATATTCAATACAATGCTCTGCCCATAGTAAAAATCTTCATTCCACCAACAAACATCTGCTTTGATGTGCTTCTGTGTCCAGGCAGTCTTTTTTTGGAATGTGCTCCCTCTGAACACTAGGACGGCAACCAGTTGGTTGTCTTTTAAAGTGAAGGCATGTGAACATATACTTAAGAAGTTGGCACAAACATACCGGCACTGATTATCTGGATTTGTTTTCTCGTCTACTGATTGTTATTCCTCATGACAATGTTTATTCTGTTACATATATATCTATGTATTTATTCTTGTAGTTTATAGCACCTGCCATGTTTCCTCTCTGCATCAGCCTTAAGTTGACTGGTAGAAAACGCCTCTGGCATTAAGTCCGCCTTTGTACATTCTTTTTTTACTTGTGTATAAAGTTTTAATAAATAATATTAATGCTTGTGAATTTTAGGTGAATGTAAACCTATCCCAGAAGCTCCGTCGCGAGGACACAGAGAAGACAACGCGCGGACGACGTCGCAAGGAGGATGACAAGGAAAATGAACCAGTACCCAATATACAAAGTATGTGCCCTACCCAATCTTGTACCATATTCTTTAAAAAATAAAACCGGTTATAGCCCATAGACACACTGAGGGCAATATTCACAAACTTAACTTCGACATTGCCAAGTGTTTCATATGAGTACGAAAATTATTTATATAGCACACCAGCAGCAGCCCGCGGCGTCGCCCGCGTTATTTTTGAAGTGAAAACTTCTTTAGGCGCGTTGAGCACTTTTTGGGTGAACAAAAATCATGGAACTCGCGTCATCGTCCCCGAACGCTTTCCATGAGCTAAAATACTGTGTATGTATGTGTACTTTTTGGGTGATCAAAAATCATGGAACTCTCATCATCATCACTGAACGCTTAGTTTGTAAAGAAGTGTTAATGACGAATTTCAACTTTAATCCTTGATCATAAACACTTCTTTATAAACCAAAAATAATTCGAAATTTATTATCTAATAGCTTGACGATACAATTCACAAATTACTTAGTTTTCACTTTGATCGGCAGTCCCCAAAGACTGTTTTCTAAAATAAAAGTATCAATCATCATAAACTGTAATAAATTGTAAACACAAGTAGATATGGGAATAGTGACTGTTATGCATTGTACAGACACCTAAGTGACATCCATAATTTATTAAGGCCAGCTTCCTTCACATATCACTAAATGCATTCTAAACAAATTTAAAAACATCGCTCTGTATGACAGAGTGGTGAGACCGGGTCCAAGTTCTTATCATATTCTATCTTATGTTCTACAGGGTGGTGATTAGGTTATCACATTAAATAGTACAGCGGTTATTACAAGTTGTTATCATTCTGTTAAAATAAAAAAAATAAAAAATAGAAAACTGAATTTTTCAAACATAATAAATAGCGTAAAAATTGGCATGGAATAATCACCCTTGATAATTAGACAATAGACTCGCACGGAGCGATGGTATCAGCAACTCAACTCTATGGTATTGTTACCAAATAATAAAAAAATAAGTTTAAAGGCTTCTACAAACACGCGACACAAAGACTCGGCTCTCGTCGCGCGACAGGCGGTGTCTTTGTGTCATGTTGCGTGTCACGCCTATTTGCAGGAGCCTTAAAATGGTTAAATATTAAAACAAAACAAAAAACCCGACTGCAAAAACACATAACTGAAAAGAAAAAAGGTCTGTCTCAGACCGAGATAAGGTGATGGGTGAGGGTACATACAAAAACTTCTAAAAAAGCTCTTTAATTTAATCGTTTTAGTACGGAACCCAAAAATTGTTATATGATTTTTCAAATCAATAATTTGTAACTATAAATAAAGTCCAATAAATAATACGTGATTTTTAAATCCCGGGATATAAGCGTCATTATAATTATTCCAGGATTTTAGAGGAGGTATTATTCACCCTGTTTCCTTCCTCGAAGTTTAGGTGAATGAACTCTACCTATTCCGATCTCTGGTGATAACCTAATCGCCACACATGTTACGAGGGTTTGGTTCCCGCACTTAGTCCTCCAGGCGGACCATCGTACGTGGACCATGGCGTCCGTCGGTAGCAGAAGTTGATCACGTCTCCTGGTCTGTTTAGAACATCTGTGAAAAATCTGGGTGAAGCCTGTGCATTCAAAGTACCTCTGTGCGGCAAGCCCTGCACAATGGTCTATCCATTATGCCTATTGTGTGGAGGTGTTTAGCGAGCAGTGTTCTGTGATGGTCCCGTCACCAGGCGCAGGCCGGTCCTGTCCAGGAGTAATAAACGCCACATCACACTCGTCACAGCTTTAATTTCTATGAGACCCTAATTTCAGTGACAATCTCTGCAAAAATATTCATAGGCTTGTACTTATATTTAATTAATAATGTGTTTGTTTAACAGTCAAAGAAGAGAAGGCGTCACTGCCACCAGAACCAATGGACACAGAATCATTGCCATTCGATATTGAAGTTAAACAGGAGCCGAATAAAGACGAGATTGCTATGCCGCCGCCTGCCATCCCTGTACCCAGTAAGTGTAAATGAATTTAAGTAATGATTAATATACTATTAACAGTGTGATGTCGTATGATAAGAGGCGATTGCGGCAGTATTTTAAACAAAAACTGGCCAACTGCATGTCGGACCACGCACAATAGTGTTCTGGGTAATGTCAATAGGGTTCCGTAGTTTAGAATTTATCCCAAGTACAAACTTAACATTGTAGTTGAAAAACATGTTCTCCCATACATTCCAACTGCAAATGTAAGTTTGTACCATTTACCATGTTATTTTAAGACCATTGACTTCTTATAGGTTTTCCTTGTAATCTATACGTAAAGAACTATTTTCTGTATTTTTTTTTTAATTTTAGCTTCTGCAGTTTCGGAGGAAGGTGGAAATGGTCAATTTTCTTCTATTTTCTTAAATACCTTTAAAAGTATTTGATTTAAATCATTAAAAAAAAATTTAATCCTTACAATAAGCTCTTTCATTTAATAAAAAGCGGTTATTTTGACATTAAAAACGGACACTTAAATTTTATCTATTTGTTTAGATGTAAAGTGTATTATTTATCTGCTTAGAGCCACGTAAAGGAGCTCCCAAAGAGAAGTCAGAAGAGAGCAGTGAGGAGGAGACTACTGGAAGAAGGAGAGCTACTAGGACCAAGAAACAGACAATTGACCTTGTGGCGCCACCTCCTGGTAAGGAAATATAGTTACTTACATGTCCTAGAAAATATTGTATTCATTCTATACCCTGTAGGGGTATGAAGAACAGGGTGAAAAGTACACACATCCTCTATAGTGCAGGGAGGATCCTCTGGCCAGACGGGTGTCGTGTCTTGACGGCTACTGCCCGACGGTAGATGTCGGGATGTTGTATACAAGATAACTTTTAACTAGTGCGCAATTAATATTTTTTGTGGTTTAGTATCATTAATAGAACACATTTCCATTATTAGTTCAATACTTTTTTTTTGGACCACTTGAAATTTACAAAATATGGATACAATAATATCAATGGGCGAGCGCCACGCTGATAGGTACCTACTACTGCGTTTCGCTTCACTGACCACGCCACCGGCGCGTTGCGCGACGAGTATCCATTATACCAGTTCCAAAATAAACATCTTTCGTTAACGATAACTTCATTTTTTTGTACTAAGACATACCAAAATAAGAAAAAGATGTAAAACACGTTTAAGTTTAATTTGTCAAAATTTGCGCACTGATTAAAAACTTCTCCTGTATGTGGCAGGCAGATTGTATGATTCCTCATTTAAAAACGGCGCTGTCCGCAAAATATTGTTTGAATAATGATTACATTCTGTTGTCAACACAGTACCGTCAGCTCGCTCCACCCGCGCCAGTTCCCGTTCCACGCGCAAAACGGAATCGGAGGAGCCGGCGCCCCCGCCTGCTGAGGCCAGGCCCAAGCGCACCAGGGCTAAGAAGGTGAGGACCTAATGCAATTGTAGCTATTTTTTTATACACTTGCAAGCAATAAAATTGGACCACCCTGTGCTCTCCATTCGAGAGACGATATTTCAAAAATCTTAATGAATATTTTAATTATTTTATTGACCTGTCTTAAAGAATAGCACCACCCCATTTCCTCTCGTGGGTATCGTTAAAGGCAACTTAAGGGACTTACTATACCCAAAGTCTCTAATTCAGATAATTTATGAAAACAAAGTAATGTCAAGAAATGTCACTGTCAAAATGACCGGACAGTGGTACAAAACATTTTATCATTTATTTATTTTTTGTAAATAGTCATCTCTAAAATTAAAGTGAATTAATTATAAGAACTATGTAAACAAAATACCGTTGCCAAACAATGTTTTGTGTAGTATGTCGGAGACACGGCATATGATCGTCATAATCAGCCCTTTTAAGTCCACTGCTAGACGTAGGCTTCCCAAAATCATTTTCCACTCAAAACGTTTTTCATCCACAATGTGGCTAGATATGCTACTTACAATATGAATCAATGAATGAGAGTTGTAATATTAGTGTTGTAGAAGCTGTAAAAAATTTGAAAATGTTAGGATCTCCTGCATTGTTACCAGTATCATAAAATATTTTATACCAGAAAATCTCCTTTTTTTAATGACTTTGTTTAAAACCGAAAATTTATAAAAATAGTTACGGTACGATTATTTTTTAACTATTATTTCTTAAAATCAGTACTTAAAAGAAAATGAAACCTCTTTTTTCGCCATTTTATGTGAATTACCATTACGAAGATATTTCTTTTTAAATATTCCAAAAATTATTAAAAAAATAGTAACTTATATAAGGTGTATCTATACATACACGAAAAAAGAGGAACATCTATAAGTGATAAAAAAGCCAGAGCAGCGAAAAAAAAATTATGTGAGTGTTTTATATTTTTACATAATTATTATAATTTTAAAATTGCTTGAGACATTTTGCAAAAAAAACCCTACTTATTCTATTAATGACCCGCCCGGACGCGGCGACGGTGGCGGCACGTACGCGGTGCCTTTAAATAATATTATTAGATAATTTTAAATTATCTAATTTTTTATTTTTTTATTAGATAATTTAAAAAATATGATAATTTAAAAAAAATGATAATTTAAAAAATTAAATAATTTTAAATTATCTAACCGACTTCAATAGAAAGTAGTTTCTCGACCCGTATGTTTTTCAATTGGCGATTTTCCCAAAAACGAATGAATCAGTGATGACCATTCTTTTAACAACGTAATCTACATATATACATTCAGATTTTGGTATACAAAACCTTGAGTTCTCTTGTTTCAAATCACTCTTTGATTTGAAACAAGAGAACTGAAGGTTTATTATAAATAAGGTTTATATATATTTATTATTGTAAACAGGGTTAAATTTCTCTGTTACTGGAATGTAATCTTGCCGATATAACTAACATATATATATAACATAACTACTAGATAATTTTAAATTATCAATTTTTTTTTTTTTTTTTTAGTTAGATAATTTAAAATTATCTAAGAATATTATAAAAAGGCACCGCGTACGTGCCGCCACCGTCGCCGCGTCCGGGCGGGTCATTAATAGAATAAGTACGTACTTATTGAGAAATTTTGCAAAATAATCCTTTACTTAAAGGATTTTTTTGCAAAATGTGTCAAGCAATTATAAAATTATAATAATTATGTAAAAATATAAAACACGCACATAATTATTTTTTTCGCTTCTCTGTCTTTTTCTCTAGTATAATTGTATTAACATTTATTACAGAAAGTATCAGAGGCAGCCCCTGAACCTGAAAAGGCTGGAGTACCACAAGAAAATGGCCTGGGTATGTGCACTAATAAATAAATATTTTCAATATCACGCGTCATCATGTACTATTATTTTCCATTTTCCTACTAGCTCGTGATCTCGTGGCTAAGTAATATCAGCCGCACGGGTCGGTCCATCAGGTTAAGCTACGCTTGCCGGGGTTGGTCCGTGGATGGGTGAACATCTTTACATACCGAGATCCCTCCATGCTTCGGGAAGCACGTTAAGCCGTTGGTCCTGGCGGCCATTCATGGATCTTTGACAGTCGTTACGGGTCGTCAGAAGCCCGAAAGACTGACAACCAGTCTTACTAAGGGGTATCGTATTACCCAGTTACTGGGTTGTGGAGGTCAGATAGGCAGTTGCTCCATGTAAAATACTGGTATTCAACTGCATCCGGTTAGACTGGAAGCTGACCCCAACGTAGTTATTTCAATTTTCCTACTAATTACTGTGATTATAAACAATAATTTTATAAATCTAGCTTCACCTGCTGAGAAACCGCGGCCAAAGAGGACTAGGAGGGGACAAAAAGCCGCGTAAGTTTGCATTTAATAACACTAAACAATACATCATTTCTATCGAACTAGCCTGTATTGTCCCACATCAGGGCAAAGGGCTTTCAACACATCTTGTCAGTTCTTTGACATAATAATGTTTTTAAAGAAAAGAAAGAAAAATATTTTTATTATGCATGACGACTCTAATAATAATTCTGTGGACATATAATTTTTTTTTTTTTTCAGTAACTTAATGACATTATTTATTACTAGCAGACCCGACAGACTTCGTTCTGTAAAAAGCTATAGTATAAACTTCACTACTCTACCCTACCCTACCCTACATTTACCTACCTACATACCTACCTACATACCTACCTATCCTATCCTACCCTACCCTACCCTACTTACCTACCTACCCTACCCTACCCTACCCTACTTACCTACCTACCCTACCCTACTTACCTACCTACGTAAAACCTTAACAAAAATATAGATAAAAACTTATACTCAGACCTACCAAATGTACATATAAAATTTCATCATAATCGGTTTTTTTTTTTTTTTTTTTTTTTTTCGTTTATTCTGTAAATAGGATATCGGAATCACTTTTACACGTCATATAAAAAATATAAAAACAAGCTTGAGGAAGTCGACATTTCCTATCTGACTATCCCTGAGAAGAAATGGCGAAACAAACTCAGGGGTCAAAGTCTCTTTTAAAGTCCAGACATAATCTTGGTCAGATCATGTGAGGACCATGTAGATCCGTGTCTGAAATGGTCTTTTGAGGAAAGAACCACACAATTTTGAGTGGACCTGTCCAGTCAGTGCAAGCATTTGTCAGTAAACGTGTAGCTCAACTCAGGATTTAAGGAGCTCAACGACTCGACGAACAATACCAAAGAAAGGACATTTGGGTAGGCCGCATAAAGTACTCAAAAAACCAGACCATCATTAAAACTACTTGAGAAAGAGGAAAAAAGAGATAATCTTAAAGAAAACAGAACAGAAAACGGTTAAGCCGTTTCGGAGGAGTATGGCAACTAACACTGTGACACGAAAATTGTATATATTAGATTGACATTATTGTCGCATTTCGTTAAATATTGACATTACCTGACATTACATATTCCATTTTTTTAAATTACATTATAAAAAAATTACATTGTTACTACAGAATTATTATAAAATAATTTACTAAGGGCTCTTTCAATTGAGACGGTTGGTGTCGGCCGGCACAGGCAACGTGCGGCAGCAGTCCGACACCAAACGTCTCAATTTAAAGAGCCCTGAATTGGCAAAAGCCGATAAACGTGTATTTGTACGCCAAATGATAGAGAAACTATAATACAGGAAAAGTTTTTAATCAGTGCGCAAATTTTGACAAATTAAACTTAAACGTGTTTTATTGTACACCTATTTCTTGATATGTCTTTGTACAAAAAAAATATTTCTCGTTAACGAAAGATGTTTATTTTGAAACTGGTATAATGGATACTCGTCGCGCAACGCGCCGGCGGAGCGGTCAGTGAAGTGGAACGCAGTAGTAGGTACCTATCAGCTGTGCGCTCGTCCATTGATATTATTACGAATAGATTGTATCCATATTTTGCTGATTTCCAGTAAGACCAAAAAAAAAGTATTCTATTACTGATACTGAACCAAAATAAAAAAAATTCACACTGGTTAAAAACTTATCCTGTATAACATCTTGCACACTGTTGTACTCGTAACATATGTTTACAAATACAAACTATTGATTGATTGATCATGTAATCAAATAATTTTTAACACATTTCGTTATATCAATAAAATGTTAATTTTTCATAATTATTTTCATCAGATCAGTATATGAATATGATCTTTCTAAAAACAGCTACGAATATTGTCTTTCAATACCCTAAAATCATACTAAAATGTAATGTAACACCACTTTACAGTGCAAAAGAAAAACCAGAAGAGAAACCTCAAGACATCACCCCCATAACTTTACCACAAAAAAAGAAAATATCTCCCAAAGGAGAACGCATTTCACTGCCAGAAGTATCTTCACCCATATTACAAAAGGAATTACCTAAAAAGACAGACAGAGCTAAAAAGGACCCTATTGTTGAGCTCACAAGATTTAATTGTGATGAGGTGGACTCCATGGATAAGACAAGAGTATTGGGCAAAGCCAGCGATATGGATAAAACTATGGTTATACCGAATGGAGTTTATAACCATGCGCCCGTTACGCCTATGAATGTTGTAAGTATATTTTTTTTTTTAATCGAAACTCATATAATATATTAGTTCCCACTTAGCTTTCTAAAAATATTATTGAATAATCTAATTTTATAAATGCCCCTCTTTTTGAGAACCTCAAATAATTACTATTTTGCACTTCCTATTTGGTATGGATATGATATTGAGTTCTTGGGTTTTTCCCTTAAGAAATTATTAGTAGAAGCCTGGAGTCGAAATTTGTGTCTAGTAAATTCAAGTAAGCTGGGGGCCTATTACGAACTTTAAAAAAACCAGGCAAGTTCCAGGCAATTCATTTCACTGGCTGGTTAAATTTCGTATTACGACATTCCTAATTCTAACCGACTTCACGCTGGGTAGTTTGTCTATGGCTGGCTTGTAATTCTCTGCCGTAACGTTCAGAAACACAATAAAATATTTATCGGTAAGTTACGGTTTTATTTAATCACATATTTTGTGATAAAAATAAGCAATTTATATTAATCTAGTTACTTTAGTATAAAAATAGGTGAAAATACGAACGCACTGTATATTATGCTACATATATAATTCATTCATATTATAATTTTCTGAGTTTGTAAATTATAACGCGAGATTAAGTTTCCGAACGAACTCCACTTGAAGGTCAGCGGGGAATTCGACCACATGGAAGAGTATTGTTTCATTGTTTCACAAACTACTATGAACACTATCTTAATGTTTGTTTAATACTTCCATTCGTAAGAATTTTCGGGGTATAAACAAAAATATGGCGTAAGCTCGTTATTGAGTATTTTCCTATTCAGTTTTTGAGTATTTTCTTATTCAGTGTAAGAAAGTTCTCAAATAAGATATTTTAAAGTTGTATCCGATAAATCCGTGAATTTTGTATGACAGGCCCTGACATGTCTCAACTCCTCACTTGATTAAGTTGATATCGTTCATTGCACATCATCCATGTCGAACGCATTAAGGCTCTTACATACAGGCGCGACACGCGACGCGACACAAAAGAACCGCGTGTCGCGCGATGAGCGGTGCCTTTGTGTCGCGTCGCGTGTCGCGCCTGCTTTTAGGAGCCTTTAATTTGATCACGAAGTCGTCTCCAACTCCTCACTTGATTAAGTTGATATCGTTCAATGAATTGCACATCATCCATGTCGAACGCATTAAGTCTCTTCATTCAGGCGCGACACGCGACGCGACACAAAGGAACCGCGTGTCGCGCGACGAACGGTGCCTTTGTTTCGCGTCGCGTGTCGCGCCTGTTTGCAGGAGCCTTTAATTTGATCACGAAGTCGTCTCCTTTTGTTCCTAGATTCGTTATTTTGATCAGAAAAGTCACTTTCCAGGAACTCAAACAGTTCATATTCGTCGCACATAATATTTTCTTTTGTTATTTATTTATTACTCGAGTAACTTCGGCAAATAAACCCAAAACAATTCAATAAAAGCTCCTCTGAAGTAGCGTAAACTGAATGGATTGTGAGGTTACTGTTTGACAAGTTGTTATATGAAAAGAAATGTCAAACGAACGTTCGTAATACGGTATTGCCAGGCAATATTCGGGCAGAAGTCGGCCAGGGTGTCACGTGACCGCTGACTGGCTTGTTTAACGAGTTCATAATACGAAATTGCAAGGCAGTTCTGTTTACGCTGTAAACTGCCTGGAAATAAGAGTTCGTAATAAGGCCCCTGGCCACCATTTTAAATTGGGATTTTTTTGCAATTAAGTGTATGCATTGGAACCGTGCACCTAGCTTCTGCCGTTTCATCAGTGCCCATGTAGGTTAATGTGAAATAAAATATTTTAATTTTCTATTTTAGCCCTTTGTAAAATCTGTGTTTATTTTTTACTCGACTGTGGGAAAAGCCAAAAGGAGAGTATTGTTTTATGTTTCGTGTTTTTTTCTAACTCCAGCGCAATATGAACGAAACTGTAGTGATAGAAACGGCGAACAGAGAAACTATGGTGATAGAGAAACCACAAAATCACATAATGGATGCCACAGTCGTGATCGATAAAGGTAAGAATTTGTATAAAATTATATCATTATTTTAGAGAGAGGAGTGGTGGCCCAGTGGTATCGGCCCTGACTTACGTAAATAATTTCTTCACTACTGCTCTCAAAACTGTGAAGATAAACATACCAACAACCAAAAATTCGAAGACATGTGACATCTACCAACCCGCATTGGGCCCGCGTGGTGGATTACAGCCCACTCCCTCTCACAGAGAGAAGGCCTATGTCCCAGCAGTGGGAACATTATAGGCTGATTATATATATAAAAAAGTATTTTAAGTCGTCTTGAGTTATTCTACTAATAATAATATGGTCCAAATGTGTCTGAAATAAAAAGTTTTTTTTAAATTAATATTTTTGTCTACTTTCCAATGTCTTCTAGAAGAAAAAAATTATATGATCTCCAAAAAAATATCTAGGTCAAATAAAATATCTAGGTATTTTTATTTGAATATTGACGAGCGTAAGTAAATGCGTGATAGATAAATATAAACTAAAAACAAACATTAAAAAAAGTTAATATTGTTGCGTGCCACAATTAATGCCTGGTACATCGTGACATTAAGTACCACTAGCGCCATCTAGTATCGAGTAGCAGAACTAGTAGATCTCTAGCGCCATCTAGTACCAAGTAGCAGAACTAGTAGTCAAGATGCTTCTAGAAAGTTCGATGCTAGAACTTTCTAGAAGTATCGACATCTGGTCAGTCGGGGCCGGTATGTACTCCAACATTCTAAATGTTTCTACAGTAGAAGGTTCTGGAACTATCTGAGGACTATATAAGGCCGGTATGGACCCCGACCCGAGTCAGTCGAAAAACAAGCGACAAGTAAACTTCAAGTGCGACTTTAGAGTGATCAGTAGTGTAGTTGTGTTTTATAATTAGTGTGTTTGAGTTGTTATCAGTATTGTTTAATTAAAGTGTCATCTTTTTGGTTATTAAATCGGCAGTTTTTATTTTCACGAACCCCAAGCTCGTAACAATATGAAAACCATCCACTCATCATCTGCCTAGCATTTTCCCAACTAAGTTGGGGCCGGCTTCCAGCCTAACCGGATGCAGCTGAATACCAGTATTTTATATGGAGCGACTGTCTTTCGACCTCCACAACCTAGTTACTGGGATCGATACTCTTTGGTAAGACTGGTTGTCAGACCCGTATCGACTGTCAAAGATCCACGTTTGACAGCCGGGACCAACGGCTTAACGTGCTTTCCGAGGCACGGAGGGGTCTTGGTTTGAAAAGATGGTCACCCATCCATGGACCAACCACGGCAAGCGTAGCTTAACCTGGTCGATCGACCCGTGCGGCCGTTATTTCTTAGCCACAAGCCCCCTCATAACGCTGGACACTGAACTTTATGTAATTAAGGTTCTTAATCCCAAACACAATCTAATCTTGTTTCATATTTCAGATCCCAAACAAGTGAACGTAACAGACGACAACTCCCTTCTCACGGACGACAGTGACGCGCAGGAGATGCGCACGCCGCCTAAGAAACAACCTCCACAACTACAACCCACGTAAGTATTGAGTACACCATACACAAGTACACATTTTGGCCAGCTGTTACACATACATAAACTCACTCCTTCCTGTGGCGGCATCTACAACGCCACATGCGAACTACGCATCAAAGACCTGACGTCACACAAATCCTGCATCGCGCAATCAGAGTTTACCGCGCGATTGGCATATATACAACATCCCGACATCAACCGTCGGGCAGTTACCGGCCAGACATAACGCCCGTCTGGTCGGAGGATCCTCCCTTTTCCATAGAGTATGAATGAAATTTACACTCTGTTCCTCATACACATATTCATGGGGGTAGGCAGAAACTATAGAACGCCACATCTCATACTCATTTTTCTTCTTTTACATTCATACATCTGGTCATACACGCACACCGGTTGCGAGTGCTACGCACCTGACCTTTCTGGAGAACATCACCAATTAGGTCACTATATGACCTCCTAGGGCGTCGCTCCCGGCGTTTCCATTCACATCTACCTTGTAAAAATGTTATGGTTTAGCATAAGCAGTTATGATTGAAGTCCCATGTCAGGTGGCAAGCATGAAGCCATCAACAGGCACATATTGTCTGCAGAACATTCCTGGCTGCTATAGAGAATTTACTCTGCAAAATAAAGTAGGAAATAACAAACGCCGGGCGCCAACTTTATTTTCAAAATTTATCAGATACTTACATTTGGTTTGCATTTTATATGGTCTAGTCAATTTTATGGATTGGGGGCCGTTCAAGTTTTACGTAAGCAGATTTTTTTTGCAGTTATTAACGCCCCCGTCCCCCTCGTCATTAAAAGTAAGCAAAGCTCTTACCCCCCCATGCTCCCATGCCCCATGCTTTCTTAAACATTGTTACATGCATTTATGTGTTCTGGTTTCTTTATTGATTCATGAGCAGCAGTTATGTCTAGAAATAGCGGAAGAAATTTTGACAAGTGAATAGCGCGCGGGAATTCACCTACTCGGTTCCAAGCGAGTAAACGTATCCATTATTTTCGGGAATCCCTGAAAATGCGTTTCGTTTTCAAGCATAGACAAGTAGGGTTGTCATGTGTTCAAACCAAAATCAACAAAATTTTGTAAAAAATCGGAAAAAAAGTACTGCTGACATAATCACCCTCCAAACCCCCCCCCCCCATTCCCCATGTCATCAAAAATAAGCAAAGCAAAGACCTTCTGTAGTGGTTACGTAATACTTGAATGGCCCTTATTCCTCAAATCATCAGAAAATAGGTAACTTTGGAACTATAGTATAATAATTATTTCTTAAATTTGTTATCCTAGGTCTGCAGTGAAGGAGAAAGTTCAACAGTTTGAAGAGTTAGCTTCCAGAGTAACCAGGACCAAAACAAGAGCCATGGCTAAGAAGGTAAGCTGACTTATTATACCCAAAGTCTCAAGTTCAGATAATTTATGTAAACAAAGTAATGTCAAGAAATGTCCCTGTCAAAATGACAGGACAGTGGTGCAAAACATTTTATCATATTTTTTTTTGTAAATAATTATCTATGAAATTAAAGTGAATTAATCATAAGAACTATGCAAACAAAATACCGTTGCCAAACAATGTTTTATGTAGTGTGTCGGAGACACGGCCTATGATCGTCATAATCAGCCCTTTTAAGTCCACTACTAGACGTAGGCCTCCCAAAATCGATTTCCACACGAAACAATTTACAGCTGTTTTCATCCAAAATGTGGCTAGATATGCTACATACAATATGAATCTATGAATGAGAGTTGTAATGTTAGTATTGTTGAAGATGTAAAAAATGTGAAAACGTTTGGATCTCCTGCATTGTTACCAGTATCATAAAATATTTTATACCATAAAATCTCCTTTTTTTAATAAATTTGTTTAAAACCGAAAATTTATAAAAGTAATTACGGTATGATTAATTTTTAATTATTATTTCTTAAATTCAGTACTTAAAGAAAATGGAACCATTTTTTTCGCCATTTTATGTAAATTACCATTTACGAAGATATTTTTTTGATATGTTATCCCCTTTATTTACATAAATTATCTGAATTTGAGACTTTGGGTATAGAACATTTTGATATAGCAAGCATATCGAAATAATTTTAGAAACATCACAAAGTTGTCATTGGCAGGCAGGCATGTAGACAGTTCTGCCTGTCCTGTTGACAAAATCAAAGCATTTATTTCAAATACGTCGAAATTTACAAGGAAATAAAATTGATTCTAGTTGCCCCTTTCCAAAAGGTAGTTTCGTATGGAGCGGAATAGTCAAGAAACTCCACCGTTACTCTTTTAAACTGTTTTGAAATATTGTGTATACATCAATTATATCATTATATGTAAAGAAGATGTACATAGAATCAAATTACTATACCACAACAGGTAAGAAATAATTAAAAATCAAACAGTGACGTACGAGTGATGGATGAATTAATTATGTGTTAAATACATGGTGCTCAAATATTTACAAATATTTTTTTAATAGACGATTTACATCGCAAGTACACCACAGCTAAATATAGTAAAATTAACATAGTCACTAAATCCTGCTTCTGGTAAATGACTGCTGATCAAAGGCCTCTAGATAAACAGTTTTTTTTAATCCCTTGCACTTTACACTTAGCCTCAGTTAATTAGGCTTATTCCACTAATCCCCCCTGAGAGAATCCCCCTCAGTGGAAAAAACTGAACCCTAATGTAAAAAAATCACTTTCAGGGGATCTTGGAATAAGTTATTTTTTGTTTTTTCAATTCTAGTTTTCCTCCCTTAGTGGGATTATCAGGGGTGAATTCTAGCCTATTTTCAGATTCCACTTTTTCTCCTAAGGGGGATTTTCAGGGGGGATTTGTGGAATAAGCCAGTTAATTATTGTTGTATCTGTTTGTCATCAGCAGGAAGAACAACCTGAAGAAACCCGCACGCCGCCCGACAATATAGTGAAACCGGTGTTATCGGCAGAAACACTCACCAAGATGAACAATATGATATTTAATGGGAAGCAACCTCAGGTATAGAATTACACTTACAGAAAGTGGTATTCTAGTTGTTTTAGCTTTGCTTGCACCACAAATAAAAAAATATAAACAAAATAAATAAATGTGTCATGTGTGCCTTCTAGTCTCTACTACAGCTACAGCTAGTGCATAAAATAAGCTATTTAACCCCGAGACGTATATATCTACCCGAGCCCTGCGGCTCGGGTAGATATATAAGGTCCCATTAAAATAGGTGAACAAATTTTAACACAGCGTTCAGTACGTCTAACCAAACATATCCAAGCAAAAAAAACACTGATTAAAGTGATTTTATTTTGACCTAAAACAAATAAATTGTTGGCACACTAGAATAAACACATCCGTTATGGGTAGGTACTTGCACTCGCGCCCCGCCGCGCCGCGCGCGTGCTCGTAAATAGGTACCTACCTAGTCAGTTCTGTTAACATCATTCTGTATTTAATCATAGTAACTTTCAGTTGAATACACATCACCTTTTTAGGGTAGTGTTCTTAGGAAAATTAGAAGAGAGTAGGCAATTACGCGCAACTCGAGAACAGGCTACGATTGAGGGTGAATAAACTTTCATCAAACACACATGAATATGAACTTTCTAGGTACATAAGTTAAGGAAAGATTCTAATTTCCCATCTCACTTTACCAGGCTTTGGACTGTCTAATTGCGTGCTGAACTGTTATCAAAGTATCAAAGCTATTGCAGTAAGTTGTAAGCAAACAAGCGCGCAGTGGATTCCATACAGTGTAGTGTTATGAAACATTTTGATTTATTTAAAGTTCGATAACAGTAAAACACTAAATCAGGCGTGGTTAAAAATTTGAATCAGTCCTATTTACAGTAATTAATTAAAATACTACTTACTCTACGCTGGTAGGTGCATACCTATTTAGTATTTACATTAGTTGTTGAACGTGCCTACCGTTTTGTTCGATGCACTTGCGAGCGCGTTTAATTATGTGTCTTTTCACTTTTAAAAGAGTGTCACTTTCACTTTTTATTGTTTCAAATGCAAGGGTGATTTGCGTACGTAGCTCATCCATGCTGGCTATTAAGTGTCCATTTTCACCGTACACTAAATCTTTAGCTCGACCCCAGAAATAAAAATCAAGCGGAGTCAAGTCCGGGCTCCTAGCAGGCCACGTGACTGGACCACCCCGACCAATCCAGCGGTCTTCGTACCGAGAATTGAGATAGTCTCTTACGTTCCTAGCGAAGTGTGCTGGCGCGCCATCATGCTGGAAGTAGAGGTCACGCCAGACGTCCACGGGTACATCTTCTAACATTGTTTCAACATCGGTTTAGAAACACAGGCCCTAAAACTTTATTGTCTAGCATACCTGCCCACACATTTACACTAAACCGTGTTTGGAAATGGTCCGGTCTTACTTTGTTTGGGTTCGTAGATGTCCAGTAATGAGAATTATGTATGTTAAATAACCCAACACGTGTAAACGTACATTCATCAGTCCAGAGAATGTGGCGATGGGGTTGTTGCACTAGCCACCTACAAAATGTCACTCGTGGCGTGTAGTCTTCACTCTTCAGTTCTTGCACACGAGTGTAATGATATGGGTGGAGGCCTTCATCACGAAGGAGCTTCCACACGTAAAAATCGCTGACATTGAATACATGACCGGCATCGGCCGTGCTCGCCGTGGGGTGTAGTCTAAAGAAATCTAGAATGTCTTCTTCAAGACGCACCGTATAGCGCGGTCTTCCTGCGTCAACCACTGGTGGCATGAAGGTGCCATATTCACGATGGCGCTGTACTGCTCTCAGAATTGTGGTGAGACTCGGCTGAGTTCCAAATCTTTCTCGATAAAGGATTTGGGCTTGTCGTAAGCTTTGGTTACGCTCACGATAACACACGTCCAAGTATTCTTGGTTGCTGTACGCGTAATTAGGCATTGTTGTCGATCGTTATACCTACGTAACAATACACACACAATTCGCGTTCGTGCAACATGTTTTGCCGGCTCGGTTGCGCGACGAAAACTGAAATTGCGGCGGGCTTCCCGTGGCGCGGAAGGGCTATGTTAGAGTGAGATGGCATGAGTTGAACAATGAACGCTGCGAGCGCGGGCGCCGGGCTAACAAAGACATGGATGTGTTTATGCATTGGGTAACCAACATTTTTAGTGTATTTTCGTTAGTAGTTTTTTTTTTCTTGTAATTATTTTATGCGTTTTTCAATTATTATTTTTTTACCATTTTACTTATTTTGGTGGTCTGAATTATTTCTAAAAGTTTGTCCACCTATTTTAATGGGACCTTATATACGTCTTAGTCTTACGTTAGGCTAGGGTTGATAGAAGTCGGGGGGTAAAATGGCTCGTTTCTGCCCGATTTATACACTCTGCTTTACACTTCGATTGCGAGAAAATGAAACAGGCATATGTATACAACAGTATTTTTTGACAAAATGTGTCATTTGACTTGAGTACTTCATACTGCCAAGTCATAAAAACGTTTCTTTGCGTTTTTAAATAATAAACACAACTTTTTTATCTGGTTTTATTAAATTAACAATAGAAAACACGGAAGTGATATAAATTAAAGCAAATTAAATAAAATAACGACTATAATCTGCGGCGTTTTATTGTGCGTGTGGCTATTCGGCCTAATTATCTTAGTCGTAGAAAAAAAAACTGAATGCACTAGAGCATAAAAAGCGACTTTGTCGCTTACGCACAACATAACGACGAACTTTTAGAGCATGAGATGTGAAAAATGTATTTATTTTCTTTCAAATCACTAAAAACATGAATAGCTTAACATAAGCTAAGGCATTATTCCGCCTTTTTACGGTTATTTTTAATTGTCCATAAAGATTTAATAAATAAATATTTTAAACATAACTCTGGCTCTGTCATCTTCAACCGATTGGCAGAAACGGGACAATGTATTGAAGTACATTTAACATTTTGTTATTGGTGGTGCAAGCAGGCCTCAGTCGATGCAAAATAATAGCAATAAGTCAATATCTCCGAATACAGCAACCCTGTTTTGATGGAGAAACATAGCTTGATTAATTGTTTCAATTAAGACAGCCATAGATTGACAGCATAAGAAATACTATACTATTTTTTTTTTTAATTCTTGTTCAGATATCAAGTTCAGCCTCCAAACCACGCGCTAACGTAGTCACCTCAGCCAAAACCTTGATTCCCTCATCAACATCTAAACTGAGCGGCATCAACCGTGCTAGGGAGGCGGAGGAACTGAAGAGGGAGAGGGAAGACGCGCGCAAGAAGAAGGAAGCCATGCTGGAGGCCAAGAGAGAGCAGCAGAAGAGGTAGGTTTTGTGTTACTTACGGATCATTGTCTATCTTTGGAAATACAAAAACGCGACGAGATCTAACATAGAACTGTTACAACCATGGAAGTACTTCATCATTTCAGCCGTAAGACGTCCACTGCTGGACACAGGCCTCCCCCAAGCACCGCCATTTCGATCGGTACTGTGCTTTTCGCATCCAGCGGATTCCTGCGGCCTTCACAAGGTCATCAGTCCACCTTGTGGGAGGCTTTCCAACGCTACGTCTTCCGTTACGTGGTCGCCACTTCAGAACCTTTCGGCCCCAACGGCCATCTGTACAGCGAGCAATGTGCCCTGCCCATTGCCACTTAGGTTTGGCAATTCTTCGAGCTATGTCGGTTACCTTGGTTCTCCTGCGGATCTCTTCATTTCTGATTAGATCACGTAGGGAAACTCCAAGCATAGCCCTCTTCCATTGCCCTTTGGGTGACTTTTAGCCTTCACACGACATCCTCCAGTGCAGCGGTAAACAGTTTCGGAGAGATAACATCTCCCTGTCTCACGCCTCGCTGCGGAAGGATAGGTTTCGAGGTCAGGTCCTGGAGTCGGGCTGACATAGTGCCGTTTTTGTACAGACACTTCAGCACCTCGATGTACCGATAGTCGATGTGGTCTACGATGCTAAAGTCTTTACGGAATCCGGCTTATTCGGGAGGCTGAAAGTCGTAAAACCTGCGCGCGAGACGGTTCGTAATAACTCTTGAAAACAGCTTGTAGACATGGCTCAGAAGTGAGATGGGCCTATAATTCTTAAGGAGGGCATTATCGCCCTTCTTAAATAAAAGTATCTCTCTGTTCCATGCCTGTGGCGTTTTGCTCGCGAGTATGACGGAATCAAACAGATTCTGGAAGGCCTTAAGAACGGATTTCCACCGGTCTATAGGAGTTCGGCCGTAATTCCGTTATCGATCACTTCCGGTTTTGACCGCGTTGATCACAGAGACATCATTGAATACTTGCTTCTTCGTCGACATAATGAAGTCAATCTCATTTTTTCTTGCACCATCAGGTCTGCCAGGTCCACTTTCTGTGGTCACGTTTCAAGGAGTTCATCCTTAAGCGACCTTCTCCATAAAACTGGCCAGTAGGTGACCCCGGTGGTTCCAACATCCAAATCCAAATTGCCCCACTCGCAGCTCATCATCATTTCGTTTGTCCAGTGTCGCTTTGAAGTCCGCCATGACAACGGTGAAGTGAGTTTTAGAGCCATGCATAAAGAATATTACCAAAGCAATTCTGGAAAAATCCTCATACATTGTCTCCATCACCTCATCGTTGGGGTGTGATGAGGTCGGGGCGTAAACCTGTAGGACCTTCAGCGAATATCTTGCGGATTTTCTAAGTATAAGGTACGCCATCCTGGTCACACTCTCGATCTTCACCATTGCTCACAAAGGACTTATGGACGATAAACCCGACTTCACCTTGGAGCTACAGATCGCCCTCCCGGAAATAGAGCAAGATCCCGGATTTGAGGATTATCGAGTCCTCTCCCTCTCTTCGGTTTACCCTAATATACCCCATCGTAACCCCGTTGCCGTGATTCGAATTCCCTAAACTGAGTCCATAATGATGTTGATTATACCAATTATTCTTTGTGACTCTTGACATTTGCTATCTATTGTTTCTACGCGCATAATCGGCCTCTATGAGAGGGGGCTTCTTGGATGTGTGTGGTTTCTTTACTATAAAATTACTTTTTCTATTACATAATGTAATATCGTTTAAACTGACAACTTACATCATTGTCACAGGAAACGCGAAGAGAAGATGGCTGCTGCAGCTGCAGCCCGTGAGGCGGCCGAGCGGGAGCGGCGAGCGGCCATGGAGGCCGCGGCCAGGGAGAGGCAGGAGAAGCAGGCGCACGCCGACCTGGGCAAGCTGGAGCGGCTGAAGGAGGCCGAGAGGGTATGTGTGCTTAGTTACTGGTTCAAAAGAAGATGGCCGAGGCCATGGAGGCCGCGGCCAGGGAGAGGCAGGAGAAGCAGGCGCACGCCGACCTGGGCAAGCTGGAGCGGCTGAAGGAGGCCGAGAGGGTATGTGTGCTTAGTTACTGGTTCAAAAGAAGATGGCCGAGGCCATGGAGGCCGCGGCCAGGGAGAGGCAGGAGAAGCAGGCGCACGCCGACCTGGGCAAGCTGGAGCGGCTGAAGGAGGCCGAGAGGGTATGTGTGCTTAGTTACTGGTTCAAAAGAAGATGGCCGAGGCCATGGAGGCCGCGGCCAGGGAGAGGCAGGAGAAGCAGGCGCACGCCGACCTGGGCAAGCTGGAGCGGCTGAAGGAGGCCGAGAGGGTATGTGTGCTTAGTTACTGGTTCAAAAGAAGATGGCCGAGGCCATGGAGGCCGCGGCCAGGGAGAGGCAGGAGAAGCAGGCGCACGCCGACCTGGGCAAGCTGGAGCGGCTGAAGGAGGCCGAGAGGGTATGTGTGCTTAGTTACTGGTTCAAAAGAAGATGGCCGAGGCCATGGAGGCCGCGGCCAGGGAGAGGCAGGAGAAGCAGGCGCACGCCGACCTGGGCAAGCTGGAGCGGCTGAAGGAGGCCGAGAGGGTATGTGTGCTTAGTTACTGGTTCAAAAGAAGATGGCCGAGGCCATGGAGGCCGCGGCCAGGGAGAGGCAGGAGAAGCAGGCGCACGCCGACCTGGGCAAGCTGGAGCGGCTGAAGGAGGCCGAGAGGGTATGTGTGCTTAGTTACTGGTTCAAAAGAAGATGGCCGAGGCCATGGAGGCCGCGGCCAGGGAGAGGCAGGAGAAGCAGGCGCACGCCGACCTGGGCAAGCTGGAGCGGCTGAAGGAGGCCGAGAGGGTATGTGTGCTTAGTTACTGGTTCAAAAGAAGATGGCCGAGGCCATGGAGGCCGCGGCCAGGGAGAGGCAGGAGAAGCAGGCGCACGCCGACCTGGGCAAGCTGGAGCGGCTGAAGGAGGCCGAGAGGGTATGTGTGCTTAGTTACTGGTTCAAAAGAAGATGGCCGAGGCCATGGAGGCCGCGGCCAGGGAGAAGCAGGCGCACGCTGACCTGGGCAAGCTGGAGCGGCTGAAGGAGGCCGAGAGGGTATGTGTGCTTAGTTACTGGTTCAAAAGAAGATGGCCGAGGCCATGGAGGCCGCGGCCAGGGAGAGGCAGGAGAAGCAGGCGCACGCCGACCTGGGCAAGCTGGAGCGGCTGAAGGAGGCCGAGAGGGTATGTGTGCTTAGTTACTGGTTCAAAAGAAGATGGCCGAGGCCATGGAGGCCGCGGCCAGGGAGAGGCAGGAGAAGCAGGCGCACGCCGACCTGGGCAAGCTGGAGCGGCTGAAGGAGGCCGAGAGGGCATGTGTGCTTAGTTACTGGTTCAAAAGAAGATGGCCGAGGCCATGGAGGCCGCGGCCAGGGAGAGGCAGGAGAAACAGGCGCACGCCGACCTGGGCAAGCTGGAGCGGCTGAAGGAGGCCGAGAGGGTATGTGTGCTTAGTTACTGGTTCAAAAGAAGATGGCCGAGGCCATGGAGGCCGCGGCCAGGGAGAGGCAGGAGAAGCAGGCGCACGCCGACCTGGGCAAGCTGGAGCGGCTGAAGGAGGCCGAGAGGGTATGTGTGCTTAGTTACTGGTTCAAAAGAAGATGGCCGAGGCCATGGAGGCCGAGGCCATGGAGGCCGCGGCCAGGGAGAGGCAGGAGAAGCAGGCGCACGCCGACCTGGGCAAGCTGGAGCGGCTGAAGGAGGCCGAGAGGGTATGTGTGCTTAGTTACTGGTTCAAAAGAAGATGGCCGAGGCCATGGAGGCCGCGGCCAGGGAGAGGCAGGAGAAACAGGCGCACGCCGACCTGGGCAAGCTGGAGCGGCTGAAGGAGGCCGAGAGGGTATGTGTGCTTAGTTACTGGTTCAAAAGAAGATGGCCGAGGCCATGGAGGCCGCGGCCAGGGAGAGGCAGGAGAAGCAGGCGCACGCCGACCTGGGCAAGCTGGAGCGGCTGAAGGAGGCCGAGAGGGTATGTGTGCTTAGTTACTGGTTCAAAAGAAGATGGCCGAGGCCATGGAGGCCGCGGCCAGGGAGAGGCAGGAGAAGCAGGCGCACGCCGACCTGGGCAAGCTGGAGCTGCTGAAGGAGGCCGAGAGGGTATGTGTGCTTAGTTACTGGTTCAAAAGAAGATGGCCGAGGCCATGGAGGCCGCGGCCAGGGAGAGGCAGGAGAAGCAGGCGCACGCCGACCTGGGCAAGCTGGAGCGGCTGAAGGAGGCCGAGAGGGTATGTGTGCTTAGTTACTGGTTCAAAAGAAGATGGCCGAGGCCATGGAGGCCGCGGCCAGGGAGAGGCAGGAGAAACAGGCGCACGCCGACCTGGGCAAGCTGGAGCGGCTGAAGGAGGCCGAGAGGGTATGTGTGCTTAGTTACTGGTTCAAAAGAAGATGGCCGAGGCCATGGAGGCCGCGGCCAGGGAGAGGCAGGAGAAGCAGGCGCACGCCGACCTGGGCAAGCTGGAGCGGCTGAAGGAGGCCGAGAGGGTATGTGTGCTTAGTTACTGGTTCAAAAGAAGATGGCCGAGGCCATGGAGGCCGCGGCCAGGGAGAGGCAGGAGAAACAGGCGCACGCCGACCTGGGCAAGCTGGAGCGGCTGAAGGAGGCCGAGAGGGTATGTGTGCTTAGTTACTGGTTCAAAAGAAGATGGCCGAGGCCATGGAGGCCGCGGCCAGGGAGAGGCAGGAGAAGCAGGCGCACGCCGACCTGGGCAAGCTGGAGCGGCTGAAGGAGGCCGAGAGGTTCAAAAGAAGATGGCCGAGGCCATGGAGGCCGCGGCCAGGGAGAGGCAGGAGAAGCAGGCGCACGCCGACCTGGGCAAGCTGGAGCGGCTGAAGGAGGCCGAGAGGGTATGTGTGCTTAGTTACTGGTTCAAAAGAAGATGGCCGAGGCCATGGAGGCCGCGGCCAGGGAGAGGCAGGAGAAGCAGGCGCACGCCGACCTGGGCAAGCTGGAGCGGCTGAAGGAGGCCGAGAGGGTATGTGTGCTTAGTTACTGGTTCAAGAGAAGATGGCCGAGGCCATGGAGGCCGCGGCCAGGGAGAGGCAGGAGAAGCAGGCGCACGCCGACCTGGGCAAGCTGGAGCGGCTGAAGGAGGCCGAGAGGGTATGTGTGCTTAGTTACTGGTTCAAGAGAAGATGGCCGAGGCCATGGAGGCCGCGGCCAGGGAGAAGCAGGCGCACGCCGACCTGGGCAAGCTGGAGCGGCTGAAGGAGGCCGAGAGGGTATGTGTGCTTAGTTACTGGTTCAAGAGAAGATGGCCGAGGCCATGGAGGCCGCGGCCAGGGAGAGGCAGGAGAAGCAGGCACGCCGACCTGGGCAAGCTGGAGCGGGTGAAGGAGGCCGAGAGGGTATGTGTGCTTAGTTACTGGTTCAAAAGAAGATGGCCGAGGCCATGGAGGCCGCGGCCAGGGAGAGGCAGGAGAAGCAGGCGCACGCCGACCTGGGCAAGCTGGAGCGGCTGAAGGAGGCCGAGAGGGTATGTGTGCTTAGTTACTGGTTCAAGAGAAGATGGCCGAGGCCATGGAGGCCGCGGCCAGGGAGAGGCAGGAGAAGCAGGCGCACGCCGACCTGGGCAAGCTGGAGCGGCTGAAGGAGGCCGAGAGGGTATGTGTGCTTAGTTACTGGTTCAAGAGAAGATGGCCGAGGCCATGGAGGCCGCGGCCAGGGAGAGGCAGGAGAAGCAGGCGCACGCCGACCTGGGCAAGCTGGAGCGGCTGAAGGAGGCCGAGAGGGTATGTGTGCTTAGTTACTGGTTCAAAAGAAGATGGCCGAGGCCATGGAGGCCGCGGCCAGGGAGAAGCAGGCGCACGCTGACCTGGGCAAGCTGGAGCGGCTGAAGGAGGCCGAGAGGGTATGTGTGCTTAGTTACTGGTTCAAGAGAAGATGGCCGAGGTCATGGTGGCCGCGGCCAGGGAGAGGCAGGAGAAGCAGGCGCACGCCGACCTGGGCAAGCTGGAGCGGCTGAAGGAGGCCGAGAGGGTATGTGTGCTTAGTTACTGGTTCAAGAGAAGATGGCCGAGGCCATGGAGGCCGCGGCCAGGGAGAGGCAGGAGAAGCAGGCGCACGCCGACCTGGGCAAGCTGGAGCGGCTGAAGGAGGCCGAGAGGGTATGTGTGCTTAGTTACTGGTTCAAGAGAAGATGGCCGAGGCCATGGAGGCCGCGGCCAGGGAGAGGCAGGAGAAGCAGGCACGCCGACCAGGGCAAGCTGGAGCGGCTGAAGGAGGCCGAGAGGGTATGTGTGCTTAGTTACTGGTTCAAGAGAAGATGGCCGAGGCCATGGAGCTGCTGCTGTTGCTTAATCTGCCCCTTGGCAGACCTTAAGGCAGGGTCGCCATGAAATGTTAGGAGTCCTAGGGTCTTTTAAATCAGACCACCAACTCGATCGAATGTACTTTAATCAATGTAAATATGGGATATATTTTCTAATGCGCATTAAGGTAAACTGCTTACTTAGCTTAATATTATACTTATATTCTAAAGGAGCATACTCACTACATTATACAGTATTAGAGAGCATACATACACTTCAACAAATTTTATATAAAACTTTAATTACTGTTAGCGAATACACAGGCAACAGTAATGAAAGTTGTCACTGTGTCACAAGTGTCACTTTTCGACAAAACTTCTAGAAGAAACACATAATTTCACATTCATTCAGCCAATTTTTACGCCATGGCATCGTTATTAGTCTTATTTGGCTAGATTGTCTTTTCAATGAACATAAATTCATATTCTCCTCTACATTTATGGTTACTTCTAGAAAGATTCAACAAGGTATCTAAAATTATCTTCAGCCTAGAAACCCAACTCTAATTTCCATCATTTCGTTCCAGAAAAAACAAGAGCTAGCCCGCAAAGTAGCAGAAACGGAAGAAAGGCGACGAGCCGAAGAACAAGCGAGACAACAACGACTCGCGGAGGAACAGAAGAGAGCCGACGACGCGCGGAGGAAACAGCTGGAGGAAGCTGCCGCGTGAGTATAACATGCTGATTATATTATTTCAAATAAACCTACATGGGCACTTATGAAACGTCAAGAAACTAGGTGCACGGTTCCAATTGGTCGTTTCCTAACGAGAAACGCCGGCAAGAAACTACACGGTTACTCATTTAAATTTACCTATGGGCTTTTACAATGTTTTCAAATTACAGTGTTAATAGGTATGGGAGGACAGTGAAGACTGGTTCATCAAGTACCACTTAACAAAATAGAAAATGGATAGCAAATCGAAACATCTATGAATCTACCATCTATACAGGAAAGTTTTTAACCAGTGCGCAAACTTTAACAAATTAAACTTAAACGAGTTTTATTAATCGCCTATTTCTTATTTAGACATGTCTTAGTACAAAAAAAAATTGTTATCGTTAACGAAAGATGTTTATTTTGAAACTGGTTTAATGGCAACTCGCGGTCAGTGAAGCGGAACGCAGTAGTAGGTACCTATCAGCTGTGCGCCCGCGCAATTCGGCGATGTAGGTATTTAAGCGGGTTAGCGGGTAATCAGTCGCTAATTTTATCAGGTTCGAACTAGTTTTTTTTATTAAGTTTAGGCCGTGACTTGAAGTTATTTGAAGAGTAATTCAATTTTTCCTTCATACTTTCATGGGCTTAGAACCATCAAAAAGCAGAAAATGAAGCATTGTGATCAATTAAATTAAGGCACTTGTAACAGTTACACTTATTCGGGGTCCTGAACTGTCTGTGATCATTTGATCAAGCAGCCTTTGAGTGGCTGCTAAAATGGTCCTTACCACTTTTTTTTTACCACTTACTAAGTACACTCGCACCATCTCGTAAAACTCGCGGCAGTAAAGTCTGACATCGTTGTAGTAAGTTCAAAACATTTGCATTGCGGTGCATGCGCAGAAAAGCGTCGCGACGCGACGTCACTCGAACGCGTACCTATCGGGACTGTCGGCAGACAGTCACGATGTTGCCCTGCCGCCCGCAGAGAGGGATGCACCCCACTGACACCCGCCGCGTGCGTACGCGCCCATTGATATTATTACGAATAGATTGTGTCCATATTATTTTGCTGATTTCCAGTGGGACAAAAAAAAAACATCGAACAAATAATGGAAATGTACTATTACTGATACTAAACCACCAAAAAAAATTTGCGCACTGCTTAATATTTTTTTCCTGTATATTGTATAATCATCATCATGTGCCGAGTCTTACCGACGTAGAAGTTACATAGAGCGACTGCCTATCGGACCTCCACAACCCTGTTACTGGGTAACACGGTAAGACTGGTTGTGCCGGCTGCCGGTTGTATCTACAACGCCACATGCGAACTACGCATCAAAGACCTGACGTCACACAAATCCTTCATCGCGCAAGCAGTTTACCGCGCGACTGGCATGTATACAACATCCTGACATCACCCGTCGGGCAGTTGCCCACCAGACAACACTCGTCTAGTCGGGTGATCTATAGAGGATGAGTGAACTTTTCACCCTGTTCCTCATACCTCATACCATATTTTATTTATTCTATACTGGTTGTCAGAATTTCGGGCTCCTGACTCCCCCGTAAGATCTGTGAAAGTTTATTGAACGACAGCCGAGACTATCGGCTTAACGTGCTTTCCTAGGCACCACGGACAAAATAAGCAAAATTGGAAGAAAAAAAAATTGAAATTCAAAATTTTTACAGTATGAAGAAAGAGGCGGCGATAATGGCGAAAGAAATCGAGAAGAGACAAAAGGAGTACATAGAGAAACAGAAGATGAAACATAGAATGGAAGATAAATGTAAGTATATTTGGGGGGCCCAATTCATGATATCACTAAGTCCAAAAAGTGACTTTTAATGTTTTAATTGCGAGCTGAAATAACATGTGTTGATAGAAGGAAAAAAGTACATTATAGTGTAAAGTAGTTTTATTAATCAAAATAAACAATAGTATATTGTGATACAAGGGTGGGAAGTAGGTTATTGCAAACGAGCTGTCATTGACAAGCCCGAGCCGGAGGCGAGGGTTTTTAATGACACGAGTTTGCAATAACCTACACACCCGTGTATCACACGACGTTTTTCAATACAGTTGTGGGAAATAGTAAAAAACAAATTTAAATAATGATCAATTTATCACACAAATTAAAATTTTCAGAAAATGGCGCATTTTTGCAAATGGAAATATTTTTTTTTACAACGAAAACCGCTTATACAGCCTATTCGATTTTTGACAAATTATGATGTGAAAATAATTAAATTAAAACTGGTAATTAAATATATTAAACAACCATTTAAAAGACTTTTGAGAATTCAATGCTAAGACGTACGAACTCATTCATTTTTCCTCATATAAAATCTATCCCATTTTATTCTATGTATGAAAACTCCTTGCTGCTAAACTTTTTAAATTGACTTATACATTTAAAACTAAACTGCAAAACAAAATGATCGAGCTCGTAAACAAAAGTCACGACCGTGTAAACAAAAGATGCCTGTGCAAAATATTTAATTTTCGAATCATAATTATAGCCTCTGAAAGTACGCCATGTATTGAAAAACAATAAACGTAACTGGAACCTTGAAATAAAATATTACCATTTTTGGACATTTCTAATCCCTGAAATTAGTGATGTTCGAGTGTGATAAATAATGGACTTAGATAGATTACTGCGGTACCCGGTACGATATTCATAGAAAATCAGATCCTTATTCAACTTCTTCTGCAGGATCGGGTTCTGCAGTTATGGTGTCGCGAGAAGCTTGGAATAAGTTATCATAAAAGTATCTTTCCGATTCGGCAACAAATTCTAGCAATCGCTTTATATCTTGAACTTTAGCAGCTTTTATAGTCAAGGTTGAATCGTAGCGGTCAGAAAACTGGTTGAACGTATCCCTCTGCCCACAGCGCACACGCCGCTGAAGGGCCCGGGCACGCCGGGCGCGTGGCGGGGCGCGCTCTCGCCCGCCTACATGGCCGACGGCTTCCAGTACCTTAACTCCGACGAGGACGAGGAGCCCGTCGAGCGGCCTGTGCCCGATTGGAGCACGGCCAAGGTAACTATCTGTGCCCACAGCGGATACGCTGCTGAAGGGCCCAAGCACGCCGGGCGCGTGGCCACAAAGCTTCTTACGAAACAGCATCACCAACTCAAACAACGACCAAGATCGACAGACCGGCAGACAGAGAAGGACGGGGAAGGATGACGGGTCTACCAGCTCTACCACTACAGGTTGATGGAGAACGCATGCTGAGAAAGTGCGGAAAAATCATAGCCCGGGAGAACGTTGTCTGGGTTGGTGATTCGCATGATGCTCTATTGTCAGAAGCTCGTGGGAGACATACATTGTGTAGTGGGTCGTCGCAGCCGGAGTTATGTGATTGCGCGCGTCGGTCGCAGCCGGGGTCGGGTTTTTGGCGCGTCAGTCACAGCCTGGCTTGTGAGCGCGGAGTCTGCAGCCGGCACCAAAGTGTGCTGGGTGCCTTCTCCCCCCAAGATCACGTTGGGGCTGACCGCTGAAGCGTTATGGAATTCCTCACCCGGCCGGCTTGGCCGGGACCCACCTGGATATTATCTTTCTGCTTCATGGTTATGATAGAAGGGTGGGCTTTTTTGCAATACAGTTTACCCCTCTGGGATCGACGGGATATAGCAATAGGAGGGAAGACATTTGGAGGTATGGGTTCCTGGGCTGGGATTTGGGATTGACGGGATGAATGAATAAACAAGAATGGCTTCGTCAGACGATAGGGTTCATAGGACAAGATACATAGGTTACCCTTAGCCTGGGATATGACCTTCAGGAACTAAGCTAGTCCGGGATCTCTTTCGAGATGCTCCGGGTACGGGATCGACCGTTGACAGTCGGTGGCGCAGCCGGAGTTACTCTAGTACGTTAACATCCGCGTTGGAGCGATCCAGCCAGCCCCGAGTAATGGTATCATTCTAAAACCCCTTTTGTCCCTCCCCAGGCCCGCAAAGCACAGCTGTACATCCAGAGCCAGATAGCGCCCTCGCACGTGGACCGCCTGTTCTCGGTGCGCGTGCACTCGCCCGACCTGCGCGACATCTTCCCCAACATCGAGCGCGCGCGCCTCAAGCGCACCTCCTCCGCCGTGTGGCGCACGCCGCCCGCCCGGCTGGCCGCGCTCACTGAGTGACGTCACGGTGAGTACACTCGGTGCGCCTGCACTCGCACCTGCGCGACATCTGCGCGCCTCAAGCGCACCTCCTCCGCCGTGTGGCGCACGCCGCCCGCCCGGCTGGCCGCGCTCACTGAGTGACGTCACGGTGAGTACACTCGGTGCGCCTGCACTCGCACCTGCGCGACATCTGCGCGCCTCAAGCGCACCTCCTCCGCGGTGTGGCGCACGCCGCCCGCCCGGCTGGCCGCGCTCACTGAGTGACGTCACGGTGAGTACACTCGGTGCGCCTGCACTCGCACCTGCGCGACATCTGCGCGCCTCAAGCGCACCTCCTCCGCGGTGTGGCGCACGCCGCCCGCCCGGCTGGCCGCGCTCACTGAGTGACGTCACGGTGAGTACACTCGGTGCGCCTGCACTCGCACCTGCGCGACATCTGCGCGCCTCAAGCGCACCTCCTCCGCCGTGTGGCGCACGCCGCCCGCCCGGCTGGCCGCGCTCACTGAGTGACGTCACGGTGAGTACACTCGGTGCGCCTGCACTCGCACCTGCGCGACATCTGCGCGCCTCAAGCGCACCTCCTCCGCGGTGTGGCGCACGCCGCCCGCCCGGCTGGCCGCGCTCACTGAGTGACGTCACGGTGAGTACACTCGGTGCGCCTGCACTCGCACCTGCGCGACATCTGCGCGCCTCAAGCGCACCTCCTCCGCGGTGTGGCGCACGCCGACCGCCCGGCTGGCCGCGCTCACTGAGTGACGTCACGGTGAGTACACTCGGTGCGCCTGCACTCGCACCTGCGCGACATCTGCGCGCCTCAAGCGCACCTCCTCCGCCGTGTGGCGCACGCCGCCCGCCCGGCTGGCCGCGCTCACTGAGTGACGTCACGGTGAGTACACTCGGTGCGCCTGCACTCGCACCTGCGCGACATCTGCGCGCCTCAAGCGCACCTCCTCCGCGGTGTGGCGCACGCCGCCCGCCCGGCTGGCCGCGCTCACTGAGTGACGTCACGGTGAGTACACTCGGTGCGCCTGCACTCGCACCTGCGCGACATCTGCGCGCCTCAAGCGCACCTCCTCCGCGGTGTGGCGCACGCCGCCCGCCCGGCTGGCCGCGCTCACTGAGTGACGTCACGGTGAGTACACTCGGTGCGCCTGCACTCGCACCTGCGCGACATCTGCGCGCCTCAAGCGCACCTCCTCCGCGGTGTGGCGCACGCCGCCCGCCCGGCTGGCCGCGCTCACTGAGTGACGTCACGGTGAGTACACTCGGTGCGCCTGCACTCGCACCTGCGCGACATCTGCGCGCCTCAAGCGCACCTCCTCCGCCGTGTGGCGCACGCCGCCCGCCCGGCTGGCCGCGCTCACTGAGTGACGTCACGGTGAGTACACTCGGTGCGCCTGCACTCGCACCTGCGCGACATCTGCGCGCCTCAAGCGCACCTCCTCCGCCGTGTGGCGCACGCCGCCCGCCCGGCTGGCCGCGCTCACTGAGTGACGTCACGGTGAGTACACTCGGTGCGCCTGCACTCGCACCTGCGCGACATCTGCGCGCCTCAAGCGCACCTCCTCCGCGGTGTGGCGCACGCCGCCCGCCCGGCTGGCCGCGCTCACTGAGTGACGTCACGGTGAGTACACTCGGTGCGCCTGCACTCGCACCTGCGCGACATCTGCGCGCCTCAAGCGCACCTCCTCCGCGGTGTGGCGCACGCCGCCCGCCCGGCTGGCCGCGCTCACTGAGTGACGTCACGGTGAGTACACTCGGTGCGCCTGCACTCGCACCTGCGCGACATCTGCGCGCCTCAAGCGCACCTCCTCCGCCGTGTGGCGCACGCCGCCCGCCCGGCTGGCCGCGCTCACTGAGTGACGTCACGGTGAGTACACTCGGTGCGCCTGCACTCGCACCTGCGCGACATCTGCGCGCCTCAAGCGCACCTCCTCCGCGGTGTGGCGCACGCCGCCCGCCCGGCTGGCCGCGCTCACTGAGTGACGTCACGGTGAGTACACTCGGTGCGCCTGCACTCGCACCTGCGCGACATCTGCGCGCCTCAAGCGCACCTCCTCCGCGGTGTGGCGCACGCCGCCCGCCCGGCTGGCCGCGCTCACTGAGTGACGTCACGGTGAGTACACTCGGTGCGCCTGCACTCGCACCTGCGCGACATCTGCGCGCCTCAAGCGCACCTCCTCCGCCGTGTGGCGCACGCCGCCCGCCCGGCTGGCCGCGCTCACTGAGTGACGTCACGGTGAGTACACTCGGTGCGCCTGCACTCGCACCTGCGCGACATCTGCGCGCCTCAAGCGCACCTCCTCCGCGGTGTGGCGCACGCCGCCCGCCCGGCTGGCCGCGCTCACTGAGTGACGTCACGGTGAGTACACTCGGTGCGCCTGCACTCGCACCTGCGCGACATCTGCGCGCCTCAAGCGCACCTCCTCCGCGGTGTGGCGCACGCCGCCCGCCCGGCTGGCCGCGCTCACTGAGTGACGTCACGGTGAGTACACTCGGTGCGCCTGCACTCGCACCTGCGCGACATCTGCGCGCCTCAAGCGCACCTCCTCCGCGGTGTGGCGCACGCCGCCCGCCCGGCTGGCCGCGCTCACTGAGTGACGTCACGGTGAGTACACTCGGTGCGCCTGCACTCGCACCTGCGCGACATCTGCGCGCCTCAAGCGCACCTCCTCCGCCGTGTGGCGCACGCCGCCCGCCCGGCTGGCCGCGCTCACTGAGTGACGTCACGGTGAGTACACTCGGTGCGCCTGCACTCGCACCTGCGCGACATCTGCGCGCCTCAAGCGCACCTCCTCCGCCGTGTGGCGCACGCCGCCCGCCCGGCTGGCCGCGCTCACTGAGTGACGTCACGGTGAGTACACTCGGTGCGCCTGCACTCGCACCTGCGCGACATCTGCGCGCCTCAAGCGCACCTCCTCCGCGGTGTGGCGCACGCCGCCCGCCCGGCTGGCCGCGCTCACTGAGTGACGTCACGGTGAGTACACTCGGTGCGCCTGCACTCGCACCTGCGCGACATCTGCGCGCCTCAAGCGCACCTCCTCCGCCGTGTGGCGCACGCCGCCCGCCCGGCTGGCCGCGCTCACTGAGTGACGTCACGGTGAGTACACTCGGTGCGCCTGCACTCGCACCTGCGCGACATCTGCGCGCCTCAAGCGCACCTCCTCCGCCGTGTGGCGCACGCCGCCCGCCCGGCTGGCCGCGCTCACTGAGTGACGTCACGGTGAGTACACTCGGTGCGCCTGCACTCGCACCTGCGCGACATCTGCGCGCCTCAAGCGCACCTCCTCCGCCGTGTGGCGCACGCCGCCCGCCCGGCTGGCCGCGCTCACTGAGTGACGTCACGGTGAGTACACTCGGTGCGCCTGCACTCGCACCTGCGCGACATCTGCGCGCCTCAAGCGCACCTCCTCCGCGGTGTGGCGCACGCCGCCCGCCCGGCTGGCCGCGCTCACTGAGTGACGTCACGGTGAGTACACTCGGTGCGCCTGCACTCGCACCTGCGCGACATCTGCGCGCCTCAAGCGCACCTCCTCCGCCGTGTGGCGCACGCCGCCCGCCCGGCTGGCCGCGCTCACTGAGTGACGTCACGGTGAGTACACTCGGTGCGCCTGCACTCGCACCTGCGCGACATCTGCGCGCCTCAAGCGCACCTCCTCCGCCGTGTGGCGCACGCCGCCCGCCCGGCTGGCCGCGCTCACTGAGTGACGTCACGGTGAGTACACTCGGTGCGCCTGCACTCGCACCTGCGCGACATCTGCGCGCCTCAAGCGCACCTCCTCCGCCGTGTGGCGCACGCCGCCCGCCCGGCTGGCCGCGCTCACTGAGTGACGTCACGGTGAGTACACTCGGTGCGCCTGCACTCGCACCTGCGCGACATCTGCGCGCCTCAAGCGCACCTCCTCCGCCGTGTGGCGCACGCCGCCCGCCCGGCTGGCCGCGCTCACTGAGTGACGTCACGGTGAGTACACTCGGTGCGCCTGCACTCGCACCTGCGCGACATCGGCTGGCTGCGCTCACTGAGTGACGTCACGGTGAGTACACTCGGTGCGCCTGCACTCGCGGAGCGCAGTGCGCAAAAAAATTTTGGTGGATCAGTATCAGAATACATTTCCATTATTTGTTCTATACTTTTTTTTATACAAAAATATCAAATTTGCGATTAATAATCTGCTTAAACACCTACATCGGCGCCGGCATACAGCTGATAGGTACCTAAAACTGCGTTCCGCTTCACTGCACGCGCCGTCGCGCGGCGTGTATCCAATAAACTAGTTTCAAAATAAACATCTTTCGTTAGCGATGACTTAATTTTTTTGTACTAAGACGTATCAAAAAGAAATAGGTGGTTAATAAAACTTGTTTAAATTTATTTTGTCAAAATTTGCGCACTGGTTAGAAACTTTTCCTGTATAAACAAACTACTTTTGAATGTTAGTGTGAATTATTTTTATTTCTCTTTCAGGTAATTAAATTTGTGAATACTATCTCCGTCGCGGGCGGCGCCGCGGTCTGTATGTCATTGTAGCTTATTACAAATATTTACAGTTTAAAACGTAACTGGCTGTACGCGTTCAATACTGTGCTATATTACACGCTATGTATATCAATTTGTATGTATTCTCGCGTTATTTTAGAAGAGGGAAGCTGAATAGTATTACCTATGAGACTATAATGGTCGTATTTGGCACAAAATACGCCCAAAACTCTGAGAAACTGGTATATGAGGTTCCAGTAACCTTAGCAATGTCTGTTTTGCACTCAAGTTTATTATATTATTGCCAATAATCGGGCACGAAATTAGATAAATTTCCTTATCGGAAAGGGCACTAACCTGGCCCGATGGAACCCAGGAACCTCTGTTCAGCAATCGTACTCAGCTATTTCATTCATTATAGCATGTGCTTACCCTCTAAAGATATCGAAGCGTGATAATACTTACTCTATAGGGACGTAAACAGATCAATAATTATAATATATGAAGTTTTTAATAGATATTGTTATGCAATGTTTTATGTTAGGATATTTTTCTTAGTATTTAGCTTGTAGCTTCATTTGGAGGCATTTGTAGACATCATCGTTACGATATATTCCTCTTGGAAAAAATGTGGTAAAATCTTATATGGATTTTTAACTGTTCAATAATATCGATGCCATGTGAGCATATTACATTTGGAACTGAGAAAGAATCTTGACAAATGTATGGGAATTGTTAACGAGAAACACGTTTCTATAAAATAATGCCACCAGCCACAGTATACGCAGCCAACCATACATTTGGTTGGTGACGCGACCTGCTCACTTATGAGGACTATCGCGCTTCAATTCACCGATAGCGGCGCTAGTGTAGTGAGGTCTCTAGAAATGTCAAATGTGAAACTGATCGTTCACTGTTGCGGGATTTTCTATCGCAAATTATTACTAATTATTAATAATTGTAAAGATTGTGCCATTCCTGGTCAACTATGGCTTAAGATTGTAAGTAACAACTTAGGATCTAATTTCGTAGCACTTGAAGGAAGAATATTTGTCTCATGTAGATAATTAAAAAATATTGGACACGGATTTTTTTACGTAATCAAAACATTACGGCGATACATTGAGTTCAAATGTAATGACGTCACTGCTCGCTAGATTCTATACGTAGCTGTGACGTAACGAGCCCCCACTCTCCAAGTTTAATGTGTTTTATCTAAGTATTTTTTTATTAATATGATAAAGCAAAAAATACGTGTCTAATATTTTATTTATTATCTGATTGACGGGCTAAAGTTTTTTTTTTTTTACCCAGGTAACATCCCTATTTTAGGAACATTATAATGTAAATATTCATTTGATATTTTAAAATGAAAAATGTAATAAAATAAACATTTTATGAAGTAATGAGTACAATATAATTATCCAAAACACAAACAAAAGTACTGACAGGACCTTACTCAACAGTGGCGCCACCTGGTGAGCACAAAAACGATCTGAAACATTTTGAAGGCTATTTTTAATCCATTGCTTCAATAATTTCGAAAAATTTGTCTGCTCAACGACGTAAATAACGCAATGATTGTTGTTGAATTATAAAAATGAAAGCAATTATAGAATGAAGTGTGATACACAATTATTATCCCGCTGGCTGCGCCCCGCCATGGCGTCTCAGTGAGTTATGGCTCGCAATCAAAATGAGAATATGATTGACCTTCACTCAAATTGCTACATTTTTATTAACTTCATTTACGTCGTGTAAGTTAGCATTTGTAATTTTGTATAGAATGCGTGGGTGCGAAGTTCGTACGAAGAGTACGCAAAGGGCGTCCAATTCTTCGTTCGATCGCAAAGTTAATCCAAAACCTCCAAAAATTCTTTTGTGTCAGCTCAAAACTTATAGCTAGGAGGTTTGCATTCAGAAGTTCCTTCCAACGAGCAGCACTCCAATTTCTTAACACACTATCAATCGCAATCCGAAGGATTTTGAAGGAAATTCCCAATCCATTGCTTCATATATTTGAAAAATGTGTCTGCTCGCCAACGTAAATAACGCCATTGCGTTATTTACGTTGGCGAGCAGACACAATCTTGTTGAAATGTCAAATGAATGGCATTGCTATTGAAGTGCGTTACGGACATGATGTTATCTGATCCTATGCTGACTCGATGTGTCATAATCAGTGACAGATTATTCGGATGCATATTTACGTAACGTTAAATTTTGGCTAAGAAATTACAGAAGTGGCCTCTTATTTTTTTTTTTTTTTTCTTAATATAAATCCTGAGAATCCAGAAATTCCGGGAATGCTCAATTAATCGGATAGATGGTATGGAAACGCAGCTACCTGCGCACAAGCAGGTATAATTTGCCGTCTCACTCGCAAAATGCTTATCAGCACTCTAATGAAGGTTACTTTCGCGGACAAAAAAATATACTGTAAAAAAAAAAATAAGTCGATTGGAGTTATTCGTCGCTATGTGGAGAAAAGAAAGAAAATTACTTACGTTTGCTTTGCCAGTTTGGCACAGCATTAGCTAGCATTCGATTCTATATTCAAAAGTACTAAATATACATATCAATTCCGGAATCGCGAGATTTTTACAATCGAAACAAAAGTACCTACATTCGATATTAGCCAACACCTGAACGTAAATAAAATAAATATACATTCGATTCTATAATCATAAATCTTAATTTATGGATCTCGGAGTCCTGGGATTTTTTTCGATATAAACGTGCATTGCATTCCATAATAGCCAACACCTCAACTTTAGTTAAATATACATCCGAATATCTTATCACTGGTCATAATTCTAATTCATTCAATCATTATGTAAATACATATATTTTCACTTTGTTGATACCAAAATGTAGTAAATCATGTTATCTCATCTCTGTGACTAGCTCACGACATTTAGATTAATTTTAACGTTAAGACTGCTAAGTTTTGATTGTAAGTTAGAATAAAAATTGACAGCGAGTATTTGAGAATTTTATTTTACACCTTTTTTTTCTCCCACTGGTTTCTGCCACTCAATATAATCCTGTAACATGAAAAGGAAGTTAGGGGCTTGTGGGTAAGTAATAACAGCCGCACAGGTCGATCGATCAGGTTAAACTACGCTTGCCGCGGTTGGTCCGTGGATGGGTGACCATCTTTACAAACCAGGACCCCTTCGTGGCTCGGAAAGCATGTTAAGTCTTTGGTCCCGGCTGTCATTTGTAGATTTTTGACAGTTGTTACGGGTCGTTAGAAGCTAGGAAGTCTAACAACCAGTCTTACCAAGGGGTATCGTATTTCCCCGTTATTGTCTTGTGGAAGTCAGATAGGCAGTCACTCCATGTAAAATACTGGTATTCAACTGCATCCGGTAAGACTAGAAGCCGACCCAACATAGTTGGGAGAAGGCTAGTGTACGACAATAGTCTATATACACTTCGAGCATATGATTGTTCTGTACAATTGTGATGATGGAAACCCGGGGATGAAGAATTAAACCGCCAGTGTTGAGTGTGGTAAATTCACTGATTTATTTTACTTACCCAGTTCACTAAGGGTCGATTCATACTAGCGCAGAGTCGAAGCGCAGCGAAGTGTTATTCTAAAGGATAACACAGCAAATTCACCCTTATCTCTTCAACGTAACGCGCTCGCATCAATCGAGTTGATCGCTCGCAGACGGGCGTAATCCGTAGAATGCTTGCGTCTTTTTTTTATCTTAGAAGAAATATGTATATTATGTTGTGGAGATAAAAGATGAATTTGATATGTTAAGTTTCAGATTAGACGCTTCGATGCGCTTAGACTCTGCTCTAGTATGAGCAATTGACTCTCAATGATCGCGCGTATGCAAACGCTGAAGCTTAACCTACTTAAATGTTACAACATGTGCGGGTTCACCGTACGGCTAGGCAGATGATGAACATGAAAAGGAAGTGACTACTGGTCCTTGAAAGAAAACCTCCCTTTGTCACAAGCAAAATTGTAAATTCCCATTTTGACATGTGGATGATGGAGATTTTGCAAAACCGTCCGAAACGTATTAAACATGCCGTGCACATGTCAATGTCCATGTATAAAATAAAACAAGTTCTTCTAAAATGATATTTTATTGCTAACCACCACTGTATCCTTACATAACAACATTTCGCAAACACAATGTATCGAGCAGTGTCCCATACTTCAGTGAAAGGTCTTGAAGCCAGTTGAGCGATATTTGCGTGAGTTACCACCGAAACATAGTACACTCCGTCGGGAATGTCGGCATCGTACTTACATACTATTGTAAATATTATACTTGAAACGGTTATAATAAATATTGTGTTAATATTGATCAGATTCGTTCTACATCGTTTTGTTGAGATCAATTTCAATATTCCCGCCATAAAATAGCTGTCAAAAATTCGCGATCTAATAAATGCCCCAAAACTTTTCTTTGTAAAAAAAGAACTGAATAACTAAATGTTTAGTATGAGTAGAATCCGTTTAGTATGCCTTCAATTTTAGCTTGACTTCCATCGAAAATCATTCTAAACGAACTCCACTACCATAAAATAAAAATTACTAGCAATAAAAACACCCAAAAATCTCAGCAAAACGATTCAAGACTGCATTTAATCAAGGGCGGCGGCACCAGAGATGATTTCAATCAGTTCCCTGGTGATGACGGCCTGGCGAGTTCTGTTGAAGGTCAGCGTCAGTTTGTCAATCATCTCGCCGGCGTTCTTGGACGCATTGTCCATAGCCGTCATACGCGAAGACTGCTCGGAGCACGCGCCTTCCTTCAGCGCGTAGAACAACATGGAGGCCAGCGAGAATTCCATGTAGGATTGGATCACGTCCGCGTCGAGAGAGTCGTAGGTCGCCAGTTTGGGTGCAGTCTGGAATTTCAGAGATTTGTAATCTTTAGATTTGGTTGGTAATTTAGACAACGTCAATATGTGGGACCCCTCAAGATTGAAAATGAAGTTGATTATAACAGAATTTTGAGCCACACTGAGAGAAGACGTAGCGATGCTGAGTTCTTGTGATTTTTTTAAATTAAAATTCTATGAAGCTTTGTAACTTGAAAAAAATATTTCCATGTAGTGATGGTTAAAAATCAGAAAAAAAAAATTATTTAAAAATTTTACACCGAAAGTTCATTTTCATTCATAATTTTAATTTATTGAAAGGATTAGTTCAAAATGGAGTTCGCATTTCCCATATTATAACCATCGTCAGAAAACGCCAGAAATCAACACAAAGTAAAGGACTCTCTTTAAAAATAACGCACATAACATTACGGCTATAAAATCCGAAGGGTTAGGTTAGAGGTACATAAGTCGTAAACCATAATTATCAGAGAATAATGCGGGTGGCTGCAAAAGCTTCATATGGGTAGAATTTCCAACTTCTCCATCACACTTCTACTTTAGGCACAGCCTATATCCAGCAGTACTCACCTCCACAGCCTTCTGGCTGAAGAGCGGCAGGTCGGACTGCTGGTAGGACACAACGGAGCGGAACTTGTTGTAAACGATCTTGCCCGAAGCGAAGTCGAACTCTGAGTTCAAGATGGCGCCGGCGATCTTGCACGCGTCGTTGAATGTGGGCGGCAGGCGGCCGATCTGGTGGAGAAATAATTTGTTTTTAATAATAGGATTATTGCTACAATTTGTTTGAAACATCATCAATTTAAACTGCAGTGCAAGTGTTGACTATTATAATTAACACGTGAGTTAATGGTCTTCCTCTTAATTTAAAGTGAAAAACAAAGATTGGACAATTTCTTAGTTATATGGTTACTTAGCAGTTTAAGTTATATTAAAATTACTTATTAGGTAATAGGCTAAATTGTTATGTGAATAAAGTCACAAATTTTATTTAAAAAAAAAAAAAAAAATGAAAATTTGAGCCTTCTGTTGACTTAATGGCTCAATTTTTTTTTTTTTTTTCCATTTTCTTCTCCCATAATCAAAATCAGTCTTTTCAAAGACAAAGATGATCTATGAAAATCTTATAAAACACATTGTAGAAAGATGGAAGTAAATGAGGAGTGTATAAATCAAGCCATTCTTTTTCTCATAATTATGCAAATCCAAAACCAAATGTATTTGTCAAAACAATATTTCCTTCATGTGAGAATTACAGGAATGATTAAAACAACCATTGGACGCTGAGAATGTTGTGCCCTTAATTATAACAGCTTGATTTGAGCCAGTAATGCAGCTACTGACCTCGTTGCACACACTGATGATGTGCTTGCTGTACAGCCTCTGCAGGATGGCGCGCGACTTGTCTCCCACGCAGATGACCTTGATGTTCTCGGCGCCGGGCTCGGCCAGCCGCGTGCGGATCACCTTGGACACTCCGGTGTGCACGGCACCGCACAGACCTGCCAAGGAACGGGACGACTTGCTAACGAAATCTCACATGATCTGACCAAGATCGTGTCTGGACTGTGCCTTCATTTTTTTCGGGGTCGGAGAAGAATAGTGAAATGAAATGAAATCGTTTATTCTGTAAATAGGATATCGGAATTACTTTTACAAATCATATAAAAAAATAAAAATAAGAAAGTCGTATAAGAAACTCCGACCTCATCTAGATTTTGAAATGAAATTTCTTAGGCGGCGTTTCGATAATTAGACGAGAATTGGACGGGTTACGTTTAGGCACATTTTTGTTACATGAGAGAGAAGAAAAATATAACTGTCTGTCTCTCACATGAAAGTTTTCTTATTCTTAATTTCTTAAGAAGTTTCACTAATATCACGTCTACGGTGCTACACGCGTAATCTTCCTTCTCTCTCATGTACCGAATTGTGCCTATACGTGACACGTCCTTGAAATTTCACTCTCAATTCTCCACCGCCTAAGAAGTTTCACAAAAAAAAATCGTTATTCGGTAAAATGCGTGTACAATATTATACGAAAACGTTAATGAAAAAGATTAAGTAAGTAAATGGAATCCATACCCCTGTCGGATGACATGGCGATGTACAGCTGCTTAGGGTCATCCTCAGGAGCAGCAACCTGGCATGAATAAATAAAACAATATTTAAACAACACAATAAAAGTGCTAGCTATGGACATATATAATAATAATAATGAATTAGTACCTACAGTAAACTATATACACTGACTGGTAAGCTAAGTTTTTCAAAACGTCCTCTCCTACTATTTTGCTGTGCCCGATCAGGTCCATAATGATCACATATAATTTTAAGTTATCACCTAAGTTCCATTGTGGAATGCAAATAAACTATTAAGTTGAATAATAAGTTATAGAATATGCTTTAATAGGCAAATTATAGTCTATTAAAATCTCACGGCAATCAAAACTTTATTATTTTGTACAATTATTCGGGTTGTTTTGCTAATACAAAATGAACTTCAGTCCAATGAACAGTGTTTATTTCTTATATTACCCAAGTAACCTGAAAACGCCAAGTGAAGTGAGATTGTAGAGATATTTAAACGATAGATGTTCCATCACGTGAGTGTAGTGCCGCTTCTGGGAATCATTTGTCGTGAAAAACACCTTAATTAAATCGGAATTTTTATTTTCTTCTCATTATTCTAATAGTAACATTTCTAACATTATGTTACCTTAGCGACTTATAATTACCTAAAATTAAACATTTATTATCAAGTAAAATAATGTTCGTAGTAATTACAAACAAAAATCAATAATAATATTTATTTTATAAATAAATGGTCACATTACCTCAGCCCTCTCGTAGAACTGGACAGCACCCTCGCCGTAAGGGCGAGCGGCCTTCAGGTCACGCTCAGCACGGGCGTACCTGCAAACAAGGATTTAAGCATATTGTACCGACATAATCTACAAGAAAAAGACAATACAAGATGATGGGCCATAGACTCGGTGTAATACGCGAGAAACAGCATGATCGGTTGTTATGGCTATACTTTGGGGAAGTCTATGGTCAGCAGTGGATGACCTTCAGCTGTAATGATGAGGCGAAATTTATAGAGGCATTTAATATTGAAGTGTCAAACTGACCATGTAGCTCTTCTATTTTCTAAATGGACCCCATTTATAGTCAAATTGATATAGAGAAAGTTTCCTATTGAATGGGGTTACACCAATGACGTATTATATATAGACACGTTATCAACAAACATCTCGGCGCTTAAAAACGGCGAAAATACTAGATAACTACTTATACTACGTCGCGCGACAGGTTGGTGCGTGACTGAGCGCAATGTGGCCAATTGGCTTCATTTCATGTTGCCATTTTAGAGTGCGGACAACGTATCTATAGTTTTATACATCATTGGGTTACACCAAGTCTTTAACAAATTGTTTTATAATTTGTCGGCAAAATGATAGCTGCATGGCTATGCAAATATTTGTTGAAAACTAATGTCAGGCAACATCTAAGTCACATGTAAAAAAAATCTGTAGTATTTTAAGTGCATAATCAGCTTATAATCTCCAGTACTGGCTAATGAGGTGTTTTTAATTATTATCCTTTTTTTTTTATAATTTATTTATATTATTTTTCCTTGCATGGTGGAATTCAAGAATAGCATTTACTGTTAACAGTAACGTTATTACAACCTCCCACTGTACTGGTTATAGCATTTCTTGTTTATTTGAAATTTTAGAACTCAGGAACCGCACGTCGACTGTTTATTCCAGTCTATCTATCATTAAGTGCATGAAGGTTTTGTAGTAAACTGTAAGTGCAGCAAGCAATCATTATTTAAATAAATAAATCCTACCAATATTATAAATTTGACAATTTGGATATTTCTTACTCAATCACACAAAAACATATGAACAAATTTGGATGAAATTTGGCATCCAGATAGTTTATAACCAGCTTTAACACAGGATAATTTTTATCTTGGTAGACATTCCCGAAATCCACACAAGTGAAGTCGCAGGCAATAGGAAATAACAGATAACATTTTAATATTTTGTCTGAAATTTCATGCATCATCTATTGGACTAGATAATTGCCATTTGCAGAGAAACATTAGCACCTCTGCTTACTCTTTGTACCATCAGCTCATAACACTTGGCACTTGGGTAACAATCTTCTGAACGCTTGTAATTTCTATAGCCTTTTGCAAATAAGCTCTGGAGTGTTGCAGATGCAACAAAAGAGTCAGAATATCTCTATTCTACATGAAGCTATGCTCATACGCTAGCGCTGTCTCATATAGTTTCACAGCATTATGGTGAGTGATGGCCGTTTTGCATGGATGTGACACATAATTTCCCCCAACTTGTATTTTTGTGATTTTCTTTTCTTTGTGTCACTTATAGTGAAAATAAATGTATTTACTATTTTCTTTCTTTCATAAAACCTCCGTGAATAGTAATAAGACAGGTTACCTTATATCTAACGATAAGACTGATTTATCAGGTCAGGAAAATGATTAAATCTATTTGTACCAAATTTTTCAACGGCATTTACAGTTGCTGTGAAGAGAATACACATTAAGTTCTTTAAAAAATCTTATTTTGATTATCATATTAGCTTACAATCTGACAGACAAGAAGACGACAGACTGCGACCATCAGATTTGAAATCAGTCAACTTTTTAACAGGATTCCATTTACAAAATGTAATGTTAATTCCATACTTGTTAAATAAGGCTAGGCACTCACTTAGCAGCTGACACCATCTTCATGGATTGGGTAATCTTCTGAATGTTCTTTACAGACTTCAGACGGATGGAAATGGCTTTCAGTGTAGCCATGTTCCTGCTCTGCTGCTGGTTGGCCATGGCCACCACTTGGCAGACACCTGGTGCTGCACGTCCCAACATTTTTACGGCTCTGAAATATAAAACACAAAAATCAGATGATCGAAATGCAGGTTATGTCCTTAGATTCCAAGTTATGTAAGAGCATTACACTAGCCGACATTGAAGCACAAATATTCAATGATTTGCTACACTTAAACTGAAAATGACCGATGAATTAAGAATGTTAGCGTTTAACACTAATTTAGATATGAATACTAACTTTTCAGGGCGTTTCTTTGGCCAAATTATACACCAGCCGACAAAAAATGTCGCTGGCTGAAACGTTTAGTACGGGATGACAGCAAAAAAAAATTATGAACGCGACGATATTACGAAACAAAACTTGCGCCGCGATCAAAAATAATCAGAAGATTATTATTATTATTAATTTTTAATAAATTTTCTAGTTAAATTATTTTAAACAAGGCTCTTTAAAAAATAATAGAATTGGTTATACGACACCTTCGTGTAATAGAACAAAGATTCAACAGTCGTTTAAAATTGCGTAGACGTACTAGTAGATACTAAATTCGTCTATGATTTTTTTAAATGATTTTTTTATTTCAATTTGACTTTTAATTTATTAATTATTATTTTTAATTTATTAATATAATTGTTTAAATCAATCGAAATTCCTGGAGTCGCTGAAACGAAACGCAATGACATTGACATCTGCCATATTTTATCGACTACTAATTGTCAAACTCGGAATTCGAATCCGACCAAATTCCAAATGTACTCACTTGTTTACTGAAATGCCTCGATTTCTCAACCTTTAAGTTGGCCGTATTATCCAAATTACATTTTTTTTTTGTTGAAGTCTTCTTTGTTTTAGTTACTGATTTCCTCAATATTTTATCACTTCCAAAATGCCGGAACCCGATAAAACTGCGCCTGTGAAACCCGAAAACATCCCTGAACAACCAACAAGGGATATAAGTCTAACAGACCATTTAAATAAGAAGTTATTAACTTCTTTGTTCAAAAGGATGGATGAGGGAGGTGACTCAGTGCCCAACAACCTGGAAGATGACAATAAAACAGAAGACCACGAGTGGGAAGACTAATGTGCTTCTTATTATTAGTTCGTAAGATTGTTTATAAGCATTCCTTAAAAAATAAAATGATTTTTTCATGATTTAACATCAACTTTTTTATTTTGTTTTACCAATGTTTTCTAGCTTGTTGCAATTATAATTGCGTAGGTCCAAGTCCTTGTATTATGCGTACCACTTCTTACTACCCAGTGATGGATGTTGTCCTAAAAAGTTTATCAAAGGTTAGTTGGACTTAACCCTTCAATCAAGAATCCCTAATAATTAAATATATCCATACTAATATTATAAATGTGAAAGTAACTCAGTCTGTCTGTCTGTTACCTTTTTACGCCTTAACGGATTTCGATGTATGCTATAAAGGTGGACCATAACCTAGGTTAGGAGGACAATGTTTTTTTTGTTTATTCGGGCAGTATGTTCCTATGAGATAATTTTAGACTTCCACGTGAGTATAGTCACGGGCAGAAGCTATTTAGTAGATAACCTTGTGACCGAATACTAGTTTCAGAAAACTGCCTCATTGATCAATTATGTCTGTTGAGTGGTTGGTGCTGGGTCAATTTCGTGCTAGGACTATATAGTTATTTCTCAATTTCACAGGAGCAGACCAGTCAGTGGTTCGGTAATGGCAAAAGGCTCACCGAGCTTGTATAGTGGTTTTACTCTTCTAATGTACATTTATGTGATGTGGCTGTGCTTTTTAAACCTTAAATAAATACTATTATCTCACCTCTGCCAAACCCTAGCCCCTTAGCTAAAAAAACCAACAATCTTAAAAAAGTGGGTGGCAGAGGACAGGGTGTTGTGGGGCAGCCTGGGAAAGTCCTGTGACCAGCAGTGGACTGCAATAGGTTGAGTAGATTCATTTAAACCCTTCAGAAAATAAAGGATTGTATTGTTTTTCTAGTAGGTACCTAATTGATCTAACTAAGATCATTGGGCTCAGTGTTTCCATCCATTCATTAGTTAAATATTCTTATACCTATTTTAGCTATCCAACTGTTTTGTCCTTTTCTGTCAAGTTAAAATGAAGTTTGATAGAAAGGGACAAAACAGTTCATCATCAACATAACTTTATTATAGTAACTAGCTTCTACCCGCGACTTCGTCCGCGTGCACTTTTGGCCCACCCATCGCGTCGCATCCCGTCGCTCGCCCGCGCTGTAACTCCGTTATCGCTTAGCGTTCTTTCTGACTTTTTATTTTTTTTCGTTTGGCTCCTAAGGATCGTAGCGTGATGTTATATAGCCTATAGCCTTCCTCGATAAATGGGCTATCCAACACAAAAATATTTTATCAATTCCAACCAGTAGTTCCTGGGATAAGCGCATTCAAACAAACACACAAACTCTTCAGCTTTATAATATTAGTATAGACTGATAATATGATGATGGTTACATTATAATTTTATAACTTATGAGATTTTCAATACTAAACTTTTACTTGTAAAGAGGAAAGAATAATAAATCTCGAGTCCAGAGCCTCTACAGGAAATTAATTGAATATCAATTTAATCAGTAGGTAGGTAAGTTCCTACATTTTTCCTCCTAGCCAGAATGCACTGTAAAATCACAAAATGAAGTTGTTAGTTGTGCTAGTTTCTAATAGATTGTTTGAGAGTCACACATAGGTACTTATTATTCGTCACCATTGGGTGCCATGACTGTTCATGTGAATAAGGTGCACTATTGAATGCAGGTGATTAGCGAAAGAAAAAAAACGTCCTTTCACTTTGTATGCTTTAATTGTACTAAACATACCGCCCTCCAAAAACAACAGTTTTTTACTAATTTATTAAAGACAGTATCTTAACAGTTTCTTATAATCTTGTTCAAACAAATAAGTAAATGTAAATACATCGCAAAAACAACTTACACTAATTAATTGCTCAATGAGCCTAGGAAACAATTATCATAATATAATCGATACCTTACTGTATTGCATCGTCTAAAGAAACATCTTCGCATATCTCATTATAACAACCCACTAATAAAATACACACACACATTAGCAGGCAGAATGCGCAAAGTAGGTACACAAATACATAAAAATAAAAAGTAAGTATAGGCATATCTTACATTCTTAAAGAAAACTACTCGTCATTTTAGATTGCTTATAATGAACAAACAACGGTTACCTATCAATAATTTTTAACTGATCTACCTACGATAAACTAAAAATAATACCACCATAAATTAGTAGGTATTCATTTAGGTACCTAATAACTAAGTGGACTGTATGTTATACTATTAAACGTTTTATCGTCTTATCGTAACAAGTAAAAATCAACTTAAATGCTTAAGGATTAGGGTTCAATTTCATTATTTTAATACAAAAGTTTACGATAACATCGATCATTATCTTGTACCTAAACAAATACGTTAACACAAGTAAATTAACCTGAACTTAGAATACACATCGCATGCTTAATGGAACATTGACCTATTAGTCGATAGGTCAGAATTGAGTTACGTACAGATACAGGCTTCTGTTAGCGCCATCTACCATCTACCGTTTAAATTACGTTGAAGTTACGCATTGTTGCCGCCCCAGCGATATATCCGTCTCTTTCACTTTTGTGGGATCTCTCATCGTGTTTTCGTCGTATAGCGACTCATGCCAGTTTGTGTCCGACACTTGTGTAGTGAAGTTATTATTGCTTTATTGAACGGAGACCCAATCGTTGTTGAGTGTGTTTACGATTAAATTCAAAGGTAAGTTTTATCAAATTGTGTAATCTTATATTGACAAATTAAATTTTAGGTCAGTTTACTACATATTTTTATAATATATTACGTGAAACATTCAGTTTTAGGCCGGTTTATCATTGAACGTTATTATATTTTTCGAGGCCCATTACGAGTTAAGTCAGTTTACTATTAAAACCTATCCATTATTAAAGGTAACACTTTGTAAAATACAAATATAAGTCTGTTTACTACTAAAGGTTATTGGCACTTAGGAGCCGCAATATTAGTTGAGTCTTTGTTTGAATAAAAATGAATGTAATATAATGCGTAATTTTTTCATTGCCTGTAAATATTTTATGTTAAGTCATTGTTAGTCTAAATACTGCGTACAATTTTTTATGTGTACAACAGACATAATATTAGATACTATTTATGTTTTAGGTTGATAATGTCATCCAATAGGTCGAAAAAGATGATGGAGCTTATTCAAACTCGAAACCCGTCGTCACAACCGGCAACACAAGATAAAGAACATGAATCGGTGCCATCAACTGAAGTGAAGGTAGCAATTTCAAGTAACTTTAAAAAATAGGTTTGTATATTTCTTAATTATTTTATTACTACTAAAATGTATATATATTTTGTTATAGATGTTAGCTGATATAACAAACAAGCCCGAAAATCAGCGTTACTCAAACGCTCAGGAATATTTTGATATTTCGGAATTGGCTTCAGTCAGCAATGAAAATCACCTCCATAATACCACAGTTGTCCACGATTGCACTGACGAGACACATACGAAATCTGAAAATAGCGATGTCGATTTAAGTGATCAAGATCCAACATACGAAGTTCCGTCTAAAAAGCAAAGGCAAATACCAGTATATCCAAGACGATCAAAATCATCAGGGAGTTCTTCATCTTCTACATCTTCTTCATCCTCATCATCTTCAGGATCTTCCAGTGATAGTTCCCATACAGACTCTAGTGATGAACAGAACAAAACACAAGATAACATAGTTCTGGTAACCGCAGAAAATCAATCAGAGCAAACAAACATTAATGAAACTGCAACAACAGAAGTTTCATTAAATCAAGAAATCGGAGAAAATAATACACTACAAGAAGAAAAGAAGAAGGGAAGGAAACGTATACGGAATGAAGAAAGCTGGAAACAAAATAAAGCTAAAAGTCTGAGAAATGCTGGAAAACCATACATTAACAAGAAAAATAAAGCAATCAAACCTCGCTCTGTTCAACCACCCTGTAGTGATAAATGTAGGCTCAAATGCTGTGAAAAAATAACTGTAGATCAAAGACAAACAATTTTTGGTGTGTATTGGAATCTCGGCCAGGTTGATGCTCAAACATCGTTTATTATGTCTTGTATGACCAATATAACTCCAAGATATAAATATACAAATGCTCGTAATCCAAGAAATTGCAATCAAGCATTCCATTTCTTAGTAGAAGGGCAATCGGTACGAGTCTGTAAAACGTTTTTTATGAAAACCTTGGATATTTCTGATCGTGTTATACGTACTGTCAAAAGCAAAATAGATAAACATGGAGTTCTAGCACAAGATCTGAGAGGACAGCACAGCAACCATGTAAGGGTTGATGAACAACTACTAAACGATATTAAACAGTTCATAGACGCAATACCAAGAATCGAATCCCATTACGTTAGGCAATATTCTACTCGTGAATACATTGATGGTGGGAAAACCATTTCAGATCTTTTCAGGGACTTTAAAGAAATTCAAAGTAAAAATAACAAAGCAGCTGGTAGATATTGCACATTTTATAAAGTATTTACACAAGATTATAATATATCATTTTTTCGTCCCAGAAAAGATCAATGTGATTTATGTTTGCAATACAAGAACTCGACGCCTGAACAAAAAGTATTGCTCAAAGAATCGTATGAAGCTCATTTAGAAGAAAAAGCATTGAGCCGCCAAGCAAAATACGATGATCGCTGCAAAATAGACGATAAAAATAAAGTTCTTGTGTTTGACCTGCAAGCTGTTCTGCAATCTCCCAGAGGAGATACCTCAGGATTTTATTACAAATCAAAGTTAAATAGTTACAATTTCACAATTACGATTTTAAACAAAAAAGTTGACGGCCAAATTAAAGACTCGTATGATGATGTGCACTGTTTCTTCTGGAATGAAACCGATGCTAAACGCGGGGCCAACGAAATCGGATCTTGTTTACTAAAAGTTTTTGAAAAGCTTTCAGCGAAGTCACCAAATGACAATGGGTGTAATTTAATTCTTTATTCTGACAATTGTGCCGGTCAAAATAAAAATAAATTTATAGTCGCACTTTACCTGTATGCAGTCACTCATCTAAATATAAAATCAATCACTCATAAATTTTTAGTAAAAGGTCATACACAAAACGAGGGTGATAATATTCATAGCCTCATAGAAAAGGAGATTACAAAAAATCTAAAATCCGGTCCAATATATTCCCCTCACCAATATGTAGCCATAATTAAAAACGCAAAGAAGTCTGGCAAGAAATTTTCAGTACATGAACTGACATTTGAGTCATTTTTAAACTTAAAAAAGCTTCAAGAAGATTGGGGTCTTAATTTTAATAAAACTAAAGAAGGGAGAACTGTTTTATGGAATGACCTAAAGGTGATAAGAGTGAGCAAAGATACACCTTTTTCATTTTTCGTTAAAACCTCGTACAAAGAGAGCGAATACCAAGAAGTGAGCGTCAGAAATAAAAGGAAGAAAATGCTTCCTCTGTGTGAAATTGTACCAACTAATGTCTACATACAAAGGCAAGAGCTAAGTGAGAATAAAAAGAAAGATCTGAGAGAGCTATTATCAAAAAAATTGATCCCAAATTTTTATTCGGACTTTTATAACTCTATTATTTAATAGTGTACCTACCTTAAGCTTGATTATATACCAAAGTTAATTGAAAAAGCTGGTTCCTTAAGAGGGCATATACGAAACTTTATAAAAGGTTAAAGAACATTCTAGACACACTTACCAAAGTCGCTGTTGAGCTGTTTTTCATAATTCCTTCTCATTGACAAGTTAATAATTTTTTCAAGCAGTGGCGCTAGTGGACCCATATGCGCCCTTTAAGTATAATTATAATATATGCTTTAGAAGTTTTTATTTTATGTTTTACAGAGATTTAACTAAAGTTGATTATTACATTGTTTTATTTAATAATAAAAAACTTAAAATAAAAAATAAACCCGCTTTGGTGATCCAACCTGGATCACCAATGTAGGTTTTTTTTTTTTTTTGAGTAAGTTAGAACTTTTTGTTTTTTTATAGCGATTTTTTTGTATAAGTAAATGGAGCAATTCTCCGGCTTGATTTTTATGTTGATTTAAGGGTCCTTTAAATAAGCTAATAATCTAATAATAATAATCATTCATAATTAATAATCTAATAATCTGCTACTTGTGAAGGGTGCTTCAATAAAAGATTGATGATTATGTTTATGTCTTTTAATTAATTAAAAAACACCAATATTAAGTATATTCACGGTCTGCTAATTTGAATAAAGTGACCCAATCCCGAAATGTATTTTCCTAAAGTAATCTTATACAGACTAAATACTGAATTAGTCATTATAAATAATAAATTATTTAGACTGAAACAGACTTAAAACTTAATGAAACACTTGCATCTTAAAATATTTGCTTTACTTTTTATAAAAAACTGATTTAACTTAGAATGTACTTTTTAAAACATTTTTTTAAAAGAGATAAATTATTTTCGTTTTTGTTTTAAACTCAGATCTTATCATTAGTTAATCTCACGTTCTAAATACAAGCATTCATGATTAATTCATAAATAATTTTTAATGTTATGCGTCAACAAGCATGATAAGTCCTCCTACCAAGATCTTCTTTTGTGATTTCCCAAAAATCGTCTTTTTTAAGTTAAGTCAGTATTCCATTAAGCATGCGACATATTCAGACCCCTTTTTTGAACACAACTCATTTACTGTGATTGGAATATAGTGCCTTTTTGTGCTATAATGTATTAAAGTAAATATCGCAGGTCTACCTATACTACACTTAAAAACATAATAAAAATTCGAACATGAAATTAACTGACCACCACGTTAAATATTTAGTTACCATCTGATGCCTTGGGCAGTAAGATTAACTTAGATAACGGTCTTTTAAGAATGTTATCTCCTTTGCATTGTACTGTTACCACTCGGACTAGTTGATCAGTACCAGGATGTAAATTAATGATTTTTCCCAACAACCATCTTGCAGGTGGGAGATCCTCATCTTTAATGATAACTATATCTCCAACACACGGGGATGGCACGATGTTTTGCCACTTATGACGTTGCTGCAAGGTGTTAAGATATTCGGACTTCCATCTTCGCCAAAAATCTTGTATCCTGTTTTGTAGAAATTGCCATCTAGATAATGTACTTATATTTTTATGTTCATAGTTTATATCAGGCACATTGATTAATGGCTCACCAATTAAAAAATGACCCGGGGTAAGCGGGTCCAATGTTTCCTTTGTATTATCTGAGTGACAGATAGGTCTAGAATTAAGACAGGCTCAATCTGTGCTAACAGCGTAGCCATCTCTTCATAAGTCAACTTTATGGAACCATTTACTCTCATTAAATGTTTCTTTACTGACCGGACGCCAGCCTCCCATATACCTCCGAAATTTGGTGCTTTCGGCGGTATAAAGTGCCAGGTTGTGCCATCATTTGCTAGAAGTCCAGCCACCTCTGCCGCCAGATTAGCCTTGCCCCTTGCAAACATATTCCTTAATTCCTTGTCGGCTCCCACAAAGTTCGTGCCGTTGTCACTCCACAGATGACAACAGTGACCTCTTCTTGCAACGAATCGTCTAAATGCTGCGATGAAAGCTTGTGACGTCAAATCTGTAACTGCTTCTAGGTGTATGGCTCGGGTAGACATACAGACAAAGACACAAATGTAGCCTTTTGTAGACTTATGCCCGCGCCCTTTAGCTGTTCGCAGTAGTACGGGTCCGGCATAATCCACTCCACTGTTGAAGAAAGGACGATTAGGAGTCACTCTTGGCGCTGGTAACTCACCCATCAGCTGTTGTCTGGTTTTCGCTCTATATATGATGCATACTTTACAATTACGAATAAATTCTCTAACAGCTGATTTGAGACCAATTACCCAATACTTGCTACGAATGTATGTCAACATCTGAAGGGAACCTCCATGCAAAGTTCTTGTGTGGGCTTCATTTATTATAAGCCGAGTAACATGTTGTTTACAAGGTATAATAATCGGATGTTTCGCCTCTTCTGGTATATTGGCTTTACCCAGTCGCCCTCCAACTCTCAGCAGTTCTTTCTTATCCAAGAAAGGGGTAAGACTAATTATAGAACTTCTATTCTTAACCTTTCCGTTCATCTTCAGATCCTTTATTTCGTTTTCATATATTAAGTATTGGTAATATTTTACACATCTTTCTTCAACTTCATTAATTTCCTTAACTGTTAAATATTTCTCTTTTTCTTCCTTAGGTTTTAAAAATCTTAAACATTGTGCTAAAACTCTCTTCATTCTGGACATGGATGAAAACCTTTCCCAAACAGGTTTTTCTTCTAATGTAACTTTAAATGATTTTTTTAATTCTAAATCTGTTTGAGGAATAAGACTTTTTGTAAAATCGATTTGTTTCTTTTTCAGCCACTTGGGTCCAGCCCACCATATATCATTATTTGCCAATTGACTCGGCGCTACACCTCTTGACGCAAGATCAGCAGGGTTGTCGGCTGATTGAACATGATTCCATCTGTCATTGTCTATTAATTGAATTATATCAGACACTCGGTTGCCAACAAACACCTGCCATCGACTTGGTTGAGCCTGTAACCAGGACAGAACCACCATGGAATCTGTCCAGGCATACACTTGATGCATACTTATATCCCATAAGCTAGATACCTCGTGCAAAAGCTTCGCCAACAACACCGCAGCGCAAAGCTCTAATCTTGGAATTGTCAGTTGTTTCAGTGGCGCAACTTTGGTCTTAGATGCTACTATTGTGACATGAACAATATCATTTTCATCTAACACCTTTATATAAACTACTGCTGCATATGCAACGGACGAGGCATCTGCAAACCCGTGTAATTGAACTTCTTTACAATGTGATGTCCTCCTTATCCAACGTGGGATTTCAATGGTGTGTAACTCTTTAAGTTCTTCTCTGTAGTTAAGCCATTCGGCTACTAGATCTGAGGGCAATTCATCATCCCAGCCGAGATTGTTAAGCCACAATCTCTGTATCATAATCTTGGCTGTGATAACTACTGGAGAAAGCCAACCGAACGGGTCAAAGAGACTCGCCACATCAGATAATATTACTCTTTTTGTTACAGGAATCCTGGTTTCTTGTAGATTGACCGTAACTTGGAAAGTGTCATTTTTCCTGTCCCAGGTAAGTCCAAGTATCTTTATGAGCTTATCTAATTTAATTTCTATTTTATTCACAGATTCTGGAGTTTCCTTGCCTCCCTGTAGAAACGTCAAAACTTCATCAGAGTTACTGGACCACTTCTGCATTTGAAAACCACCCGCCTTCAACAGATTGTTTACTTCGTCACAAACTTGTTTTATTTCAGACAGGTCTTCATGTCCGGTCATCAGATCATCCATGTAGAACGAACTCTTAACGACAGCAGCCCCACGAGGGAATCTTTCCACTTCATCATCAGCTAGTTGGTTCAAAGATCGTACCGCAAGATAAGGTGCCGACGCTGTCCCAAACGTCACGGTAAGTAGTTGATAACTTTCTATGTTTTCACTCGTATTATCTCGCCAAACTATACGTTGTAAATCTGTGTGTTTGTTTGTCATTCTTACTTGACGATACATTTTTATAATATCGCCTACAGCACAGAATTTGTGAGACCTCCAGCGAAGGATAAGAACTCGAAGATCAGGTTGTAGCGTAGGGCCGACCATCATGGTGCCATTTAAGGAGTGCCCATTAGACCCCTTCGCTGAAGCATCGAAAACAACTCTTACCCTTGTTGTATCCTTGTCCTCCCTTATGACGGCATGATGTGCTAAATAAATTGCTTCACTTCTATCCTCTATTTCAACCTTCTTCATATGACCCATCTTCAAGTACTCATACCGTATGACCTTCTTGTATTCTGATCTCAAATCTTCATGTTTTGCAAACTTTCTTTCCAGTTGCTTAAATCTTATTGTAGCTTGATGTTTAGTCTCACCGCACGCCTTCACGGTCTCCTCAATACTTTGTTTCAAAGGTAAGTGTACTACATACCTTCCTGATGCATCTCTTGTTGTTGTCTTTATGTAGTGTTCTTCACATTTTTCTTCTTCCTTTGTCCATACTTTCTTGGTAGTGTAGTCTTCTGTTTCTATTTCCCAGAATCTTCTCAAAAGGTTGTTGTCTTCTTCTACTAGCCTGGTAACATGTAAACTAATAATGTTTTGTGCACATGTAGGATTTGAGTACATATCCCCTGATAATATCCAACCTAGGTGTGTATGTTGAGCAATCATACTGCCCGGTCCTCTTAACAAACCAGATACTATGACTGCGCCAAAAACATCAGCTCCGAGAAGGATATCAATCCTACCCGGAACATTAAAAGTAGGATCAGCCAATTTCATATTTTTAAGTTGAGGCCAATCGTAATCTCTTATTTCTCTAGAAGGTAGCCTACCAGTCAATGACTTTAATACATACGCCTTTACATCAATAAAAAAATTACTTTCATACCTCGACTTAATATGTAAGCTTACTAAATGATTAATACAAAGTTTGTTACCTTCACCAACACCAGAGACCTCACCGCTGATTTGAGTCTTCTTCAGACCCAATAACTCGACTGCTCCCGCAGTCACAAACGAAGCCTCTGAACCCTGATCAATCAGAGCACGGAAGACGTGTGATTGTCCAGTCCTCGATGTCACGTCTACCAATGCTGTTGCCAACAAGATGTGTTGACCAGGTTGTTCTCCTCTTGACACATGTGCTGTTACCTTGCTAACCTCTTGCTCATTTGCTGTAGTTTCTTCTTTAGTTGACATTATGTCACCTGCTTGTTTTGTAGATTCTCGATGTAATAAGGAATGATGCCGCCTTTTGCATATTTTACATGTATTAGATTGTTTACATTTAAATGCGGAATGATTTGGAATGAGGCAGTTGAAACATAAGTTGTTTTTCTGTACGAAGCTGTATCTTTCTTCTATCGGTTGTTTAGCGAATTCTTTGCAGTTAAAAATATAATGGTTTTCTTTGCAGACAGGACATTGCTTCTCTTCACTAGTGGCAGTCGTGTGATATGTCTTCGGTTTAATTGGTTTGTTAACTTTACTTTCAGGTTCTACCATTTCTAATGTACGAAACCGAGTCTCCAGGAAAGACTTCAGCCTTTCAAAACCAGGTAAGTCATCAGAACTATCTTCACTAATATTAATCTCCCATTGTTTATGTGTTACAGGATCCAGCTTTGAAACAACCACATAGTTCACAATTGCATCCCACTGTGCTGTCGGTAAGCCAAGGTTTTTCATAGAATTTATACACTCCACCGACGTATCTAACAATGTTTTCAAGGAGAAAGCTGACTCTTCAGATATTGTTTTTTGACCAAAAAACTTTTTAAATATAAAATTAGCAATGTACCTTTTGTTATCATACCGTTTTTTCAAAATTGACCACGCATCAGCATAATTTTCACCCGTGATGGCAAACTGGCGCAAAAGAACCTCTGCATCTCCTTTCAAGCTGCTCTTAAGGTAATGAAGTTTTTGTACATCTTCCAATGACTCATTTCTGTGTATCAATGCTATAAACAGGTCGTGAAACGATCTCCATTCCGTATAATTTCCTTCAAAAGTAGGGATCGAAATTCGTGGTAATTTAATATCGCTACTGGAAGCAGTTGGTCTAGTCGCGTCTAATTTCTCTAGTTTATCCGATTTTTTCATGTCAGACATCAACTGGTTTAAAGCGGTTTTCATTTCTCCTTTATATGTGAAATATAACTCCTCAAAATTATCGCACGTTTCTTCTGCAAAATACGCTAACTTTTGTCTGTCTTTCTTAGAAACATCCGTTACCAATTTCTCGTGAACACTCTTAAATTCTTTCCAATACGTTTCTAAAGTATCCATCCTAGTTTGTATATAACCCTCGGTAATCCTGTCCTTGGGTGATTTTTTGTAATTCGAGAAGGCTTTCTGCACTTTTTCAAACACATCAGCTTGAAGCAACATTCGCTTTTCTATGTTCTCCATTTTTTACACTTTGTGATTTTCCAATAATAATGTGTAAAAAAACGTAAATCGCAAACTACGACGAAACTTTTAACTATCACGTAGGTAGACCGAGTTTTTTTTGCATCAAAATGTTCAAAGTTCGCGTTAAAAAACAGCAGCTCGTTATTAAACTTACTTATTATAGTCCGTAGAATCACTTTTATAAATTGTTCATCACAATCCACGAAATATTTTAAAGTTATTTCACTGTTATTCACTTTTGTTTACAACTTGTCCGTATTTCTTCGATTCCAATATTACAGTTTCTTTGTTGCAAATATTCACGTAGTTAAAATAGGTCACAGCTATACTAATCCGCTTGAAGAACCATATGTTCATGTGAATAAGGTGCACTATTGAATGCAGGTGATTAGCGAAAGAAAAAAAACGTCCTTTCACTTTGTATGCTTTAATTGTACTAAACAATGACCTTTTTTTTTTTTTTTTTATCTAGGGCATCTCAGAGTGTAACCACTAAGGTTCCGACTCTTTAACCGGGCTATCCTGTGGTTGCCTTAAGCTCCTATCGAAACTTAATACCTCCAGCCAGGGCGTAAAAAACTACAAACTAAATGACTGCTGCTCGCTAAGGGCACCCCCTGTGGGGTACGAACCTCGGCTTAGGGCAGCTGAGTCGGAGGGAGGGTGGCAAGGGACCGACGGTGGCTGGATAAAATCAGTGTTTTGATTATTATCCTGGGGAGTTTGGATTACTTGCTGCTCAGCTAAAACGCGTGCTGGCGCTTCACTTACAGTCAAGGGTCGGGGAGGACTATTCGTTAGTCGGGGATTTCGCGCGGGGCCTCGGCGGCGAGGTCGGAATGACGATCGTGTATTGTGTGCTCTTATCTTGCGAACTGTACTCGTTTCCCTACGACTCTCCTGGAGGAGAGTAGTGGGGTCGTCTGGGTCGGTCAGTGCATGCCTTGGACGGCGGGTCGAACTAATTCTAGAGGGGACATAACTAGCGGCCTTCACAACTAGAGCGTTGCGATGAGTGGCTGCTGAATCGAAGAAGCGCTTCGAAGCGCGCTTCATGAATTGAGCTATCGTGGGGATTTTGAGTTCTACGTGGAGATTAGTGTTGCGAACGAACCAGGGGGCTCCCGTGATTTTACGTAAGACCCGGTTCTGTAGGGTTTGCATCTTATGGATGAGATGGGGTTTTGCGTGTGCAAAGACTGGACTCGCATAGGTCATGATGGGGCGGATGCACGCGGTGTAAATGCGCAATTTGCACTTGAGTGACAATTTGCTTTTTGCATTTAGGATGGAGTGGAGCCTATAGAGAGCGAAGGCTGCGCGAGCGCGTACCTTCTTTAGGTGCTCAGAAAAGGAGAGATGGTGGTCGAGAATCACACCCAGATATTTAGCTCGCTTCTCCCAAGGGATAGGCTTGCCGAACATGGTGATCGGTCGGATACTAGGGGGGCGCTGGCGCGGTTTCGTATAGAGTACCGCTTGACTTTTGTCGGGATTAACCTCTATGCACCACTTTCTAAACCACTCACCAAGCTTGTTGGCTGCGGTCTGGAGAGTGCTAGAGATCCTATCGTGACTGGTCCCTCTGCAATAGATGGCCGTATCGTCTGCGAACAGAGCCAACTGAGCCTGTCTTTGCTTCGGGATATCGCTGGTGAATAGCGTGAACGCGAGGGGAGAAATCACAGAGCCCTGAGGGACGCCTGCGCGTAATGGGTGGGGGGCGGAGAGAGTACCGTCTATGCGATAGCGAAAAGAGCGATTCGACAAAAAGTCTCGTAAGATGAGCACGAGACGTTCCGGCACACCGAGTTGGTACAGCTTGTATAATAAGCCGTTGTGCCAGACTTTGTCGAATGCCTTCGCTATGTCAAAGAAGATCACTCCTGTCTTAAGACCGCGCTGGAAACCAGCGCTGATGTCTTCTACGATACGGTGGACCTGATGGGTCGAGGCATGTTGGGTTCTAAAACCGAACTGCTCATCGGGGATGAGGCCCTTGGTCTCGGCGTACTCTCTGAGTCGCTTATAAATAAGCCTCTCGTAGAGTTTGCCTAGGACTTTGAGCAGACTGATGGGTCGGTAGCTCGCGGGCTCCGCCTTGGGTTTACCGGGTTTAGGGATGCCGATAACTATGGCCTCTTTCCACGCTTGTGGGAAGATATTATTGCTCATAGCTCCATTGAAGATGGTGGCCAGTAGCATTATGAGGTGGGCGGGGAACAATTGGAGTACCCTATTGGTGATTCCATCTGAGCCAGGGGCTTTACGAGGTCTCAGACCCTTGATGAGTTCCTGCACTTCGTCTGGTGTGACGGGAGCCAGGGGATACTCAGGGTCTTCAACGGGCGGGAAACAATGACCCTTATCATTAAGTATTTATAGTTCCTTGCTCTTGTTTCATGTATAGTATTGTATATAATTTATATATATATATATTTGTAGGTATAGATATGCTTTATGCTTTATGGTACACCACTGACTTCCTGCAGTAATAATTGTCTTTCCTTCTACCTATACTCCATCTAAAGGTAAGTGGCAATCTGGCAATGGCCCTGGGCCTCAAGTCTGCTATTACAATAGTGTCAGAATGGTCTCGCCATTGTGAGTATTTGACAGTGTTTGTATGGCAAATCTGTCAAAAACTCACAATGAAGAGACCATTCTGACACTATTGTAATAGCAGACTTGAGGCCCTGGGCACATTGCTCGCAGAACAGAAAATAATCATACCGTAATTATTTTTATAAATTTTCGGCTTTAATTAAAGTTATTAAAATAAGGAGATTTTCTGGTATAAAATATTTTATGACTAGCTTTTGCCCGCGGCTCCGCCCGCGTGAATGTCGGTTATCGCGTAAAAAAGTAGCCTATGTCCTTCTCTATATCCCAGGCTATATCTCTGCCAAATTTCATGACGATCGGTTCAGCGGTTTAGGCATGAAAACGTAACATACAGACAGACAAATAGAGTTACTTTCAAATTTATAATATTAGTATGGATATTAGTATATAAATATATGTTTTATTGTCGCGTATCATATTTTGATCAAGATACAACCTAACACGGACCTGCAAATTGCAAAAAAAACCCAAGAAAAATTGAATTTCGCGGGCTACCACCACAGCGCATCCACCTTAACTAAAAAAATTGTATCTTCCAAACAAATACCAAAATTAAAAGGAGTAGGTTCCTTATGCTGAATTATACAGGTTAAGTTTAAAAGGAGTGCGTATATTTTTGTTGGTACCTAATCAGGACAGTTTTATGCACCTATTCTAAAAAATAAAATTCAACTTCTCATACAAACATAAGTCACGTGACCAGTCACTTTGTATGAAAAGTCGATTTTCAATTTTAAGATTTCGACCTATGTTCCTTGGGGAAAGTTGTCCAGTTTTATGCATCTGATTACCTCCTAAAATATACGCACTCCTTTTAAACTTATCCTGTATAACAAACTAATTGCTGCCCGCGCCTTCGCTTCTTTCTGAAATAAAAGTACCTACTCCCAATGTGCACATGAATCCGTTATAACATTAGCTATCCGCCAGTGAAAGTCTCGTCAAAATCCGTTCAGCCTATTCGGAGATTAGCCGGAACAAAATCAAACAAAATTTTATGAATTATTTTTTTATGTACCGTTTATACTTTCGTATGCAATAAGGGCGGGTTGTTTCACGTACAGTTGACGCACGCGTATCCGTCATAAATAGCGCTAACTATCGTCAAACCGTTGTTTCACAAAATTATGCCCTTGACGTTCGTTAAAAAATAACGATTACAGTGACCCACTGGTTAACGTCATTGTATTCTTCGACATTTGAAGTTTGACGATCGGTTTTTTATTCAGTGAAACAACGCTTTGTATTTGACGTACCTACGTTAAACATCATAATGTAATCGTTAATATTTGACGTACGTATAGTACGTTAACGAACTGTTTGAAACAACCGGCCCTAAATGGAATATTCAATATAGGTATTCTGAACTCGTTATTGGTTCATTCATATCAGTATTCTGAACTTGTTATTGGTGCGCAAAAGTAAAGGGAAATGCATCATGCCAAGATTCATTCAAATGACACGGGTATTAATTGAAAGAGGTATTGTACTGTAAACATTTGTCATGTCTATAATGATTGTTTATTGTCTAGTTTGTATTTCTTTGTAATTTTACTTACAATTAATTTTATTTTTTTGTAAATTCGGGTAGAAATGTGACTTATTCGCCTCTGATGAGGTAAAGGAGAGGAGGTAAAGGTGTTTTGTTGTATTTTGATTTAAATAAATAAATAAATCTTGGGTTTGGAAAAACAGAAGTTTGTGATCTATAGTAGTATTTAACAAAAATGTTAAAATAAAACGACAAAAAACAGTAACTTGAATAATATTTATTATGTACTACACACATGTATGAGGAATGTTCTTATTTACATAGCTTTGCATTTGATGTTATTTACTTTTAATATACATTGCATGCGTTACGCTACACTACGCAACTCAAGTATAATACTGAAATCAATTCATTTAAACAGGTTATTAACGTTCAACAAAAACATCAAGCCTCAAGCTTTATCAGGATTATTGCAAATTTTTTATAATTTTCTTCTCAATTCAAAATGGCATCTTATTTATAAATAACATATTATATAAATTACGCAAACATCTATACCAACAACCTGCCTTGTTAAACGAAAAATATGATTTAAAGATGTCACAAAAAATAAGATTTAAAAAAATCTGTACATATAGAAAAATATGATTTTTTTAATTTTTTCTAGGGCCAATTATGATTTAGGGATAGATATTTATTTAGATATGTTGTATAAAGTAAAATAAATTGTACGATGAAACTTCATGCTATTGCGTGACCAATACGGTTGGTCAAACACAGGATAAAGAACCTGGTAACAGTACCTGCAACAAACAATATTATATTTTGCTTTACAAAACCACATCATTTTGTCTTTATGCTATGTACTATCACGGACATCCGAATTGGCACACTTTCAAAACAAAATCCCGTGCCCACAGTGACCACATATCGATCACTTAGTAATATATTGGCACAATAACGTTTTACACATTTTACAGAAACGAGGGAAAGATTTTATAAATGTATGAAATTAGTTTATTAATTTCATACATTTATAAAATCTTTGACCCGAAAAAAGTGAATGTGCCAATATATTACTATGTGAGCTTACCGTCCCTTTTTGCGTCGACCAAAAAAACAAAAGTACATAAAAATATTTTGTTTAAATTGATTTCTCAGTCTTTGTTACAATGATCACAGATGACTGACCATCCTTTTTCGACCAATAGGAATAGAACAATAAAAGACCCCCAGGTTGATGAGCGTATGTAAGCGTTACTCTAGCGGCCGAGCGCTGCAAGCAGAAATAGTCCTTACGGTGGTCCAATAAGGATGTCCCCGATGGTACATATTTTGGAAGGAGCTGACGTTTTCTATAGTTTCTTTTCGATTGATGTCGTAATATATTTTTTTCTTGACTGAGCTTACCTAATATAAGGGTTTGTTTAGCGGCGCCGCGCACTAGGCCTTGTCGAGCATGTCCACGTTGATCTTGTAGAACACGTACGGGAAGTAGTCCGACGAACCGAACCCGAGACCCGCCAGCTCAGCGTTCTGAAACATCAAGCAAATATCATTAGTTTACAAAAACCAACCAAGTGCGTGTCGGACTACACACAATGTGAAGGGTTCCATAATTGGGATGAATTTATCCCAAGAACAAACTTAACATTGTAGCTGAAAAACTAGTTCTCCCATACATTTCAACTGCAAATGTAAGTTTGTATGTACGCACATTAACGAGGGATTTACTATGTTATTTTAAGACCATAGACTTCTTATAAATAAAAAATAAAAAAAACAGTAAATAGCACTTTACCAATGGTACTGTGGTGGTGCTACCAATGGTGATATTTTCTGTTTTTTTTTTTTTAAATATTTGGCTCAGTAGTTTTGGAGATAAGAGGGGGGGAGGGACAGCTTTCATAAAACTTTCTAAAATAACGTTTAAAAGTACTTTTTTTTTTTCAACTGAAATCCATACAATAGGCTCTTTCATTTGATATGTCACACCACACGGAACCGTTTGCAAAACTTCCTAAAAGTGACCCCCATATTCAAAATTAATTTATTTACGTTACACGTACGACGGAACTATTTCACGCTAATGTTTTATATACGCAATCAATAGATCTTGATTAACGCTGAAGATTGAAACTCAAACGAACGTCGTAGCTTCTCCTAGACAAATTGTATATCAAACAGAAATTATGTGACGTCGCGAAACTACCTCAAGATGGCGGCGCTTCCCCCTCCGCCGCGCGCGATGCGTTACAGTACTTACAGTCCTCACTCAGCGTAACGAATTCTTTGATCCTTTAGCTATCGAGTGGTGTAATTAAATTTTGGATGTAGACGATAGATATGTAGCTGCAACACTAAACAGTATCCCCATATTTTGTTATCATCAGTTTTCTGGATTGCCTCCTACTATAGAAGCAACTTTAAAGACGGCTCTTGAACGCAGTTACATTGGTGTGATATCCGCCCTTAGTTATTGAGAGTTTTTTCTAGCATAAGTGTGGCTGTGCTTTTTTTAAATACACTAATATTATAAAGGCGAAAGTTTGTGAGTGTGTGTGTATGTTTGTCTCTTCTTCACGCTCAAACGGCTGAACCAATTTTGATAAATTTTGTATGGACGTACCTGACACCCTGGATTTACACATAGGCTACTTTTTACCCCGAAAGAATGTAGTGATCGCGGGTAACACCGCGGGGCGCAGCTAGTTTTAAGAAAATAAAGGCCGGTACTCACGTCGGCGGCGGTGCTGGAGTTCTGGTGCGCTGAGTGGTCGAGGTGCGCGTACAGCGACTGGAGCACTTCGCGCAACTTCTTGGTGTTCTTGCGCGACGGGACCATCACAACTGCCTGGAAGTTCACCGGGAGACCGTATCTGTGGAGCGAGGACTCTTTAGCTTCAGGTGTTAGGGTCACATTACCATAACGCAGTAAGATTATGCAGGAATCAGAATACCAATTCTCATCCTTAATCTATTGCCCGGCCCAGTCGGATTTTTTTATTTTATATTAGATTAAATTAAATATTGGATTTAAAAAAAAATTGTATCGGAAACATTTGTAGTATACAAATGTTTTCGATACAATTTTTTTTAATTGTCATCTCGCTTGTCATCTTAGGAGGTTGCCGGCTGCTTAAACAGGCTTGCCTGTGGATTTCTCTATACACCGTGACATTTTCGTCGTCTTTCACAGGTGGTCCACTCAATGTAGCCAACATGAAATACCTCTAGTAGCGATTAAAAAAAAAAGATTGAGATTTAGATGTTTAAGTTGCAATATTAAGAAACACATTTTTGCGTTAGGGTGAATGAACTCTGATAAAGATGTCACCGCTCCATTCCGCGCCGCCCTTGGAACACAAGGCTCGGACTGCGCTCGTAACAGGGTGTTTCATAAAAATAAAATATCATTAAATGTTTTTTTTAAATGAATTATTTGAAGTCGTTGCCGGTCGTATTTATACGACTAATTTAGTTTTAGTTTAGTTTAGTACAGCTTATCGGTGACAAGAAAACTCACCTCAACACGGACTCGACGAAGACACGCAGCGCCTTGACGTGTATCCAGGCGCAGAAGCACTCCGAGAAGTTCACCTTCAACCATCGAACCAGCGGACCCTGCGCAGACAATGTTATGTTATTATGAGCTCTATGTGTATGAGGTTAAGAGCCAGGGACGTAGCTACCGCCGTATCAGCCGTATCAATGATACGGGGCCCCGCGAACGAAGATTCGTAAAACGTCATCAACAACCTCAAGTTCTTATTGACTAGTGACAATTTGCACAAAACCCAAATTTATTATACACCTAAACCTGCCTCATGAATCACTCCGTCCATTGGTGAAAATCATATGAAAATTCGAAAATTGGTAGGTTTTGAATTCTGAGTTCAGATAGACAGAAATGAAAATGGTCTACAGAAAGGTCAGGTGCGTAGCACTCGCAACCGGCGTGCGTGTATGACCAGATGTATGAATGTAAGTGAAGCTAAAGGAATTATGTAAGGAGCATAGCAGGTGGCGCTCTATAGTTTCTGCCTACCCCCATGGGAAGGCGTGAATTTATGTATGTATGTAGACAGACAGACGCGGCAGGGGGCTTTGGTTGTACCCCGCGTCTTATTTAAAAGATCGTTTCTATGTCGACTTTATCGTCGCGCGAATACGCGATCGTCGCGTGCTAATCTCACTTTTTGTTCGGAAAACCGGAACATCCGGAACAACCGGATCTGTCAGCGCGATAATGCGATCTGGTTCACCGAAAAAAAAAACAGTGAGATATGATAAATCTTTAATCTGATATATAAATCGATGAACGCCAGCTGCACGCACGAAGAAGCAAGTCATTGTCACGTTCCGCCTGAGCCGAATGTGCAAGCGTGTAAAAAGACCCATCACAAAGCCGTCATCTACGCATTCTGTACATCAAACTAACTAACTTTATCACACACACAACTTTGTGACTTTTATTTTTGGTATGAAAATTCTCTGTTTACGTTAGTGTTCAATGTAACGCACGCAAAACTTTGTGCTTATGGGTGCAAGCAACGGTACAGGAGTCGTGGGTGTATTTAAAGTTTAGTTATAACAATTAAAACTTGTTTTTCTAAAAAAAAGTTGGAACTTTGACCTTCAATATCTCCGTAACCAGAAGGTTCCCAGACATGGTCCAGTACAAAAAAATGATCACAATGACGGGAAGAATAAGTGATTCTCGGCTTCGTTAAGGGTCTTTTTACACCTGTTATATTTTTATTTTTGTATGAAAGTCTGATGAATTAAAATCTTATAAATGATTAAAAGTCACAGAACAAAAGTTGTTGTTTATGATATTAGTTATATAGTTCTGAGAGGTTGTTAGTGTTTTACCAATAACCCTTACAACATCCCGACATCTACCGTCGGGCAGTAGCGCACCTGACACAACACCCGTCTGGTCGGAGGATCCTCCCTTTTCTATAGAGTATGAGTGAACTTTACACCCCGTTCCTCATACCTCTATACTCAATATCTTTATTGCTTTACCATAATGTGTATGTACTTAGGTGGTAACTATAGTGGCCGCCACTTAAATCTGAAATAAAGTTCATTGCTCTTTCCGTAATTTCTCTGCGTAGGTACCCCGACAATACATTATGAATCGTTTTTTATTACTAGAAAAAGTCAAGGATCACGATAAAGGTCGTTTCGGGACAAGTTTATGTCATTATTTCTGTTTTCGGAATTCGTGTTTGAATGAATGTATGCGGGTCAATGACCTTTAATTCTGATTTATTTGACGTTAGGTATATATAATTTAGATCATTATGGACCCTGTAGGGCACAGCAAAAGGGTAGGCGAGAGGAAGCCCTGTTTTAGGTATGGGAACAAGTTTTAACTATAGTATTGAAATTACGACGCAATATGTAATCCCATTGTCCCAACAGTGGGAACATTATAGGCTGCTTATGTAATGCTGAGTCTCTAAATCAGATTCAATCGCGCAATAAGCAGACAAAAATAGCCCTTAAGGTGACGAATGTAATTTGGCTGTGACGGTACTCACAAACTGTTTCTTCTTGTCGGTGACCAGCTTGGTGATCTCGTTCTTGCCGGCGGCGAGATCGGCCTCGTTGTACGAGAACTCGCGAACCACGAACTTACGCTCACGGGCGTGGTGCTTGAACTCTTCTACCACCTGTTAAGTTAAAATCAAGTGTAAATACATCGTCGTGGAAGAAAACCTGGACTTTTAAATAACACAAGTCTAAAATCGCCAATCCATCTGACAAAGATCTACAAATGACAGCCAGGACCAACGACTTACGTGATATGTAATGGATGGTCACCGACCTGTGCGGCTGTAATTATTTAGCCACGAAATAATAACCTTGATCCGTTTTGAGCAAGCCTGGTAATCTATACTCGTGCCTTCTCTGTATAGTACTGTAGAGAAGAAGAAATGCCTCGCAACATCGCCAAAATATCGTAGTAACAATGTATTGTGTGCGTTCAATTCAAGAAAGATAAAACTGTTGGGGCTGACTTTTGTGTCTTTTGTCATTGAAAAAGTGCTGATTCTCAGCCTTATAAATAAATGTACCTTTTTGAAGAGTGTGAATGAGATCAGTCCGTAGTCGTTATCCTGGTAGATCAGCACAGTCGAGCGCGGCATAATCATGTCCGTGATGTGCGTGACTATCACATAGTGTCGATTATCTTACCTTTTTGAAGAGTGTGACAGTAAACAGTCCGTATTCGTTATCCTGGTAGATCAGCACAGTCGAGCGCGGCATAATCGTGTCCGTGTTGTGCGTGACTATCACACAAATTATCACACAGTGCCGATGTCCTTACCATCTTAAAGAGTATGAGAGTGAACAGTTCGTAGTCGTTATCCTGGTAGATCAGCACAGTCGAGCGCGGCATAATCATGTCCGTGATGTGCGTGACTATCACATAGTGTCGATTATCTTACCTTTTTGAAGAGTGTGACAGTAAACAGTCCGTATTCGTTATCCTGGTAGATCAGCACAGTCGAGCGCGGCATAATCGTGTCCGTGTTGTGCGTGACTATCACACAAATTATCACACAGTGCCGATGTCCTTACCATCTTAAAGAGTATGAGAGTGAACAGTCCGTATTCGTTATCCTGGTAGATCAGCACAGTCGAGCGCGGCATAATCGTGTCCGTGTTGTGCGTGACTATCACACAAATTATCACACAGTGCCGATGTCCTTACCATCTTAAAGAGTATGAGAGTGAACAGTTCGTAGTCGTTATCCTGGTAGATCAGCACAGTCGAGCGCGGCACAATCATGTCCGTGATGTGCGTGACTATCACACAGTGTCGATGTCCTTACCTTCTTAAAGAGTGTGACGGTGAACAGTCCGTAGTCGTTATCCTGGTAGATCAGCACGGTCGAGCGCGGCACGATCATGTCCGTGATCTTCTCGTAGTTCGCGTTCCAGTCAGCGAAGCTCGACCTGTGGAGTAGATTGGTTTAGATTTAGACTTTAGACATGCAACCTCAAGTCAGTATTATCCATAGGATTGGGCTGAGATGTATAAGTACACACATATTTCTCAAATTGCGGCATTTTTACCCGACAGCAAAGACGGGGTTGTTTTTCACGCGTATCTCTTTTTATATTGGATTCTGTATACCCTCGAAGCATCCTAATGGCTCGATAATACATGGGGTGTCTATCGACTTGTCTAGGTCGCGCGATGGTTGTAAATTAGATTTAGCTCTTATAAAATCAAAATGGCGGAATGTTTAGACTTGTATGGCATATTTTTTTGCGATTTCTTACTTTTCTAGTACTCAAATCTCAGTTCGTCCTAAGAGTTTTTGATTCTTATAAGAAACAGGATCGATTGGCATCAAAAAGAGTTTTTGTGGAAACTGTCAATTTTCTTGCTGACTAATTTTTTTTTTTTTTTTCAATATGGACAGTCTCCAAAGGTCCTTTTCCTGTAGCTAAAACGGTTATGGTACCTTATTGCCCCATCTGAAAAATCCACACTGCATAATCAATGTTTGTCTGTAAAGTGTACACAAACACACGTCATCACGTCACAGAAGTAATCAAACGCAATGATTTAGCTTTAACGTGGTACATACTTGGGCACGATGACGAGCAGCGTAGTGAGGTACTCGCTGTCCAGGATGAAGTGCTCCTTCTTCACCAGGTCCGCCAGGTTGCGCGTCAGCAGACTGCCGCTGTAACGAGAATAGTGGCCCTATTTAGACTTGGTTCATGGTTTTTTACATGGCTGTTCTCACGACACATTTTTCTAAGTGTATAAACGAATAGCCACAGTTTGATGGTGTAATATTATGCGCTACTGCAGACCGGATACGTTAAAAGTTCGATTTGCTTGACAAATCCGGTGGGTATTCGATAAACGTACTTAGCTATTTATTTTGCAACAATTTATTTATTTTAGATAGAACGGCTGAAGCCAATTACACAATTTAAACATCCATACTAATATTATAAATGTGAAAGTCCGCCTTTGTACCTTATTGTGTGTGAGAAGTTTAAATAAATAAATAATAAATATAAAGTATTTCTGTCTGTCTGTCTGTATGTTACGTTTTCACGCCTACACCGCTGAACCGATCGTCATGAAATTTGGCAGAGATATAACCTGGGATATGGAGAATGACATAAGTTACTTTTTTACGCGATAACCGACATCCACGCGGAGTCGCGGGCAAAAGCTAGATAACCAGTCATGCATTCTTCTCACAAAAATTCAAATATTCTGACAATATCATCTTCCATTCATTCCATACATATCAAGATCTGTTTTTCGAGTTTAGGGGCCGTATTATCTATACTAATCTATACTAATATATAAAGCTGAAGAGTTTGTTTGTTTGTTTGTTTGTTTGAACGCGCTAATCTCAGGAACTGCTGGTTGGAATTGAAAAATTCTTTTTGTGTTGGATAGTCCATTTATTGGGGAATGTTATAGGCTATATAACATCACGCTACGTTTAATAGGAGCGGAGCATAAATGAAAAATGTTGCAAAAACGGGAAAAAATATTCCTTTTTGAGAGCTTCCGTTGCGTGCGCTGCGTAAACGGTTTAAGTTACGCAAATATCATGTATGATGGAATTGTTCCTCTTTAAATGTTCTAAAAAAAAGTCCGCGACAGCATATGTCTATCTTTTAAGATTGACTCACTATAACCTTTTTTATGGTAATCAAATTTGTTCGAAATTAATGAATTATTTGCGAAGGAGTTTTCATAAACATGGTATTAATCCTTATCCAAATAAATACGTTATTCATCACAAGTATTTAATTTTGAACAAAAATTGCCCTTACATCATTTAATTTCAATGAATATCTTAGGAGATATAACTGTTTTATAATAACTCCGCAGCAAAATAATGATCAACTAAAAAATATTTAAGGGGGGCTCCCATACAACGGACATGATTTTTTTTGCTGTTTTTTTTGCTCCGCCCGCGTGGATGTCGGTTATCCCGTAAAAAAGTAGCCTATGTACTTCTCTCTATATCCCAGGCTATATTCCTGCCAAATTTCATGTCGATCGGTTCAGCGGCTTAGGCGTGAAAACGTAACATATAGACAGACAGACAGACAGAGTTACTTTCACATTTATAATATTAGTAAGGATTTGTATGGATGGTACGGAACCCTTCGTGCGCGAGTCCGACTCGCACTTGGCCGGTTTTTTGTTTTTTGAACGCGCTAATCTCTGGAAATGCGAGTTGGATTTGAAAAAATCTTTTTGCATTTTACAGCCCAATTCTTGAGGAAGAATAACATTCCTATTAACTAGGACACAATTTTTTTTTAATGAAAGTTTTTGCGAAAATGAAGTAAAATCACGGGCAGGCAATGTGTTGCGACGGGGTGGGTCGGGGGAACAAGAAATTTAACGCGGACGAAGTCGCGGGCAGAAGCTAGTGAAGTATAAATGCCATTATCCTGACCGAAAAAGGGCGTGCTAGCGGTCATGTATAGCTTCAACTCTTTCTTGCACTGGAATCATGATGGCATCATAATACGGCCACAGGAGAGCGTTAATAGCGGCTAATGTACGAGGAATAGATGTGCTATGTCACAGATTAATACAAATGGGACACTCCGCAGTTTAGATATGAAGCTACAAGTACACGGCGGGCAATTCCCAATTCAATGGGACAATTCAGTAGGACTGACGCGCGCCGCTGGTATATGAGTTACGCGATAGAAAGAGAGGTAACTTGTAGGTGAATATAAGTGTAGGTAATAAGCGTTGTGCGACCTGAATTGCACTTTATTGTGTGGTAGCAAGAGTCGCTTTTTATTTAAATGATTTTGCGGAGTGTCCCGTCTGCATTAATCTGTGTCTATGTACGTTTTTTTTTTTTTCAGTTCAAAAGACGTGTATAATTAATCAATGTATGCGCCACTACTTATTCGGTAACATTTATCCCGCAGTACAATGCCGTGTGAACCTAGCCTCACGCCCGGACTAGCATTTTACCGAAACACTACACCTCGTAAAATTCTTCTTTTTGTAGCTCAGAAAGTCAAAGTAGAATCATTTATTTCATGTAGGCCATTAAAAGGCAATTCTGAACGTCAAAATTTACAAGTAAATAAGAATTGATTCTAGTTGCCCATTCTAAAACGTACTTTCTTATGGAGAAGAAGGGCAAGAAACTCCATGGTTACTCTTGCAAAATGTTTTACAATATTTGCATTTTCCGTAACTCTATGCCTGCCTTTCTGTCGCTCAGAAACATCAATCACTCGAGCGAGAATGGAATAGGCCACGGGCGATTGCAAGTGTAGAGGATAATAGCAATATCCGTCAAAATCATGCAGATTGATAGTGTGTTACGCAATAAGGGTCTGTCTGTTTGTTCCGGCTAATCTTCGAAACGGCTAAACCGATTTTCACGGGACTTTCATGTGCAGATAACTGATGTTATGAGGAGTAACTTAGGCGGTTTTTCTTTTAGAAAATGTCACGCGGGCGAAGACGCGGATATTCGCTAGCTGAGACTAAGATTAGAATCCGATCGTTCTAAATACGGAATTTGCCCCTCCGGTTCAGCCCATTGTCGATAATTTACACTATTAAACATAACATTAAGAACGGATTTACAATGTTGCCATTATCAATCTATACATACTGAATTTAGTACGCCATGTGATACAATAATTAATTGTTTTGCGAACATCAGTAAATTAACTATATTTCAAGCTTTTAATAGGTGTTTGGCAAATATTTATGGTAACAGTATGTTATAGGGGCTAATTTATAACCAGCAGTAATTTATAACCCAACAAATACTAAGGCGGCCTTGCAAAGTGCCCTAACCCACATTTTCAATTTTATAAACCAATTTATTCTTTGCGGTATTTATAACAACAACAAAAAAGCGGTCTTTGCGGTATTTTTTTTTCCGATTATAAATGCAGCGCTTACCCCCGGTTTCTGGAACGGAAATATTTTTTTTTTCTTTCTAATAAGTACTTTTTAGGGTTACGAACCTCAAAAAGAATAAACGGAACCCTTATAGGCTGACTCGTGTGCCAATTTCCTCCGAATGTAATGGACCGATTAAGTTGAAATTTGGTATACATATCAATTTGAGTGACCCAAACACGGACGTGAACCGTAAATAAATTAATTTAAAATATTTGGGTCAGTTTTGGGGTGCCAACAAGAATATTAACAAAAAAAAGTTTTGTTTACTGTACCGTGAGACATATCAAATGAAAGGGCTTTCGGTGACGGTCTCAAAAATTTTATTTTTAAAATTTTAAAATAAATTGTTTTAAAGTTATAATTGAAAATATACGAAAATTGACCATTCCCCCCCTTATCTCCGAAACTACTGAACCAAAAATTTTGAAAAAAGAAAAAAAATATACAGAAAATTGTTCTATACTTATAGATTACAGGAAAATCTATAAGAATTCTATGGTCTTAAAATAACATGGTAAGTCTCTCGATATGCGTAGTGCGTACAAACTTACATTTGCAGTTGGAATGTATGGGAGATTATGTTTACCAACTACAATGTTAAGTTTGTTCTTAGGATAAATTCTTTCCCTTCATTGTGCATGGTCCGACACGCACTTGGCCGGTTTTTTTAAGGTTGACTGAATTATCAACAGCCAATCGAATGACCTGACTTGCGTTTAATTTTGACACATCGATAATTTCCGTCCCAGAAACCGGAGTAAATATATTTTTATTTTGGTTCTGGGATCAAAATCTTTATAAACTAACAGACGATAAGTTTTATGTGTTTTCTTACGTTGAAAGTTTTAATAGTCATAAACTGGGATTTGTGACTGAATCTATAAAGATGAAGAATTTTTATTATCAAAACAAATGGATATTTTTAGTTATGATATAAAATTTTGAGAATCGGCTTCGTTCGATTTAGTATACTAACCATAATTATAGATTAGGCACTGCTATTTAAATAAATATTGTATAATAGCTGTGCCATTTTTGTTATAGCATTAGGTCTCGTCCCAAAAGGAATTTATAAAGAAAATATTATAGATGCTTATTATTGCAAAGCCACATTACAGGGATGAAGGATCTAACGATATTGCAAAATGAACTTTATGTCAATTGTCTATCGAACAAACTAGATACGAGCCAAATAACAGGTCACGAGTGCTCTGGAGAATTCTAGCGCATTTTCGGGAATTCCCGCAGTAATAAGCTCGTGTCTAGTTTGTACGTTAGACAATTGACATAAAGTTCATTTTATTATGTACTATCGGTGTCACGGACATCTGACCACCGTAAGGACTATTAATGCTTTTGGTTAAAAATCACTTCCTCTCTCCTTAAACATCATCATTACTTAAAGTTCCTTGCTCTTGTATCATGTTTATTATTGTGTGTGTATATATATATATATATATTTATTTATTTATATGGATAAGTATCTATATGCTTTGTGTATATGTATTTATTGTATATATGTAAGTGGTACACCACTAAATACCTGCAGTATTGTCTCTCCTTCTACTTTTTGATCCATCCAAAGGTTGTCTGTAAAAGATCGCTTTTAGCGATAAGACCGCCCATTGTGACACCCTATGTAACAGTTCTACATTTATATCTGTAATTTTTATGGTGTACATAATAAAGAGTATTCTATTCTATTCTATTCTATTCTATGCTTGAAGCGCTCGGCCGCTGTAGTAACGCTTACCTACACTCATCAACCAATATGTATCGTATAGTAATTTTATTCTAGGTAAGTGCATCGTCTTCACATATAATTATTAATTAATGCATACAAAATATTGTTAACATTTTAAAAGAGTAAGTATGGAGTTTCTTGCCCATTCTTCTCCATACGTAACTGACGGGGCAACTAGAATCAATTACTTATAGTTGTAAATTTTGACGTTCATAAGTGCCTTTTATGTGCCTATTTGAAATAAATGATTTGACTTTGACAATAGCATCGCAGCATGAGATTTTTGCGATTTGGTTTTCTAAATGAAAAAAAAAAAGACCATCAAACATCAGCTGAGGTGGTCAGACAGCTGTGATCATTGTAACAGAGCCTGAGAAATGTATTTAAACAAAAGAAAATATTACTATGTATTTTTTGACGTGGCAACGTCTAATAAATCGATGAACGCCGGCTGCATGCACGAAAAAGGATGACTCATTGTCCCGTTACGCTCATTGTTACGTTACGCTCATTGTCCCGTTACGCTCATCGTACGCTTGCGCCGCATCAATGTTTTGTTATGACGTTGTCACGTTAAACTATCGTCCGTAAACCAACTTTACAGACAGCCAATTTTTTATTATTGGTCAACGCAAAATGAGGCCACTCAGGATCTCGTGTTTCTATGAGTCCAGATAGAGGGGACCATGGTCCATTATCTCCATATTCAGATGGTTATCAGTCTGGTTTTAGTCCAGAGTACAGAGGGTTTTCGACCAATAAACGGGCTAGATGGGACTGGAGTCCTGAATCGGGCGTCAGTTCAGGAGAAACTAGTTCAATGTCTCCCTATTGGACCGACTATCAACGGAGTCCAAGCAGTTCTGGAGGACCTACTCGGTACAGGGGCGTTCCTTTCATTAAAGCCGAAAAGCCCGGCTTTCAATCAAAAGTGAGCCTATTAATAAAAAAACTACACCTGTAAACAAACTCAATGTCGCAAGAATTGATACGAATAATAACATTAAACTCTCCGCGTAGTACCGGCCACAAGAATAAAAACGTGGTAGGTACCGGCCGCGCGCTAGATACGTACTACGATGCAACGTTGCCAGAGTTACATACTCAAGGAATAATATTTAAATTCATCGCCTCTTTCATCATGCACCGTTGCCAAACTATCTCCGATGCCGCAGTTGCGATCTCGCTCTAACGTTATAGCGCTAAGCAGGAGGCGAGATCGTATCGATGAATGAAGTATAGCTTTCTCGCTCACACAAGGTGGCTTCAAATCGGGCTTCTAACTTCTCATTTTTTCGCAAAGAAATGTGTTAACGTCCTTGATATGATAGTATGTACTCATTTTGCAAATGTTCGAATTTTTAAGCCCGGCTTTTGACTTTTTATGAATGAAACGAATCGTAGTAGGAGGTGGTAGGATTGTAGATCCTGAGTATGTGTGCGCGAGTCGCTGCGCAAAGCGTGAATTTGTATGATGTAATTTCAAATTAATTGTTTTGAGCGGTTACTGACGTCGTTTATGTTTTGATTTTTTAAAATTTTCTGTGAGTTTGTGTTGTGATTAGTTTTTGCTGTAATTACCTTCTTTTTGAAGTGATGAAAAAGTTTCTTATCATTAAAATGAATTCGGAAACGCATGCAATTATTGTTCCTTGTGAAGGATTAAAGTGTGTATTGGTGTGTAATCGTTACTTGGAAAAAGGTAAATACTTTGAGTTTTACAGACAAATATAATCTCGCTGAATACATTATGCATGTCGAACACAATCGCGCTGTTTTTCAAAGATTAGGTTGATGTTGTGTGTCATTTAGCACTTTAAGAACTTCCTTTCCGAGGTCACAATGAGTTTAAAACCTCATTCAATAGAGGCAATTTCTTAGGGCTTGTATCTTTGCTTTCTTTATACGACCTAGTCTTAGAGAAACATATGCAGCAACAAGATGGCAACAAACCGGAGCCCAGTTACTTACCAAACGAATTAAATGTAAGCAATGTGTAGTTAGAAATCACAAATCAATCAATTATTTGTGCGCCATCTAGTAGCCGTATTGTAATATTTTTCCCATAACAACTGTTGCGAATTTGAGAGCGTTTGAAATATGAATTATTACGACTCGAAGAGCTCTGTTGTGCCAATAATGATAATAGATGGCTCACGTATCATATTTTACACGATACTGATAAACTTGTACTTATAATAGTTGTGATTTTCTAAAGGATTACCAGTAGGTACTCTTCGTATTTAAAATTTACCTATATTTAAGCATAACATCACGCCTGTATTCCCTGAAGGGTTAAGCAGAGGTATGCCTACTTAGCTACACCCACATTATTCCAGTCATGTTTTGTTGTTAATTCATATTTAAATATTTAGGTCTATATCTATACCTTATCTAGCAACTAATACCACTGATATTTGTTTCATCAAATTTGTTGAAAAACATACATAGTGGTATTAGTTTTGGAACAAAATAATAAATCGCAATTACTTACAATTATGAAAAACGAATATTAGTCAGTTCTTTAACGGCTCAGTCGGTAGGCGCCACTTTGCCAGGCGATAGGGTAGGATGTGTTTTTTTATCCAAAATATATATTGGCTTGCCCTAATTTTGACCCCTAGGCACGCCACTGACTCGGTAAACAGATGTCGTCATCGTGTGCACGGGAGTTTGTTGTCACGGTGGTCAGATGTTTCGTACCCGTGACTGTACCTAAATGTCCGCCTTTAAAATAAGTACTTACGTCTGTTTCTTCTCCAAGTTCTGTAGGTTACCCTTGAGTGAGTTGTAGGCGGACGATTTCTGTTTCAAATCCGCGTCGATCTGTCCCACCTGAACGGAACACATTCATCAGCGATTAGTTTAGTTCGTGTATGTAGGTATGTAATGATGAGAAAAATCGAAACAAACTATACTCTATTTGAAATAAGATTAGACACAGTGCCGGAATAAACAAGCGCGGGGCCCGTAGCAAATTCTACCGAGGGGCGCTTGATCTGATATGGGTTCTCAAATATAAACGGGTAAAAAAAAAAAACAAGATAATGCCAAAATAAAGACCCGGTAAAAATGTCAGCCCTTAATATTGATATTTAGAAGTCATGAATCGAAATTTCCCAGGTTCCATTTAAATAACATGAGAAAAAATCGGTTATCGATTGTCTGATGTGGATTGTCTTAGTCGGAAAGGTCGTTACGTTTCACGTTTTTGTGACGTATAATATTCCACGTCAATAAGTTTCACTAAAGAAATTACGTTCAAGCGGAGGTGGCCAGGTTTGGATACGCGGGGCCCCCTTTTGCGCGGGGCCCGTAGCAATTGCTACTCTTGCTACGTGGTTATACCGGCACTGATAAGACATTTAAGTAAACCTTTTTTAGAGGCCGTTCAACTGTTTTTAACTTTAAGCAACACTCACCTGTTTACTGATAATATCAGCGATGTTGCGCAGACTCTGCTTGATCGGGTATTTCGCCATGTCCCATTGGAAACGGGTTAGGTACGACGGCAGGTCGCCTGTAACGTAAAGTCATTGTTAGATAACAGAAAATATTAACGCACACAAAAAAAAAAAAAAACAACATTCTAATATGAATTTTTTGCATTATTTTTTCTTCATATTCCTGCATTTTTTTTTTCGATTTTATTCGACTAATACAAAAAAAAAACGTTCTTTTTTCAGTGGAAATATTATTTTAATGGTTTTTTTATTTTATTTTATTAAGTACCCAAATATTTAATGTTTAATTATAATAGAAACTAAAATCAATACCAAATACTAGAAACATCCTTAATCCTTATTAAATAATCAACATACAACAAAAATGTATAAGTAAGTACACTAAAGTTATTTTATATTTTTTTTTAAAGTGCTTAACAAAAAAAATAACAAAACAAACGAATGTATAAGCATTGGTTCAAAAACTGAATAAAAAAAAAAACAGTCTAGCTTAACGTGCATTTAGACAAAGAATATTAAGAAGAACTCCTGTACACATAGGCTAAATACAAAAATCTACTTAAAATTTTTAGATGCACAGCACATTATGATTTTGTGGTTTGACAAGCGACCGGTGCATTATCCAAAGATTGATAATAATAATTATCAAAAAAAAGGAAGGTATGTGCTCAACCCTTAAGAAAATACTGTAGTGTTTTATATGAGCATAATAGAGTAAGGCCCATCGTCCACAACGCTCATCGAAAGTAATGTTTCATACTCAAATCACCAATGAGTAGCTAGAATGTAACAGCACTAGTATTTATTTCAATGGCGGCCCATACATGACACGACTTAAGAACGCGTTATTAAGGTGAAACCTACAGGGTACCCCAGAAAATTCAAATTTTCTTAGGTTTTTTGCAATTTGCGGGTCAGTATTAGAATTATAACCATTAAAATCATCAATACAATTCTCTAAGTTCAGATTACTCTATTTAATTACTACTTCATGAAATCGTGACATTTTAGGTCAAACAGGGATATTTCCTGGGTAAAAAAAAAAGAAAATCTGTTTAATCCGTCAGTCAGATAATAAAAAAATATTAGACACGTATTTTTTGCTTTATCGTATTAATAAAAAATGACTTAGATAAAACACATTAAACTTGTGGAGCGGGGGCTCGTTACGTCACAACTACGTATAAAATCTAGCGAGCAGTGACGTCATTCTCCCTCCGACTCTGCCCTGTGCCGAGGTTCGTACCCCACAGGGGGAGCCCTTACCGCGCAGTAGTTTAGTTTATAAGTTTTACGCCCTGGCTGGAGGCTTTAAGTTTTTAGGAGCTTAAAGCAACCACAGGAAAGACCGGTTAAAGAGTCACGATCTCTAATGATCAACTCTGAGATGCCATAGATTAAAAAAAAAATTGAACTCAATGTATCGCCGTAATGTTTTGATTACGTAAAAAAAGAAAAAATATTATTTATTTAATACTTTAAGCACAAAAAAAAATGTACATAATAACTCAAAAAAAAAAAAGGAAAAAGGCGGAAAATACGTGTCCAATATTTTTTAATAATCTACATGACAGTAAAAATTTTTTTTTTATCATCATCCCTATTTTTGCTTATCTATTTCTATATCTATAATGTTGTATCGATGAGTTTAATAATTTCAATTCTATAAATACACACTTTTTACATGGAGCGACTGCCTATCTGAACTCCACAACCCAGTTACTAGATAAAACGATACCTCTTGATAAGACCGGTTGTCAGACTTGCGGGCTTCTGACTACCCGTAACGACTGTCAAAGATCCACAAATGACAGCCACCAACGGCTTAACGTGCTTCACCGCCAAGTAAGTAGGTATATCGATAGCAATTATAGTGTCGTCAAAAAAAAAAACCCTCTGTGTACAGGGGTCTTAATACATTCATAGCATGGGTCCATAGGATAAAGATTCATGCACTATTGAATAATATATTAATAATATTTATAACATGCGAAATTCCATGCTGGAGAACCCGTATTCAAAATTAACTTTGGTATTTTCAAGTGAACGAAAAGCGATATTTTTAATTATGTAATGGGAATAGTATTTAAAAATAGTTTAAGATTGTTTGATATCAAACAATTTTTTTTTTTTTTTTTGAGGGGTTTTACTTTTAATTACGGGCATTAGAACTACATTATATTTTAAGTCTAAAATTTTAATTTCATGCTGATTTTAATTTAATTTCTATTGTTATGGAAACTATTCTATGTTAATTTAAATATAACTTAATATAATGTAGTTCTGTTAGAAAAGTACAACAATCTATAATACAATTAAGAATCTAAGCACATATACCACATTCATATAATATTTAATTTATTTAACGAACCTAAAATTACGGATCTGTTGCTTCAAATTTCTGAGTCCATTTTCCTATAAAACTATTTGAGTACCGTAATTGAAATCATAGATAAAAAATTATATCCTAAATATTCTTATTGATATTGGGAATTTACGCCAAATATAGTTACTATTATATATTTGGTGAGTTCGTCAAATTTGTGTGACCTCGAATTATAATAATTCTCTCGAGCGATAACCGAAGAGATAAATTAAATTATTTATCACAAAAACAAAATTTTAATCATATTTAAAACTTATCCACTCTTCTCACTTAGACACTAATAATACCGTCAAAAAACTCCTAATAAAAAATAATAAAACATTGGTGAAACAATGGCTTAGCAATATACTTCAAAATCATTCAGATTGCGATTGATTGTGAGATACGCAGTTAGGGTGCGGGTTCGTCTACTGAGTTTTACTTGAGCAAAAAAAAACATGTCTGGAATCAATTCTATTTTCTTGTAAATTTTGACGTTCAAAAGTTCCTTTTAATGGTAACTTTTTACTTTTTTCCTCCTCAACGGGGAAGCTCGTCTAATGATAAGGCCGAAGGTGGAAGCGAGCTTCACCCGGAATCCCTCAACCACAGCGGAACTGACTATTTTACCTCTAACTGCCGACACACAACAAATGCTGTTAACATTGTTGTTATGGCGACAGACTTAGATAAGATGGTGGTAGCTAGCCAGGCTGATTTAAGAATAAGCCCTACCACCAACCAAACCGAGCAGAAAATTATTCCCCCGCTGGGAATCAAGATGTCTGAGACTTCCTCTAAACAATGGTATTACCACTAGACCACTGCGGCGGTTATTTGGGCAACCAGACTGAAACACCATTGTTTAGAGGTAAGTAAGACAAATTCTCGAACTATGCAGCCCATACTTCTTCTATCTACTCATGTTTAATTGTATCAGTCTACTATATGTTGCCACACTGACAGGGCTTTCATTAGCAGCCATCAATTCCCCCAGGTCCGTAAAAATCCAAAACTAAACATCGTCCAAGAATTGATGAGTATTTATTTGTATTTTGTGTGAAAGTGAAAAATCTTTCACCTCGCAACAAATGGCACGACATTACATAAACGAATGATTCCCCCACGCTATCCGCCTCAAACAAATCGTTTATATAATGAAACTGAAGAGTTTATTTGAACGCGCTAATCTCTAGAAACAACCAGTCGGATATGAAAAAAAAAAAAAATTGTTAACCCCAAATCTTGATGAAGGATATAGGCTATTTAACATCACGCTACGACCCTTAGGAGCCGAGCAAAAAGCAATAACTCTAAGCAAATACGAAATAATAGAGCGGACGGGCGATGTGACGCGGAGGGTCAGAGGAGCCCATGGAGTTTTGACGCGAATACGTCTAGAAATTTGCTTCCATAGTGGGAAAATTCTGAAAACTGATGATAACAACATCAGGGGATACAGTTTGGTGTTGCAGCTACATGTCTATCATCTACATCCACAATTAAATTACACCACTCGATAGCTAAAGGAGCAAAGAATTCGTTACACATCGCGCGCGGCGGATGGGGAAGCCGCCGCCATTTTATGATCGTTTCGCTGCGTCACATAATTAGTCCGATTAGTATAACCTTTTCTTGGAGAAGCTACGACGTTCGTTTGAGTTTCAATCATCAGCTCTCGTCATGATCTATCGATTGCGTAGGTATATGACATTACATCAGTGTAAAATAGTTATAGTGAAAATATATAGCGTTTAAGTAAAAAAAATAATGCATTGTCGCCTATACTCGTCAAAAAGCCAAACAAAATATAGAGATCGCGTACGGTTGGAAAGCGCTTCTCAAGAGCAACCATATGACAAAGTGAAGCGGCGCCGGGAACGTAAAAGAATGAAGGCCTCCGAGAGATCAACGAAGGCGCCAGTACATCTGGAGACGTACACGTATTCACAAAAAATACACGGCCGTGTCCACGACACAGCCATACCCCGATTTTATAAAAATGTGGCTGTCATTTTGGTATATTGTAGAAGTCGCCGTAAGAAGCTAGTAGTCATAATAAACAATAGAACACGGCCCAAACGCGATTCATTTCGTTCGGAAATAACTGACGATCAAGACGGATCAAGGTTAGGAGCGTGCTTTGTAAAGACTATTTTTAGCTTTACTATACCTACGTGATAAATATGAGCTAGCCAATTACGTAGGCGACTGAAACATGAATTAATAAACCGGAAACTTGGAAATGTGATCGGGAATAAAAAGGTTTTTTTGAAGTGATACTTCTAAGGCGGCGATTCGATAATTGGTCTAGAATTGAGTGACATTTATTTCAAGGACGCGTCACGTATAGGCACATTTCGTTACATGAGAGAGAAGAAAGATTTAACTCCGACGCCACGGAAGTGGAGCAAAAGAGAGCGACGTATACACTCAATACAAACATGGAATAAGATAGATTCGCGCATGCACGGGTTTTGGATGTACGCGTCAGTTGCTATATATGAACAGCTGAGGTATCACGCGATGTGTAATTAATATTTATCATAGTCTCTCACACTAAGTGCAAATTTCACCAATGAAACTGAACGCGTTCAGCACATCTAAACTGCGTTCAAGAGCTGTCAGTGTCAATATTCCACAGAAAATAATGATACTGACAGCTCTTAAATAAACGTGGTGAAATTCATTGGTGTAATTCGCCCTAAATCTGTCTTATTCTTTATTTTTTAAGAAGTTCCACTTCTATCACGGTGCTGATTTCTGCCTTTTTTCAGTTTAACTTAAAATACATAAAACGATAATCGGAAATATTAATAAAATCATAAAGGTTAGTAGATTTTTCTTGACTAAACGAAAGTTTTCTACAACTTTTAATAGTTTCGCTACTCCATACAACGTTCACGCACAAAAGCAAAGGGGTGTAACTTATAAATATACGTTTTTGTTATAAATAAGTAAAATAATAAAAAATATACAATAAAAATACAACATCGACAATATTAATAAATTAAACATCTAAGCAAACTAAAAATAACTTAAAAAGCTACAATATAGAACACGTTCAACTGTGTATTAAGCTTCTACTGGGCAATCCGGGAAATCCTTAGTTTCAAAAAAATAGTTTCGCGAATTGCCCGGTTAATTTTAACTACACATTATAGACATTACTTGTACACGTCAATTCGACGCATTCACACAGTGATGTGGTGCAGGACGTACATTTTGTGAATTTCTCTTGTCTAGCCACATCTTCGTAGCGTCACCCTAAACTTTATTTTATTTTAACCAACAAAAATTTATAGACAAAATTCAGGATGGCGCTCGCGAAATATAAAATACGGCCAGCGCCATCTGCTGTTTATAGACAAAAAAAAGTAAAAAATAGTGGAAGATATTTAGAGATATAGCAATCACTGCCTTCACATAACCTACTTCCATGTCTGCAAATAGCGCTGAACGTACATACGAGACCTCAGGTAGTGTAAAGCTTCGTTCACCTAGCTAGTAGGAAGTACAGGGCCTACCGGGAATTAGTTTGAATAGAACTTGACTCACATACTCTCCAAAAACGTCCAAACTTTAATGGATAAAAGTAAACTTGCAATTGTTTCAAGTTCCGTCCAAAATCAAGGAGTTAGGTTAGGCGTGGGTTAGGTCTCCTAAACCTTGTGAGAGTATATGGTGGTGGCGTTCCTCGTCGTCGTCCTCGTCCCACCGCGGCGAGCTGCGGCCGCTGGAGCGTTGCGAGGGCTGCGAGGCCTCGTACTCCTCGTGCTCGCGGTGCTCGCACGGCCAGCAGCCGTGGTGCTCCGAGAACGCGGAGTCGCACACCGGCGACGTCGGCGTGGGCGGCGGCTCCCCCCCCCCGGGGTCCGCGTACGAGTCCACGCCTAGAGTCGCCACAGTCCATAACCCATCTCATAAACCTCCACTAAGCTCCCACTTTATTACTTCACACTTCCACGACCATTCACTAACACCTGCTACTATAATCCGCTTTTATTCATTGCCTATCCATCGTTTTATGGCGGCTGTAAAGCTATTTCAATGTTTTATGTCCTTGTTTCTGGATAAATCTCATATCAATCTCGAAATGGATTATCGAAATATCGCTTTTATCGCTTCGGTGAATTTAGGATGAAAATAAAGAGGATTTAGTATAGGACAGGAGCAAAATAAAGAATATATTCTCATAAAAATAATAAATAGACTAAATAATAATAAAAAATTAAGAAGCGCAAAGCATAGACAATTTTTAAAGCTTGATATAGCTAAGCTATGAATGTCTTGTGAGGCAGTGATTGCTATTATCTATGATATGGAGACATTATATTCAGTAATCTTAAGTATTACAAAATAATGTGCGACAACTTCCAACGTTTAAGAATTTAATAATTATATTAAAGCGAAATGTGGTTATATTTAAGAGCTCATGGAGATATGTAATGGATATGGATTTTCTTATGAACAAATCGAAATTATGCTTAGCATCTGAAAAGCAGACAACATCTTTAACAAGACGTGTTTGACTAGACAACACCAAACTAGGGAGAAAGTTAGTATCACATAACCCCAAGCGGCTCGTGGCATCTCAATTATATAGGTACTTTAGATACATTGCTCCAATAACCTCATATCACATTTATATTCCTTGAGTGATCACGTGAGTTAGTTGTGAGTGCCATCTATTAACTAAAATTGTGATAATCCTCTAAAAGTGTAAAACATCGTTGCTTTTACAGGAAGTGACGAAATGCTGCAAAAAATACTAAATTCCAAGACCCATTATCTTTATTTCTAAGTTTTCATACAATATGTGGCTAGATTACAATATGAATCTATGAATGGAGTTGCATTATTTGTGTTGTTGAAGATGTAAAAAAAATTGAAAATGTTTGGATCCCATGCATTGTTGCCAGTATCATTAAATATTTTATACCAGAAAATCTCCTTTTTTTAATAACTTTGTTTGAAACCGTAAATTTACAAAAATAATTACGGTATGACAATGTTTTAATTATTATTTCTAAAATCAGTACTTAAAAGAAAATGGAACCATTTTTTTCGCCAATTTTTGAATTACCATTATTATTATTAAGATATTTTTTTGATATGTTATCCCCTTTGTTTACACAAATTATCTGAATTAGAGACTTGGGGTATAGTTCGACTGTATAAAAGCTGAGAAAAGTCTTGTTTTTCATATTCATATTTTTATATTATATCCATTACATATCACCTTAACAGTACATATTTAGTAATATGTATCCTATCTATAGTTATCTCATCTGATCTGAATTCACACTTTCACTGTCGCTATGATAACAGGACTTTATCTCATTCTTTACGAGCCCGACACTGAAAATGTGATGTATACATATTATGTTTCACCTAAATTCGACACTCAATGGCTAAAATCCATTAAAAAAAAAATGGTACAGCAAATCGTTATACTACTGAATTCGGCTGTATCGTAGAGATATAAAATCTTGAAAAACGCGAGGTCATTATTATGTAATACACCACGCAAAAACCTATTTTGAATTTAAAGTAATTACCGTTTGAATCTAAATTAATTTGCAGATCATCTCCAATTTTGATATTTTTCATATACATATTATTGTAGACCTTTCTTCGAAATTATTTATTTTGTGTCTTGTTAGTATAAGCTATGTACCTAAATAAAACCGACGATTTGCAAAAGAGTTATAAAATTGCCATAAAGTGTCGAATCGATTACACGGCATGACACACGAGTACTTAACACACTGTTAACATCCTAGACATGACGTTTAACATTACATTTTACTTACACAACGAAACCATAGAAACGAAATATAATGCTTATTCAAATCTCTAACTTAAAAATATATATCCATACCATCACCAAAGTAAAAAAAAAAAAGAAGTTATGTTCCGCATCGCCGCTGTTTAAAACTTTAGTCAATATTTATAACGCCTAAAAAATCACCAAAAGCTTCATATTTATATATTAACAAATAATATCTTACATATATACCATTTTCTGTAAAAAATAAACGTAGCGAAAGTAATTGCTTTAATTTCAAAATATTATAATAATATACAGATATTTGAAGCGTAGATATTATATTTGAAGCTCGCACAATATTACTAACAAGCTCAATTTACATAAACTACGAAAAAAATATTACTCACTGCCGCAAACTTTTTTCCATTTCTCAGACACTGAAATGCAATCCCAAAAACTAACATTCTCAATCTAAAATATATTTTAAATTAATTCTAAACACGATTGTGTCATAACAAACTCATTAAATATGAAAAATAAAAATAAAAAGCGACACTATATTGTGATATAATAAGCATTATGTACATATATAAAAATATTATCTATGTATCGCATCCAATTAAATATTATAGAAAACAGATACAATTCGAATTTTGAAGAAAAATCAATGTATGCGTTTAATCGATTCTTCTCTTTGATTTGAAAGCCAATCGCCTACCTAAATATTTAAAAAAATAAAAACAATTTGGAAAATAATCTGCGTAATATATCATATAAATGTTACCTTTATTCGGTTGCGTTCCATCCTAATTTTGTCTAATAAATCTTGGAGTTTCTAATTATTTCTTGCCGCAACGCGAAATATATTGAAACAGATATTGCTAGCCGTGATTCCAATAAGGTGAATATGCAACATAAATTGTTTTCTATACATTCCATTAAATCTATTTACATATCACACATAGGTGCAGTGGTGCAAAGAGGTTCGACATGGTCGGACGTTAGCGAACCTCAAACTAAAAATAAATGTACAAACACTGTCCACTCAACATTCTTAGCCTTTGATTTTAAAAGTGATATGTTGAGTATTTTTACTGACGAAACTTATTTTAACACAGGGTAAGGGAAGTTTACAATTATTTTTTTTGTTATAACTTTTTTCACGACAATAATATTTTTTTTTTTTTTAAATTTTATTTGTGCCCACTTTGCAATAGGGCCGAGACAAAGTTTCGTCAATAATCATTATACATATAAGTACACATAAGTGCTCAAATTTATAGGTACTTAAGTGTGTATTATTGGGGTTGAGATGAGATGTGTTATGTTTATGTGAGAGAAAATGTATAAAATAATAAACATTCTCGGGTATTACGCAACTGTATAATTGCAAATTAATATAAAAATATAATAAAATTAAAAACACACTGGCTGACTTGTAAACGCAGGCAGTGTGGTTAGAAAAAATGGCATGCAAAAAAAATAGGTAAATATCAATAAATAAATTAAAAAATAAATATAAGAAAAATATAAAAGACAATTTTAACCATTGAAATTCAGCGACACATGCTAATAATTTTTCGCACTACTCTGTGCTTTTAATTTATTTATTTCTCTACACCAGTTCATTCTTTTTCTATTTTAAAAATTAGTTCTCATGCTGGTAACATCATAGGCCCAATTCCTTAGCTTTAATTCGTCTATAGTTTCCCAAACATGCCATAAATAATTCTTTTCTCTATGTTTTATTTAAATCATGCAAAGTAATCCTATTTTGTTGTTAAACTCTATGTTTAATTTCTTTAAGTCAAACCTTTTGTTTCAACTTCCAAAAATATCTATGAAATAATGGCACCAAACAATCAAATATGTTTTTAAGAATTTCAAAAATTAAAATAAATGTTTAGTGCCATAAGAAAAAAATTGAAGAATTACTTACTGTTGTTTGCCATAAGGTTCTCATGGAGCTTATCGCGTTGATCTTCTAGTACCTGAAAAAAAAAAAAAAAAAAATCATCTACATAACTTTTTTTTTTTTTTAATAATTAAGTAAACTGTTCTTAACGTCAAATTGACATCATCGATGTGTGGTTGACTGTACAAGCATAGCTTAGGATTCCAATCAGTCTTTCATTAATTTATTTATTGTAAATAAAATAAAACTCTTCAACTCACCTCACCGAGGTACTGAGCGACCTTCCTTGTGATGGTCTCAATAAACGTGTCGAGCTTACCCAAGTCATCGGACAGTCCCACCAACTGATCCAGTGTCCCCACCTGGAAATAAATAGAAAAAAACAATTAGAATTAAACTTTATATTAATATATAAAAGAAGTACCCATCCCTGCATCGCAAGGTTTTTACGACATGGCAAAACATCCAAATTTCTAATATTAATGTACTGAACTCATAAACCTTTCGGAATAAATTGTTAAAATTATGGTGTATGCAGCTATTTCATACAACTTCAAAGAATGACATTGTGATTTTAACATACAAGAAATATAAATTGGCTTGACTTTACCCAAAATATAATTATTTAAAAATAAAAAACATAGAGTTGAAAAAACCTATATAAAATGCAACCTACTTGTCTGTGAAATCGGTTTAAAAAAATCTTTGGTTGGTAAGTACTTAAAAATAATATATTCTTTTAAACAAATTACTTTCTCCTACTTTTTTGGAAAAACAAGAAAGAACCGCATTATTGCAAAGTTCTTTTTTGTTTTTCTAAATGCTAAAATAAAATTATTTTAATCTTATTATTAAAATACATAATTGTATTTCATTGTTACTATTTAGATAGATAGACAGAATTGTACGAGTCATGTACATGGCACGCGCGCATTGCATAGATCAGCACTTTTCCGTCGGCTTACACAAATTATAGTGTAACGCGAACAACAATTACTGGACAGCACTGACTGGACAGGTTCACTCAAATCTCTATGGTTCTTTCCTCAAAAGATCATTTAAAACACTCATTAATCTACATGGTCCTCACATGACCTGACCAAGATTATGTCTGGACTTTAAAAGAGTCTGTAACATCTGAGTTTGTTTCAGTCCTTCTTCTCAGAGTTGGATAGCAAACACCGAATTTCTTTTTGATGTATTGTCATTTATCATTTATGTATATTGATTAAATTGAGAATGCTTTTCTGAGATGATGGATGTGGGGACCTATAATTATGTTGGCAATAACAATAATTAAACAGTGAACATTTCTAGAATTGATTGATTAGCTGTACTACACTACCGCTAATTCATGTTTTGTTAACTTGAAAAAATATCTTGAAATGCACAGCATAGTTTATAATGGTCATTAGATTTATATAACACCATTGTGCACATGATTTGTTTATGACACACATACTGTGATGAATGACCTACATACTTATTAGGCCATTATGAGTTAAGTGAAATTTTCAATCATTTGAGTTATCAGTATCACTGATAACAGATGGTAATTGTCAAATAATATCCAAAAGCAAATAAGATTCTTTTTAAGATATAAGATGCTCATCTTAAGATTTCATTTTCTCTTGAATACGGGAATAATATTGATCTGTTTTTATTTAGGTAACTTAAATTCTTTCCGTACAGGATGTTGTAGCATGAAATTGTACTTTTTTTCATTCAAAATATTGATTAAGGTATATTGGCTTGTTATTGAAAAGTAACAAACTGGAAGTTTAGCAGCCAATATAGGCTGTAATCCATGCCATTATTTAATCAAACAACCAACTTATTGTTTCAAGGACATTTTCAGTCATTATTCAATAGGAAATAATGGGATGACATAATTTATCTCAGAAATGTTCTTAGATTCAGTAGTTTTGGGATTGTCTATAAATTAGTAGATAAATAATTAATTCAGAATTACCTTCAGGTCAGGGATTGGAAATTTGTAGTTGGCGCTGAGATTGCCTGACTTGGTGGCATTGTTGAGTTTGTCCCAGGTCTGCTGGCAGGTCTTGTCGCCGGGGGCGCTGATCACCCAGTATTCAGACGTCATCTTCACCACTGCAATCACACAAGATGGTGTACTATCAACTCATATGACCAACTAATTATAAAGACTCACAGTGAAAACGCACGTAGCAACCGATGTTACATGTTTGGTACAGTCGAAAATATTTTCATTGTTCGAAAAATCGATTTTGTGTTACGATTAAGAAGTCCAGATCCCGCGGAAGCGGCGGACTGTCTGGTGTTTTCAGGCAGAACGCTGACGCAACGGGCTCGTGCACCCAATCGATACCGAGCCCGGCCCAACGGCGCCCGCTCGGCGGTCAGACATCCTGGCGCCCGGCGTAAGCTAACCCAAGAAATTCACCCCAAACCACCCCTTACACTCCGTCACTGCCGACTTTGACATCTTTCAGTCCCGCGCAAAAGCATATAACGCAACATCTCCACATATATTCACTCTGTTACAACACAACACTCACCTGGAACTTATAAATTAATGCTGTTTATCACTAAATATTCGAAACAGCAAATAATTTGGCGAAATCACAAGACAATTCGGGACTAGCCCTTCAACGCCATGAAAATTCACGTGACGCGGTGCTGCCACCTACAACGACTGATATTGGACAGCTGATTTACGTCAATTGTCTATGTGCGATTATACGAATGCATTTTTAGTCCGTAAATAAATTAAATGGAATTCATGGTGTGCTTTAAATCATCCTGGGTGTAAAAATGTTATCGCAATTGTAATTTTCTATAAATTAAATAGTGAAAATGACTTTTTAAATGATTTTTTTGAAGAATATGGTAGCAAATTTCGATTGTGCCAGATAAAAAAATAAAAATCATTTTATTGTCTATGTATAAACGTTCCGTTCAAAGTTTACTATGGTTCCGTTGCAATGAAGTCTTTATTACAAATATATTAGTCAAGATTTCCAGAAATAGATGTGGGATAGATTATGCCCAACCTAGAATGGGACTGACAGGACATGTGCCATATACTGGACAAACTGTGGGCCCAGCCCAAACAGCACAACGGACCTAATGCCCTGAGATTAATGCCTGAGACTGTGAGAACGTTGTGGGAGGCCACAAAGGAGATAGGTGGGAGATAGCAAGGCACGACGAACTGGACAAATTCCCTCAAACTGGAAGAAGGAAGCGCGGGATTGTGACAGATGGAGTGCAACAGAATACGCATATTAACAACTTACTATCAATTAGTCTCATTATTGGCTCAGTACATAATCAAAAAGAAATATTGGCGATTTGCAATCGGTGTAGTATGAAAAAAAAAACCACTTATATTTATGTAGAAGTGGCGAAGTTTTGGGCCAAAAAATGTAATTTACTGTCGTGCCACCGACACGACGAAGAAGTAATTTTAGTACTTTGAGTCAGTAACTAGTGGAGAGGACACACTTTGCTAAAATGTACGGTGGCCAGTTACCACAAGTTGTCAAATTTTCTCGGTCGATTTTGAACTTAGTCAACATTTTAAAAGTTTAAAATCGTTTGGAAAAATTACACTTTCGTGTACCTTGATGTGCCGGCCACGGTACAACCGATCTTTGTCGCTAGCGATTTCAAAATCTGTGAATGGACGTGAGATTTTGAAATACGAAAACGATTATATAACTTAGTTGTTTTCTTATTTCAAAATCTCACGATTTTTTTACCTACCATGCATTATTAGGTCCTCTTTTCCAAAATTCATTTTTATTCAGAAACAAATGTCATGGGAATATAACATTTTATTCAATATTTTAAAATGTATTTGTTTCTGTTTATTTTACAAGCTTATTTAATATTTTACATAATATATGCTTCTAAATAATAATTATAAGCACCGATGGAAGAGTGGAGTGAGTTAGCGACGAAAACAGGAATAGCAGCGCGCACGTCTGATCACAGCTGTCATCTCGTGTATGTCAAAAGTGTGTCAAGTGTCAAACATTCACAAAAAGGTTACGAAACAAAACAAAGAAAATGCGAATATACGGATTTTTAGCGAAGAAAGTTGGCGATTTGACTGTTAAATATTCAAATTTCCCCGAATCTTACGTTAAAAGGAGCTATGAACAGGTACATAATCCTATTCGGACATAAAGTTTTCTTCGTTTGAAAAATATAACCTCAAAACTGTTTTATTGTATTTGTTTTGCGTTTCAGGTGTATTGGAAGAACCCTTCGAACTATCCACAGTACCCGAAGGCTCAGATAGCCCGTAAGCACTATCGTTTCACCACCAACAGGCCTTGGACCAGCCAGTTTCGTATGCAAAATGATCGTAATATGCACAGGAAGAAAGTATTTGTTGAACCCGTTGGCGAATGGAGCTTCTTCAAGTAAGAGTAGAATAGATTTTTATTAAATAAAACCTTTTTTCATGTAACGCTACTACGTTGTTTTGACCTTCGTTTACACTTCAAAGAGTCGTTTAGTGTTATCATGTACATTGACATCACACTTTAAATAGTCATCCCTAATAGAGTGTAGATTTGTTGGCACTTTTCTATTTTGTTAAGTACCTGGTAATTGTTGAAAGGCCTATACTGTCCTCCCATACCTATTAACACTGTTATTTGATAATATTGTAAAGCCAATTATTTTTAAAAGAGTAACTGTGGAGTTTCTTGCTGGCTCTTCTCCATAGGAAACGACTAATTGAAACCGGGCACCTAGCTTCTGATGTTTCATAAGTGCCCATGTAGGTTTATGTGAAATTAAATATTTTGTATTGATTTGACATCATCATTAATTAGTAAGTAGCAACATGTTATAAGTACTGCATTGTATAATTAAGTTAACACATTGACGGACAGTATTCCCTCACTGGTTGAATGTGTTAGGTCACTACAAAATTTCATACATTGCCTAGAGGCAAATATTTTTTTTTATGTCACAATATAACAGTAAAAGGTTGAAATCCTATCGGTGGTGACACTACAGAATGCCCTCCCTTGTATGTATAGAAAATAAAATGCCACAAGGCCTATTGATTAATTCAAAACTTTGACATCGACAGGCATACTGTCATATTATTTTTTGTAGAGACAATGCCGAGAGGCCTTCTGTTCGTCAACGTGTTAACTGCAGTAATTGTTAACAGAAAATGTACGTGTAGACTCATCTCATGCTGTATCATTTTCAATAGCCTTTGCGTTTACAATTATCATGGTTAACCATAATACCAACTATTTACCAACTATTCAGAATGGCTAACATCATAGTATTGTGTCTTGTAAAACACTAGTGTTTGGCACGGTTTTTAAGGCTTGACAAAACATGGAGATTTCTTTTTTATGTGTATTTTATTTTATTTATTTAGCCAACCACCAGCGATACATAAAGTATTTTACAGAGTATGTGTATTAAAGTATTGTATGACTAATAATAAGCTTCCCTGTATACTAGGATAACTAAAAACATGCAAATGGATTGCTAAGTAATATTTAAATTCAAAAGTTGCAATTTTAGACATATTACTTTTTTAAAGATAGTTGTAATTTAAATATTAATGTGTTATACACATAAACCATCTGGAAAAAATCTCTAGATGATAGTGAATTGCAACAAAAACCATTGCATAGTTTACGAAAATAACGGGGTCACACAGACAGACCCAAAAAGCAACTTTAATATGTCTAAAGATGATTAATTTTGTTTCCAGAGGTGACCGTGTAGAAATAATGGTGGGCAAGGACAAAGGCAAGCAGGGGCTCGTGACACAGGTGATTCAGGAACGTAACTGGGTCATTGTGGAGGGACTTAACACACATCTACGAGTTGTGAGTACAATAATACTTTTTGCTCATTCATTTTGCATAAAGCTTTGCTTTCATGAAAGCACAAGCATGGGGCAAAAGCGTCAGGGTCATATTTTAATCAACATGTTGTATGTTGATTAAAATATGACCCTGACGCTTTCGCCCCATGACTGACACTGTGCAGGTCAGTGTCTTTTGCAATTGCAAAAATCATAAGAAAATTTGAATTTGGCAGGCTATCTTGGCACATCCCCCATAATGTAGATATTACATACTGTTGTCAAAACATTATGCAGTCAGTATGACAGTATAATGAAAATGTAATGTATGTGAAAAATGTTTTTCAATGTATGGTATACTAGCTTTTGCTCGCGGCTCCGTCCGCGTGGATGTCGGTTATCGCGTAAAAGTGTAGCCTGTGACCTTCTCCATATCCCAGGCTATATCTCTGTCAAATTTCATGACGATCGGTTCCGCGGTTTAGTCGTGAAAACGTAACATACAGACAGACAGACAGACAGAGTTACTTTCACAAATATAATATTAGTATGGATTGAGCCTGTTCTTGACCTCGATCTCGCCTGATGAAGGAATAGATAAGGTCTATGATGGAATGAGCGTGCCCAGAAGATGCCTGTTCACTTACAGAAATAACCATCATTTCCTTTCATTTTAATGCACAGCCTAAACTGCTGGGTCTAGAAGCATGAAATTTTGCACAAGAGTTCCTTATATAACGAAAGTGAGCTACAAGTAAGGATTTTTTTTAATTCGTTCTATAATGGGGTTAAATAGGGGATGAAAGTTTTAATGGAAGTCCATAATTTTTGCCGATAAGAAATACTGTCATACGGCTTGTCTTTAATAATAATGTATAACATTTCAGGTGGGCAAAGACAAGAAGTTCCCCGGCATCACAATACAGTCGGAGGCGCCACTCCTCGTCACAACAGATGTGAAGCTGGTGGACCCGGAGACTCTGAAGCCGACCGAGTTCGAGTGGAGATTCACTGAGGAGGGAGACAAGGTTAGCTATTTTTCTAAAATGCCAGCTGCTGGGGGATTCCATTGTCTCCATGTCCTCAGCTGTTTGTTCCGTATCCTGTCTAATAAACAAGTAATCAGTAAGGATCAAGTCAGCCACTGCTGAATATAGGCCTATCCCAGGCTGCGCCACCACAGAACTGATAAAGAGGTTAGACAGGAAATAGTTCCTGATTTGTATTAAAACGCGTGTCGCCGCTTGTCTCCCACTCTCTAACTCCACTACAAGCAAGAGACCAATACGTGCGCGCATTACGAACACAAATAAACCACACGCACTTAGATCGCGAGTTTGCTATTGGTTGTCACACTAACGCAAACACTGCGTTTGACGGACACTCACACACACATTAATTTCTCAGATATGTTCCAGTGAGCAAAAGGTCGATTATTTGTGTCGATAAAAATACTGTAATTGTGCTACTTTTAGTTAAGCAATTTTTCGCATTAATTTGGGCAGGAGGGACGGGATACAAATAGTGTTGACTTCCTGAATACATAAGTGGGAACATCCGATGTAGCCGCGAAATTCAAATTTTCTTTCGTGTTTAGCTAATTGCAGTTCTGTTTTACGTCATAATTTTTATGTCACAATAAACAATAAATGGTGGTAATAAACAGAGTTCGAGCCGAGTTCACATTACACAGGTCAACAACCTCGTGTGATAAGTCGAGTTTTTTTTTTTTTTTTTCTCATCATTTTATCAATATAATATGTATTAGCTGATGAAAAGGTGTAGGAAACAACCGAAATCCATTAATACAGTAAGAATACCTTTAGCATAATAGAAAAGCATCACTTGGGCTTAGCTTAGCTGGTTCCTCGAACAGTACATGAACGGGAGGTACGCACTAGGCGACTTTCCGCTACCAGCTTTTGTAGATCCAATGCTGGTGTGCGCTCACCGCTATGCCGCTTAGTCGACACTTACAATACGCGTTTTGGTGCAATAGACATATTATTCCTAAGCAGATATAAATTTAAAAATGAGATTGTTAAAATTCTAAAGCATCAGCAGTACGCTCCATAGGCTTTACACAATGTAGATATCATTATTGAAATAGGCTAGGGACCTGATGACACATCGCGCATAATTTTATTTTATTTTTGTTTTTGTTAAAGATGATATTGATAAATATTCTATAAAAGATGGAACAACATCGTTTTGTAGAATATTGTTTGTCTTTATGTATTTATTTCCTTTCTTTTAGCTTATTTTTCATTGAGTTAGCCCTGCTACAGTTAACGTTTGCTAACAGCTTGTTTTTTTTATTATATAATATAGTAATCTGCGGAAAATGCTGTGGGTAGTATATTTGTTAAGTTTAATTTTAAGACAACATTGTTCATGCTTAATATACTACTGTTTGTTTTCCCAAATGCAATAAATAAATAAATGTTGTTTATTTATGTCAACTGTTGCAATGCCAACAACTGTAATAAATCAACTCAGTTCAGTGTTTTGGCATTTAGTATTTTGGCAAAACAGTCCAACTGCACCTGCCAAATGGTAATTTAATTCATAATGTCACCAACCTGAGTTTCTATATAATTTGAATAGGCGTATGCCTATTAAGTATTGATGATTTTAATTCTATAAAAACAGATTTGTTACGGTCGCGAATTATATTCAGATCAACATACAACCTGATACAGATTAATATTTTAACTCACACACTGACTTATTATATGTTGTTTTTATTTTTTATTTTTTTGGGAAATCGTATACAATGTTTGTAAATATGTGAGCACCATGTACCTATCGCATTTATAATTTTTTCTGTTATTACTTCACTTTTCATTATTTTTACCAATTGTGGTAAGTAATTTTGATTAATTTTTTTTATATTTTTTATTTTTTTATTCTAGGTACATATTCTTCACCTATAAATATTAATTAATGTATACAAACTATTGTTAACATTTTAAAAGAGTAAGTATGGAGTTTCTTGCCCATTCTTCTCCATACATAACTGCATTTTGGAAGGCGCAACTAGAATCAATTAACTGTTCATGTAATTTTTGACGTTCAAAAGTGCATCTTCGTGCCTATTTGAAATAAATTATTTGACTTTGACTTTGACTTAGACCTGCGCAGATTGTAAAAAACGTAAGAAAATTTGAATTTCGCGGACAACTCTGACAAAAAAAATACCTTATATCGGACTTAGAAACTAGTGTTAGTATTTACATCTACCAGAAAAACAACACAAACTACTGATTACTACGCCACAGTGGCATGTAGGCGTATCCAATGTCCCAGTAGGGGGCTGTCCCAGTTTCCACCTATCAGCTAACGGTTCTCAGGATCCGTTGGGGCTGGCGCGTACCCTGCGCATAATGGAAGCGCAACGCTTGCGCATGATGGCGTGAAAGCCATCTATTCTCGCTTCTGCGAACATGCCGGAAGCACTGCAGTAGCGCGGCAGCAGTTTTATGCTGGGTTCAAACTAACGGTTATTCTTATCGGAAAATGTCTGATAAATGATCTATATCTATACTAATATATAAAGCTGAAGAGTTTGTTTGTTTGTTTGTTTGTTTGTTTGAACGCGCTAATCTCAGGAACTGCTGGTTGGAATTGAAAAAATATTTTTGTGTTGGATAGTACATTTATCGAGGAAGGCTATAGGCGATATAACATCACGCTACGACCAATAGGAGCGGAGCATAAATGAAAAATGTTGCAAAAACGGGAAAAAATATTCCTTTTTGGGAGCTTCCGTTGCGTGCGCTGCATAAACGGTTTAAGTTACGCAAATATCATGTATGATGGAATTATTCCTCTTTAAATGTTCTAAAAAAAAGTCCGCGACAGCATATGTCTATCTTTTAAGATTGACTCACTATAACCTTTTTTTATAGTAATCAATTTTTTTCGAAATGAATTCATTATTTGCGAAGGAGTTTTATCAACATTATATTAATCCTTATCCAAATAAATATGTTATTAATCACAAGTATTTAAATGTAAACAAAATTGTCCTTGACATCACTTGATTTCAATCAACATCTTAGGAGATATCATAATTTTAAAATAACTCCGCAACAAAAAAAGTAGAAAATTCATTATTTAAACAACTCTCTCTCTTAGGTGACGCAGACGAAGTTACGCGGGTCAGCTATATTATAAAGCTATACAGTACAGTATAAAGAAGAGTTTGTTTGTTTGGTTGAACGCGCTAATCTCAGGAACTAGATACTGGTTCGAATTGAAAAAATATTTTAGTGTTGGATAGCCCATTTATCGAGGAAGGCTATAGGCTATATATCTACGCTACGATCCTTAGAAGCCAAGCGAAAAGAACGGAAGTCAGAAAGAACGCTAAGCGATAACGAAGTTTTAGCGCGGGCGAGCGACGGGATGCGAACGCGACGCGATGGGTGGGCCGAAATTTCACGCGAACGAAGTCGCGGGCAGAAGCTAGTATAGAATAAAGTTCTTTTACCTGAACAGACAGCTGTGCTGCTGGGGAGTTTGTTGCGCCACTTCTTCTTCCCAGCTAAAGCACTAGGAAGTGATGACGGGAGGGCGTTTTGGGGGACTGTCTTATGTAATTTGACGTTCAAAAAGTGCTGATTCTCGGCCTAATTTGAATAAATGACTTTTGATTCTGAATAGGCTCTATTGCATATAACGGCGGTATTCAAGAATGCTTAGGTCAGTTTAACTTATTTTAAATTCTTATAAACCTTTTTTTATAGGTGCGCGTGTCTATGGCCAGTAGCAGAATCATCCCCATACCAAAGACAGCGGAGGAGACCATGGACTTCAAGAGTAAAGAATTATATGTTGAGAATGTAGATAAGGACACCATAGGCGATAGCGCTGTTAAGGTATACTATACTCTAACTCGTGTATTTTAAGGCGTAGTTTCGTTTGGATTCCAATAATCCTTTATTGGAATACTACTAACCCGTTTGTGTCGTAAAGGGCAACTAATCCGTTCCTAGCTTGAATACAATCTACAAATAAGTAAAATTGATGTGTCTGTTTGTAATGTCAAAATAACAGCTTCTTTCTTTTCAGGTAACGTTCGCGCCAAAACTGAGGACATTTGAAATGGATATAATGGAGGAGATGGGCATCAAAGAGGACAGAGTTCCCGCCAACTCGTTCTGGTATTAGACAATGTAGAATAATAGTGATCATTGTAAATTTATTATAGTTTTTATTGCGAAACTATGTGTTTTATTGTTTAAAAAATGATCTAAATTCCAACCATTTATCAAAAAACAGTAAAATGTTTTTGAACATTTTGTACGTTAGCGCCATCTATGGATGTTTGTACGAATTATTACGTCTGTTAAAATGTATGATAGCGCCATCTTTTGGCGTTTTAATGAAATTAGCGTTCTAGCAAACAGCGCCATCTATTTCAATGTTGCGACAACTAGTTTTGCTTGGTGCCAATATTAAAGAAATAAAAAATGTTGCATGCGTCTAACAAACTGGAGTAAAAATTTTCCTGAATGTTTTTTTCGGAAAGTCAGTATTATTCATTTTTGATAATGATCTAGCATTTTGACAATACTATTGCTAACGTCCATACTACGTTGAATACACCGGTTCTCGTCCGATCACCGAAGTTAAGCAACATCGGGCGTGGTCAGTACTTGGATGGGTGACCGCCTGGGAACACCACGTGACGTTGGCTTTTTGCATTTTGTATCGCTTTTAAAGTAGGTACTTTCTTACATTATTATAAGTATGTATAAACAAATGACGTGAAGTACGAAAGGAAATAACCAGTCTTAAATTTTATTAAACAGACACTTTTTTTGTTTAGGTTAATCCTTATTTTTTTTTTTTAACTTTAGCTTTATACTAAACTTTAACAAACGTGGTAAAAGTTCCAAGTCAATTTATTTATCAAAAAATCCTCCAATCTGCTCCATGCCTTATGTAGATTTTTACCGGAAAATTCGATACTACGTATGCCAACGTCCATACTACGTTGAATACACCGTGTCCGTTACCCAGGCCAGATGTTGTCGAAAATGGTCATTTGAATCTTATAGATAATTAGTTTTGCGGCTTCTGTAATTGTTGCGCACATTTTTAAATTTGTTGCGCTTATAGTTTTTTAATTATTTCACAAAAACATTTCCTGCTGGGGTAACGTTACCCCAGCCAGACCTTTTTCTTTCTAATGGGAATATTTAAATAATTACTAGCTATAAAATTAGTTGTCTAGATGAAGTAAATGTTGTGCCTTATTTTGTATTTGTTGTTTCATCGGTTGCGAAGTTATTCGAGATTTTGCTGGGGTAACGTTTTTGGTTTTGCTAGATCTTTGAAATGGTTAAGCGGATTCTTATCATATTTTGTACATGGCTTCTTGGGAATTAGTTTAAATTTGTTCTGCAATAAAAAAAACAAAATAATACATAGCTTAAAGGTTATTTCATTAAATAGAAAAACACTTCAATTGGTCCCAGCACTCTCAATAAGAGCTCTAAAGACTTACTTTATACGTTATTTTAAAGCTTGTAACTGCCTTCAAATGTACGTGAAGTTTCATTAGTATCCTGTAAGTATTTAACAAGTTATGATGATATTGAGTTCTTCACGAGCACGGTCTTGATGCGCGCGGTGTTATTTGGCCACTGGATTGGATATATGAACTGAATGTTATGTCAATTATTAGTTTTTTAGTTCAGTTGTATATCAGTAAAATTTCAGCTCAGTACATTGGATAATTAATGAGATAATACGATTAAAGTCATTAGGAAGTGAATGACCGTGGTAACCCGACCAAGTTTAGGTGGTTACGAAAAAGCGAAAACGCAAAACATTATGGTACCTTCTAAAATATGTAGGATAGTGTTACAAATTTAGTACAGACATGTACACAAGTTTAAAAAAAAACTACGTGATTATTAAATAATTTTTATTGACAGGTAATATAATCATTTCAATTGAAATTTTAAAGTATTATTAAACTTATACTTAAAAACAATCACAGATTAAAATTACAGATGTAATTTTGCTTTTTTGACATTTTCTATTATTTTTTAATTAAATTATAGATTTCAGTATACATAGTACACAGTTACAGTTTTTATTTAAATATACACACATTGGACTGTGTAATGATCACAGACAATAAATAATATACAATGTTTTTTTTCAGTTAACACTAAACTTACGGTGCGTACCTACAAACTATATAACATAACATGTTATATAACATTTTTCATAGTGTGGTCATGTTATATTGTTGTAAAACATTTTACATAGAGTTGTAGTGTTATATAACATGTTACATGGTCTATACGAACCTTTACGTATGTCTACTAATACCTACTTATATCAATTAAAATCACAGATCAATGGTAATATTAAATGACATCACAAAGTAGTAAAATGCTCACAGTTAGTCCTACTGTTTTGTTGTCTCATTTCAAATATCACATTTTTTTCCTAAGTTTAAAATCACAGATGAAAAATAATAAAATTAAGTAATATTAAACTGCAGTCAAATAATTATGTAAGTATTACTTTTAACTAATTACAATCTCAAAAAGTCGACGTGTAAAGGTACATTCTAAAACTTTGTTGGTTTTTGTATAAAAATATCACAGATCATTTTGTAAAATGAGTATCCAAATACGTAAGTAACTTTGTGAAACAAAAGTTGTCATAAACAGAGATCTAGTTGGCGCTCTAGAGAGACCATAAGCGTAGGCAGATTTTGTTGATTCTTACGTCAGTCGATGAAATGGTCATGATTTAGGTTCTATATTAAAAAGTATGAAATACCTGTTCGCGATCTTTAATTTAATAAAAAACATATTGCTTTCGACTGCATAAGATTGGAGACGATTTTTTTATTATTATTATTATCACATCTATAAAAAAAATGTGACTAGCATTAAAATTCACAATTTTAAAGTAAATACACGTCAAGTGACAATACAAAATCTATAAAATAGTTTTGTATTTTAGATAAATTAGATAATTATTATAATAAGATATTATCAGATTGTAATGTATAAATAATCGCGTGGGGCATTAAATTAATCTGACTCTTCTGAATTTTGCTATACTTATCGTCATAACATTGAAAAGTTCTAGTTTGTGTTCGATAGCAATGAGCTTTGTAGTGGCCAACTCCTTCGAAGCTGAGAGGTGGATTAAATTCAATGACTGCCAAGATCACATATAATCTATTATTAATTTCAATATTAATTGGGATATCATTTAGCTGTATATTAATATCATGAAGCTCAAATATTATTAAATGGTTCAAATGAAATGATAATTATGTATAGCAAAATTCAGAAGAGTCAGATTAATTTAATGCCCCACGCGATTATTTATACATTACAATCTGATAATATCTTATTATAATAATTATCTAATTTATCTAAAATACAAAACTATTTTATAGATTTTGTATTGTCACTTGACGTGTATTTACTTTAAAATTGTGAATTTTAATGCTAGTCACATTTTTTTTATAGATGTGATAATAATAATAATAAAAAAATCGTCTCCAATCTTATGCAGTCGAAAGCAATATGTTTTTTATTAAATTAAAGATCGCGAACAGGTATTTCACACTTTTTAATATAGAACCTAAATCATGACCATTTCATCGACTGACGTAAGAATCAACAAAATCTGCCTACGCTTATGGTCTCTCTAGAGCGCCAACTAGATCTCTGTTTATGACAACTTTTGTTTCACAAAGTTACTTACGTATTTGGATACTCATTTTACAAAATGATCTGTGATATTTTTATGCAAAATCCAACAAAGTTTTAGAATGTACCTTTACACGTCGACTTTTTGAGATTGTAATTAGTTAAAAGTAATACTTACATAATTATTTGACTGCAGTTTAATATTACTTAATTTTATTATTTTTCATCTGTGATTTTAAACTTAGGAAAAACATGTGATATTTGAAATGAGACAACAAAACAGTAGGACTAACTGTGAGCATTTTACTACATTGTGATGTCATTTAATATTACCATTGATCTGTGATTTTAATTGATATAAGTAGGTATTCGTAGACATACGTAAAGGTTCGTATAGACCATGTAACATGTTATATAACACTACAACTCTATGTAAAATGTTATACAACAATATAACATGACCACACTATGAAAAATGTTATATAACATGTTATGTTATATAGTTTGTAGGTACGCACCGTAAGTTTAGTGTTAACTGAAAAAAACCATTGTATATTATTTATTGTCTGTGATCATTACACAGTCCAATGTGTGTATATTTAAATAAAAACTGTAACTGTGTACTGTGTATACTGAAACCTATAATTTAATTAAAAAATAATAGAAAATGTCAAAAAAGCAAAATTACATCTGTAATTTTAATCTGTGATTGTTTTTAAGTATAAGTTTAATAATACTTTAAAAGTTCAATTGAAATGATTATATTACCTGTCAATAAAAATTATTTAATAATCACGTAGTTTTTTTTTAAACTTGTGTACATGTCTGTACTAAATTTGTAACACTATCCTACATATTTTAGAAGGTACCATAATGTTTTGCGTTTTCGCTTTTTCGTAACCACCTAAACTTGGTCGGGTTACCACGGTCATTCACTTCCTAATGACTTTAATCGTATTATCTCATTAATTATCCAATGTACTGAGCTGAAATTTTACTGATATACAACTGAACTAAAAAACTAATAATTGACATAACATTCAGTTCATATATCCAATCCAGTGGCCAAATAACACCGCGCGCATCAAGACCGTGCTCGTGAAGAACTCAATATCATCATAACTTGTTAAATACTTACAGGATACTAATGAAACTTCACGTACATTTGAAGGCAGTTACAAGCTTTAAAATAACGTTTAAAGTAAGTCTTTAGAGCTCTTATTGAGAGTGCTGGTACCAATTGAAGTGTTTTTCTATTTAATGAAATAACCTTTAAGCTATGTATTATTTTGTTTTTTTTTATTGCAGAACAAATTTAAACTAATTCCCAAGAAGCCATGTACAAAATATGATAAGAATCCGCTTAACCATTTCAAAGATCTAGCAAAACCAAAAACGTTACCCCAGCAAAATCTCGAATAACTTCGCAACCGATGAAAGAACAAATACAAAATAAGGCACAACATTTACTTCATCTAGACAACTAATTTTATAGCTAGTAATTATTTAAATATTCCCATTAGAAAGAAAAAGGTCTGGCTGGGGTAACGTTACCCCAGCAGGAAATGTTTTTGTGAAATAATTAAAAAACTATAAGTGCAACAAATTTAAAAATGTGCGCAACAATTACAGAAGCCGCAAAACTAATTATCTATAAGATTCAAATGACCATTTTCGACAACATCTGGCCTGGGTAACGGACACGAATACACCGGTTCTCGTCCGATCACCGAAGTTAAGCAACATCGGGCGTGGTCAGTACTTGGATGGGTGACCGCCTGGGAACACCACGTGACGTTGGCTTTTTCCATTTTATACCGCTTTTTAAGTAGGTACTTTCTTAAATTATTATAAGTATGTATAAACAAATAACGTCATGTACAAAAGGAAATAACTAAGATTAAATTTTATTAAACAGACTTTTTTATTTAGGTTAATCCTTAATTTTTTTTTTACTTTAGCTTTATACTTTAACAAACTGATGGTAAAGTTCCAAGTCTATTTTATTTAGCAAAAAATCCTCCAATCTGCTCCATGCCATAAGTAGATTTTTGCCGGAAAATTCGGTACCGCGTATGCCAACGTCCATACTACGTTGAATACACCGGTTCTCGTCCGATCACCGAAGTTAAGCAACATCGGGCGTGGTCAGTACTTGGATGGGTGACCGCCTGGGAACACCACGTGACGTTGGATTTTTGCATTTTGTACCGATTATTACACACTTTCTTACATGATTAAACAATAATATCTTTATTTTGCATAATGGTACACACGGCTACATATCAAGCTATAAAATCCAGTATAAGCTGATCTCTCACTGTAGGGAAATCCTATGCAATGAGAGATCAGCTTATACTGAAATAATTTATTTCAATTAAACCATTTACAGGCACTTTTGAATTGTTAAAGAGTCAGTAAGAAAAATGAAGCTACATGCCCATTCCAAAGCGTAGTAGGTAGTACCTAATGGAGAAGAACGGGCAAGAAACCCCATGGAGACTTTTTTAAATTAAATTGTTACAAAAATTTTAGTTACATCTATAATGTTGAATTTATAACTAAATGTGAGAACGATGTAAAAATAAAAAATAAAAACGTATAGCTTGATATGTAGCCGTGTATTACTTAGAAGGTCATAAATATAAATATAAGTAGTTTTACATATTTTGCTTACTTAGCATGCAAAAAACACCTTTAAATAAAATTATGTAATTTAACTTGAATATCAATGCCATAAAGTGCTAAGTTGTACAGAGAAGGTCACAGCAATCATTCGGCACCTCGGGCGATCTCGAGAATGCTCACGCGGTATATTTTACAAACTTCAAAGTCAATTTTATTTAGCAAAAAATCCTCCAATCTGCTCCGTGCCAGTAGATTTTTACCGGAGTATTCGGTACTGCGTATGCCAACGTCCATACTACGTTGAATACACCGGTTCTCGTCCGATCACCGAAGTTAAGCAACATCGGGCGTGGTCAGTACTTGGATGGGTGACCGCCTGGGAACACCACGTGACGTTGGCTTTTTGGATTTTGTATTGATTTTTTAAACACACCTCGTAATTTGTGATTGACCTTTTGCTAAACCTTTTGTAAACTTTTCTGCGTATTAATTTGACTTTTGTATGGAAACTTTTCCGTGGTCACTTGATTTCACACAGTTCAAGGGGAATTATTTATACGTAGCGTAGAGTTGCATGGGGATTTTTGACTCCCAAAAGTCATAGATTATGAAGTGAGGATGATTGACCTCTTCACTGATTTGACTCCGACTGAGATCTGTGTAGATCTGAAATAAGGCAAATTAAGGAGTTTATTTTTATAAACGTGACCTTTAAAAAAATATGGGTAAATGATCTTAACTCAAATAATTCCCATTTTGGCTCCTAAAAAGATTAATTTGAACATTTTAATATATCAAATGTGACTCTTGGTGAATCTCTTATAATTCCTATTTGGGATCCTAAAAATACTAAAATAATGTAGCACTCGCCAACCGTTATCGTAGCACGCTTCTCGCTCGGCTTGCACGTGATTGGTTGTTCACAGTTCTACTTTAAATTCTTACAAGTATATGATCTAAGTCTAAATTAGCTCATTTGGTCGGAGTGCCCTTAGTTGCGGCGACCAATTCGGCTCGCGCATGGTTTGTCACAGTTCTACCATTTTTTTTTTTGACACTTAGAAATACATCACGCATCGGGCCCGTCAGGGGACGAGATGGTATGTGGGACTCCCTGCCAAGATGGCAGTATACCCACTAAAACTCAGTGGTGTTCTCTCGTCGCCTTGATGGGAGGGTCATGGGAATCCGGCTCAGCCTTTACGTCCACAACCCCCCCGGCGCATGCCCGCCTAGGTGGCGGGCCCCGCATGCCCCCCCGCCTGGGGGGGATACGGGAATGGCCGGGAACACCATTCCCGTCCAACACTGGTGGAGGCCTGTGCAATACGGGCAAGGGTGCCACCGCACCCGTTGCCTGCTGGCCTTCACCTGGGCCACAGTTCTACCCTAACCTAACCCAGGATGAGGATACCCCGACCGTTTGGTCGAGGTCCTAGCTTAGTTGCTACGACCAACTGCGAGAAAAGGCCAGAAAGTGAAAAAGAGGCTCATTCATATAAAAAAGTGTGCATCATTAGAAGCTCTAAAAGTTTTTGGAGGATCAGTTAAATATTTCCCAATTTTACTTAACCCCAAAAATAAATATTAATAAACCCCAAATAATTAGAAAAACTAGTAGGGGGCCTACTCTCTAAGTCCTTCAACGAAGATATTGGGGGCCCGCCCAAACGTAATTCAAAACATTGGGGTGAACCCGAGCTAAAGCACATCGGGAGTAGAGACAGCTGTCAAATCGTGGTGTCATTCATTCTTAGGTCGGGCCCCCAAACTAATCTAATGACCGCAGGTGATACGGAGTAGGTATCGCCCATAACTTTGGTCGAAACTACATATTTCGTGCCTACGGAGTAGACCTCCTGAAAGAGGTAAGGCGTTTAATACAGAGTTTACGTCACCTATTAGCATTTAGTTTAGCATTAACAGAATAATCACGTCTTATGCAATATCCGCATTAGCATTACGATAAGTAAACTGCATGCTGGTAAAATTATTGTTAAAGAGAAAATTCTTCACTTTATCCGATAGCAACGACTTTGAAAGGTTATCACCGGATTATTTCGATTTCGTTTACGAAAAACGGTGGGTATACTTATCGAGTAGGTATCCAAATTCCTATGGCCTTTGATTACAAGCTGCTCTCAAGGCATAATTGGCATATTTGAAGCCAGTCACATTCGTAATGAAGAGATCCGCAGGAGAACCAAGGTAACCGAGATAGCCCAAAGAATTGCCTAACTTAAGTGGCAGTGGACAGGGCACATTGCTTGCAGAACAGTTGGTCAATGGGGTTGAAAGGTTCTGGAGTGGCGACCGCGTACCTACCGGAAGACATAGCGTACCACAAGGTGGACCGATGACCTTGTGAAGGCCGCAGGAATCTGCTGGATGCGGGTAGCAGTACAGAACCGGTCGAAGTGGCACCGGTGCTTGGGGGTGGCCTATGTCCAGCAGTAGACGTCTTTCTGCTGAAATAATGAGCCGAGCTGCGAGGCGAGCCACGAGCGCACCAATTACACTCGCGGCTCGCGGCTCGTCTCGCGGCTCGTCTTGCCGCTCGCGCGAGAGTGTAAATGAGGTATTATACCTAAATATTATACCGGTAAATAAATGAATTTAGAATATTGGGGTCAGTTTTAGGGGTCAAACAAGAAAAAATAAAAAAAAATTGCACACTGTACCGTGTGACATATCAAATTAAAGGGCTTACTGTGAGGGTAATATTATTATTTATTTTTTATTTATTTTTTGTCATAGTCGATGGTTCGAAAACAACTGAACGCGCCGCGAGAGTGTGAACATAAATTGATTATCTTGACGAGCGAACGAGATGTGTCGCGAGACACGAGACGAGCCGCGAGCCGCGAGTGTAAATGAGCCATAGACTTTCTCCCCCGTTGGTTGGAAGAAGGCGTGGCAGTGTATGTTATACAAATCGCTTCTTACCTTGAGTGAGAAGACATAAGGTATAATAGCGCATATTAAAGGTTATAAGCACACATATCAAGTCGGAAACGGATCGTAACCGTATCAACTCAAGCCGTTTAGTATTCTTTGCATGAAACTCCCTACTGAAAAGCACACTAATCGGAATCGTAACGTAAACGATCCGCCTCGAGACAAGCTCAGGAACCGCGGTGTGGTGCGTGGTTAACCAGCGGTCCCCGTGCTTACGGCTCGTCGTCCCCGCGCTTACGCCTCTCCGTCGACGCGCTTGCGTCTCTTCGTCTACCCTTGTCCCTCTCACCCCACCCGCGTTCGGATTCAAACTGATCTGGTGCCAGCCAGGTCAACCAGCAGCGGTCAGTGAGCCGTAAGCGCGGCGTCGCCTAGCTGCAGCCGAGTCGACGTATAGAAGCTGCTAGTCCGCTTTGGTTACGTGCTTACTTTAGGTTGACGCCTGTTTGACGGCGAGGCGAAAGGCGATTCGGTGACGATCCCTTTCCGAGTTGATATGTGTGCTACGACCTTAATGAGTCAGCAGTTCAGCGGGTTCTACGCATTTAGTTCTAACTAAACGCTTTAAAACCAATGCTGTTCTTGTGTGTACTTATAATCCATTTGAAATAAGATTAGACATTTAAATAAACTTTTTTACAGTTCTTCCAACCGATTTTGACTTCTATTCCGTAGGCATAAGGAAGACATTAAAAGCAAAAAGTGGTTACAATACCAACTATTTACTGCAGCTGCCATTTGTCATGCCACCAACGCAATAGAAGTCGAAATTAGTTGACCGGACTGTAAAAAAGTTTATTGTCTAATCTTATTCCAAACGGAGTAGGTACAGGTAATTCTATCTTATATACTTAGCATAGCTTAGTGGAGTTTTCTGTTTGTCTACATAGTCTTCTTTTTCTTTTTAGGGTTCCGTACCTCAAAAGGAAACTGAACCCTTATAGGATCGCTCGTGTGTCTGTCTGTCTGTCCGTCCGTCTGTCACAGCCAATTTGCTCCGAATCTACTAGACCGATTAAGTTGAAATTTAATACACTTATGAAATTTCGTGACCCAAACACGGACGTGTAACGAAAATACTTAAATGAATTTTGAATAATTATGGGGGTCCCTTTATGAACATTCAATATGGGGTTAAACTATTAAAAAATATTAATTTAAGAAAATAGATGAAAATTGACCATCCCCCCCACGCCCTTATCTCCGAAACAACTGAGCCTAAAATTCTCTATACTTATAGATTACACGAAAATTATTTAGGAGTCAAATTATTATGGCTTAATATAACATGGTAAATCTCTCAATATTGTGCGTGCAAACTTACATTTGCAGTTGGAATGTATGAAAGAACATGTTTCTCAACTGCAATGTTAAGTTTGTTCTTGGGATAAATTCATCCCAACTACGGAACCCTTCATTGTGCGTGGTCCGACACGCACTTGGGCGGTTTTTTATATAATGGAAATCCATACTAATATTATAAATGTGAAAGTAACTCTGTCTGTCTGTCGGTCTGTCTATCTGTCTGTTTGTATGTTACGTTTTCACGCCTAAACTGCTGAACCGATCGTCATGAAATTTCGCAGAGATATAGCCTGGGATATGGAGAAGGACATAGGCTACTTTTTTACGCGATAACCGACATCTACGCGGGCGGAGCCGCGGGCAAAAACTAGTTACCAATAAATCCAAACATCTTTGAGACTACAAGGCCAATAGATAACATTCTCACGTTCACAAAATAGAAGAGAATCTATACCGATAAAAGAGAAATAAAATAATAATAATAAAAAACGATTTAATCAAATAGGTAGTACCTACATTTGTAACTGAACTTAAATAGCAAACTTTTATAAGCTTACCCCCAAACTAGAGGTCACCTGCAAGGTCGCTAACCGATAGCTAATAATTATTTTTGCGCTACTTCATCAAAATAATCTTGTTATTATTTAGCTTAATTACAAAGATAATTATAGATAAAAGACTCAGTGGGGGGCTACAGATGACGTTATCAAATCTAGCTGACGAATGTACAAAACATGTTTTGTATGATCTTAGTCTACGTCATAATAGCATAACATAACAATATAACATTGTTATGCTATTAGATGATCACGATATGTAATTTAATTTGATTAGATGTTCATTCACGTTATTAACAACGTGGAAGGTCTTATTCCAGAGTTTAATCGAAAGAAATGAAAGACTTCGGGTCGACGGCGACGGCGCGTTGTGTTCCACGCGCGCCTCAAAGAGATGTCAGCACGCACTGACGGGGTCCGCTAGGACCGGTGCCTGCCAGGGTTGCGGGTTTGTCCGAAAGGGATACCGTGGCCCTGGCACACAGGCAACTGAAGGAACACGGGTGGGTTTTAGTCAGTAAAAGTGACACGCCCTCGGAGCTCCGCCCAGAGCGGGAGAAGTTATTTGATAAGTTCCGGAAAAAAAGAAAAACTGGCCAAGTGCGAGTCGGACTCGCTCACGAAGGGTTCCGTACCATTAACTAAAACATTTAAAAATACATTCTTTGATTGAATGAAAGGTAAATTGCGGTTTACGATTTATGACGTATTAAAAAAAAATACTTACTAGATCGTTCAAAGCAATTTTCGGTGGAAGTTTACATAGTAATGTACCTACATCATAATTATAATATTTTTTTAGTTTTATTATTCTCTTATTTTAGAAGTTACAGGGGACACACACACATTTTACCACTTTGGAAGTGTCTCTCGCGCAAACTATTCAGTTTAGAAAAAAAATATGTTAGAAACCTCAATATCATTTTTGAAGACCTATCCATAGATACCACACGTATACCCCAAAATGTATTGTTTTTTTTTTTCAATTTTTGTGTGAAAATCTTAATGCGGTTCACTGAATACATCTACTTACCAAGTCTCAACAGTATAGTTCTTATAGTTTCGGAAAAAGTGGCTGTGACATACGAACGGACAGACAGACATGACGAATCCATAAGGGTTCCGTTTTTTATTCTATTCAGTTTAGAAAAAAAATATGTTAGAAACCTCAATATCATTTTTGAAGACCTATCCATAGATACCACATGTATGCCCACACGTATACCCCAAAATGTATTGTTTTTTTTTCAATTTTTGTGTGAAAATCTTAATCTACATCGCCGCGAATCTCTTAGAGAACTATTTAAAACGATTAATATAATGACGGTACCTTGCCAATTCATTTATGAAAATATTATGCATGTAAGAAAAAATCTACATATTTTTAATAAAATCAGTGATAGGCATAATTTTAATACTAGAAATAAAGATAAAATAGATCAACCATTTTTCAGATTATCTAAGGTACATACATCTTTTATGGGGTACTGTGTTAAATGTTACAATAAAATACCTTCTGATATATTACAATTAAATGAAAGAAAATTTAAAACTCATATTAAAAGTACACTTTGTAAACAAGCATATTACAAATTAGAGGATTATATCCAAGATAAGAATGCTTGGAAACATGCTGGTCCTGCTCCATAGGACAATTTAGAGTCTAGACAAAATCAAACTGGTTGCTAATTTAACTGTCATAATTTTTATGATATTAATTTTATTTTCTGTGATTAATATTTTAACTCACACACTGACTTATTATATGTTGTTTTTATTTTTTATTTTTTTGGGAAATCATATACAATGTTTGTAAATATGTGAGCACCATGTATCTATCGCATTTATTAATTTTTCTGTTATTACTTCACTTTTCATTCTTTTTACCAATTGTGGTAAGTAATTTTGATGATTTTTTTTATATTTTTTATTTTTTTATTCTAGGTACATAGTCTTCACCTATAAATATTAATTAATGTATACAAACTATTGTTAACATTTTAAAAGAGTAAGTATGGAGTTTCTTGCCCATTCTTCTCCATACATAACTACATTTTGGAAGGCGCAACTAGAATCAATTAACTATTCATGTAATTTTTGACGTTCAAAAGTGCATCTTCGTGCCTATTTGAAATAAATTATTTGACTTTGACTTTGACTTTAATGCGGTTCACTGAATACATCTACTTACCAAGTCTCAACAGTATAGTTTTTATAGTGTTGGAAAAAGTGGCTGTGACATACGAACGGACAGACAGACAGACATGACGAATCCATAAGGGTTCCGTTTTTTACCATTTGGCTATGGAACCCTAAAAAGGGTAGGCAGTCTGTAGTTTCTACAGAACGCTATCTGCTACGATCTAAGGATCGCTTTACCTTCAGACATCTGCGGGGTAATTGCATAACACACATAAAATGACAATTATTACTCGCAATGGGTTTCATTTTGACAGTTCTCACACGTTCATTGCGTTACCTATACCCAAAGTCTCTAATTCAGATAATTTATGTAAAAAAAGTACTGTCAAGAAATGTCACTGTCAAAATGACAGGACAGTGATGCAAAACATTAAATCATTAAATTTTTGTGAATAATTATCTACAAAATAAAAGTGAATTAATTATAAGAACAATGCAAACAAAATACCGTTGCCAAACAATTTTTTGTGTAGTAGTTTTGTGGAGACACGGCCTATGATCCTCATAATCAGCCCTTTTAAGTCCACTGCTAGACGTAAGCCTCCCAAAATCGATTTCCACTCGAAACAGTTTACAGTTTCATCCAAAATATGGCTAGATATGCTACTTACAATATGAATCTATGAATGAGAGTTGTAATTTTAGTATTGTTGACGACGTAAAAAAAATAAAAATGTTTAGATCTCCTGCATTGTTACCAGTATCATAAATTATTTTCTACCAGGAAATCTCCTTTTTTAATAACTTTGTTTAAAACCGAAATTTTATAAAATTAATTACGGTATGATTATTTTTTAATTATTATTTCTTAAACTCAGTACTTAAAAGAAAATGGAACCTTTTTTTCGCCATTTTATGTGAATTACCATTAAGAAAATATTTTTTTGATATATTATCCCCTTTGTTTACCTAAATTATATGAATTTGAGACTTTGGGTATAAGTATTTATTTATTTATTTGCTCTCATGCTCAGCACACCTTTTACAATAGATTACTGTCGGTTTTTGTACAGTGGCCAGCACATAAAGCTACACGAAACTGTCTTTCTCCAAACGATTATAAACTTAAGTTCAAAATGACCTCGTTATTTGTTCTGTGGTGACTTAAGTTCATAATGTTGATAATTCTTGTTTTTAAATATAATTATTTTATCTAGTAATGCGAATCCTTAAATTCTCCGCATAAAAAACGTCATCATAAAAGTATTAATTTTTATTTCGATTTCCTAATTTCCTATTTTACCCACATACCTAGTTTTTTTTTTCACGCAAGTATTGTCACATGTCATTGGCGTGGCATTTAAAGAGTATGTAAACAATAAAACCTTGACTTACGCAAAATAATTAAATTACGCATCCGATTATTGAACTTATAGTTGAATAATTAGTAACAACAGATATTAATAACAACTAATTATTATTACATTGTAATAACAATCTGATAAAGTGTTAAAAGTAGCTAAGCTAAACTTTTGGTTAATCGAAAGGCAGAATGTTTTCGAGACCTTTGCCTGTTTGATTCATCATTAAAAACTCTTTGAAAACAGAACAAACGCGCGCACGAAAGACGTTATTTTCACAAAACTTACCACATAAGAAATTCTGCACGGAAGACGAGGCGGTATGGTCGAAAGACTATATAGCATGCCCTTTTGGGCGAATAAAAAAAAAAAAAAAAACAAACGCGCGCCTTCAAATTCAATGCTCATTTTCATAATTGAATAGAGGAACTTGTGTATATTATTTACTGGAGTTTTAATTTACAATGTGTGTAACCTGCATTACGCATTCCTACTTTAGCCTTTCTCTTGTAAAATATAACAAAAACTCAAAAGAAGCCTCCATATTAAAGGTGAGTAGAAACTGGAACATTATCATCCACTTAAAAAAGGGTTTTAGTGGTAACGCAGTGCTCAATGAAATGCTTTTGTCAAGTGATTTGTGTGTTTTCTGAATATTTATTTGACCAAAAATGTTCAGCGGTTTGATGTTATTGTTGTGACCATGTTGTAACGTAGGTAATTGTTCAATAGTAGGTATATAAATTAAGTTGAACACAACGGTAAACGTTGAAAGCGACTTTTATTTCATAACAGACTACAAGTACAATTTCGTGGAAACCATGCTTTGATATTTTCGATGTTCCGTCCAAGATGTACAAATTGCTAATTGTTCGATGATCTGTTACATGTGAATTCTCGAGCGAATTGCTCAATCGTCTTTTTGACTAATTCTTATTTTGAATTTACCAGCATATATTGCGACAAAAAGTCACTATAATTATTATTAAGAGATTCGATTCTAAATTTAGATTTTATACCTAATTACTGTGTAATGCTGAGAATTATGATAAAATAGTAAATAGCATTTGAAAACCCTAAAATCATTCTTTAAATTAAACCATAAATCTTTGAGTCACCGCATGTTTCATACCGATACTAGGTTCCTTAGTCACCTGGTCAATGGTGCCGATTCCCTTGTTCACAAACAAAACTAAATTTAAGTTCAATGCATCTTTTTCTTTCTATTTCATTAAGAAAAGGACAGTAGATAAATTTTAGTTTAGTCCTGTCAAATTAATCAGCGCTTGACGTAAATTGACGTAATTTTAGTCGGCAAGTTTTTAATCACGTCTAAACTTGTATGGAGTAGTGACAGGCGCTGATTAATTTGACAGGACTAAACTAAAATTTATCTTCTGTCCTTTTCATAATGAAATAGAAAGAAAAAGATGCAATGAACTTAAATTTAGTTTAGTTTGTGAATAAGGGAATCGCCACCAATGTCCTTTGACAGTTTGTGGTAACTTGATGTGCTGGTCACCGTACATGAATCCTGTCACGATACTGTAAAGCACAATTTTGGTTTGCTGTTGACTTTATGAAAAAGAACATAAATTGAGTCAAAACACAATACTATAAATATCAGAAGACTTTTTTTTTCTAGATTTCGTTATTGTGTCCAATTAACAGTAATAAACAATATACAATAACGCAGATACAGACATATTTAAGTCAGATATGGTATTAGTAGGTACCTAGATACTAAAACAGTAGAATAGTTACGCGTGTGACTGATACTGACATGGCCACCATCAGGGATTTTAATTTTGATAACACAAGAATTTTGTCGATTATTAGTCGAAACCAAATATCAGAATTTGTCGGTCACTGGTTCAAAAGTTATAATGGTTTATAGTTATAGGTGGCCGATCTGAAGAGTTTCTCCCCAACTTGGCCACATTTATATCTCAAAAACTAGGGAACCTAACGAAGATCTGTTGTTTCCCAAATTTTTTTGCTAATTAGTCGCCAATTCTGATAGATAAATTCTGTTATTTGGCGAAAAATTTCGACTAGCGACAAAAATTTTATGTTATAAAAATTAAAATCCCTGATGGTGGCCATGCCAGTGTCAGTCACACGTGTTACTACAAACAGGCGCGACACGCGACGCGTCTCAAAGAGACCGCTTGTCGCGCGGCACTCGGTGACTTTGTGTCGCGTCGCGTGTCGCGCCTTTTTGTAAGAGCCTTTACGCTATTACCCCGCTGGCCATAAACGGACGCCCGCGCCGGTTGCGTGTACTGCGACGCACCTGACCTTTCTGAAGAACATCACTAATAAGGTCACTATAATTCGGTACCTATATATATCCTTCTAGAGCGTCCCCGCCCGATGCAAACTGAAATGACGATGATAGACTTTCCACCTGATCTTTATTCCATTTCTTTATTACATAAATTCAATTATGAGCGTCATAATCCTAACATAATCCGACCTATTCCAATTGACAAGAATATGTGATAAAAAGAATCATTGGTCATGATCACTCTTGCAGTGCGTGTATGGGATACGCTATCAACTGCATAATTATCAGCTGTTGCAGTTATCACTACATTCAAATTTAGACTTTATTTAACTGAAAATTAAGTTGGTTTTTCAGTGTAGTGTTGTTTAACTTCTTGTAAGCAAAACAAGTGTAACAGGAATTTGATTATTGTTAGTGAGACACAGGGTCTTAATTTCTGTGACAATATACGGAAGGTTTTTATCGTTTTATCATGCGTTGCCCTCACTGTTATGGAAAATATTTTGTTATTGTAATAAAATTGTTGCTCAGTTGTTGGTACTAAAAATAGAGAAACGTATTTAACTGTAGTTAGCGGGCCTCCATTAATTACGTGAGGCGATTTACGCGATTTTTCGACCCCCCTTCCTCCTTTGGTGAGATATCGGAGATTTGGCTCGACTCCCACCACCCTGCTCACTGACCTTAAGAAAGTCAATAAAAATAAAGTTTTTAATTACCTATCATAACACTGTATAGCACAGGAATCACAGTATCGTAAGAGAACTATGCATTATATATAGCTCTGTGATTACGCGCAAGGTCCTAAAATAATTTCGAATTTCAGCTCAAGAAATATGACTCGAAAAGTGTTTTTAGGGTTCCGTACCTCAAAAGGAAAAACGGTGCCCTAATAGGATCACTCGTGTGTTTGTCTGTCCGTTTGCCACAGCCAAATTATATATTAAAAAAAAAAGTCTGTGAAATTAATTTTGGCAAAAAAATAAAACCTATCACAATTTTTAAGATTTGAAGCGAGCATAACAATAATAAGGATATACTTTAGATTTAATGTTTGACATATATGTCAAACAATAAATCTAAAGTGTATTAGTGTCATTTAAAAAAACGGGACAGTCTTAGGGGAAAGCAGATAGAAGTGAAAACTAAGTAACTTGAAAGCGTTCGGTGACGATGACGTGAGTTCCATGATTTTTGTTCACCCAAAAAGTACACATATACATATACACAGTATACATATAGCTCATGGAAAGCGTTCGGTGACGATGATGCGAGTTCCATGATTTTTGTTTACCCAAAAAGTACTCATATATACACAGTATACATATAGCTCATGGAAAGCGTTCGGTGTCGATGATGCGAATTCCATGATTTTTGTTCACCCAAAAAGTGCTCAACGCGCCTAAATAAGTTTTCACTTCAAAAATCATTAACTGAATTATTAACACTTCTCAAGTAATAGGGCTGTCAGTTTTTTTTTGGGCTCGCCACAATTGTGGCGATAAGTCTAAGCCTCTAAGCCTCTTTGAGGAGTGGCTAGAGAGGCGCCACGGCGTCTTCACCTTTCGCCTGACACAGGTCCTCACTGGACACGGGTGTTTCGGGAGGTTCCTGTTTCGGATTAGGCGGGAGGAAACGCCCGGGTGTTACCACTGTGTGGATCGCCCGGAGGACACGGTGGAGCATACGGTGGAGGTCTGCCCGGCTTGGGCAGAGCACCGCCGTGTCCTCACGGAGGCGATTGGCGGCGGCGATGTCTCGCGTCCGGCCCTGGTCCAGGCCATGATCCGGAGCGAGAGTGCATGGGAAGCAGTCACCTCCTTCTGGGAAGTAGTAATGCTCGCGAAGGAGGAGGCGGAACGCGTGAGGGAGCGGCAGTCTGTGCGCCCTCACGCCCCTAGTCACCGCAGGAGACGCCCTGGGCGGCGGGAATCGGTAGCCGATTCCCGGCCACCGTAGGCGCGGGCTTGCGGACGGCGAGCTATGGGCAGTTCACCGTCCGGTAAGGACCAGGCCCGGGTCGATGGCGCGTTGTGTTCCACGCGCGCCACAAAGAGATGTCAGCACGCACTGACGGGGTCCGCTAGGACCGGTGCCAGCCAGGGTTGCGGGTTTGTCCGAAAGAGATACCGTGGCCCTGGCACACAGGCAACTGAAGGAACACGGGTGGGTTTTAGTCAGTAAAAGTCTGACACGCCCGCCCGCTCCACCCAGAGCGGGAGAAGTTATTTGATAATTTCCCAACCAAAAAAAAAAAAGGGCTGTCAGTTTCTTTTTAAACATTAGACATAATGACTTTAACTCAGGGCTGCACTCAGGCCTGCCAGTCAGGCTCAGGTGCAAGCTTACTCAAGGGCGCCAGGACAAAAGGGCGCTTGCATCACTTCCCTAATAACTTAATACAGAGAAAACAAAGAAATTGTTAATATCTTACCTGACGTGAATCGCTTCCTTAATTATTTTAATCATTATTTACCTTTAAGGTACATAATTCAGCGACAAGATACGATAATTAAGTAAGACTTATATACTTACAAAAAAAAAACTCATGCGACGAAATTTTATACACTGGGTTTAAGGGTCCGTGCACGAAAAAAACTCTGTTTTGGCAATTTCTTATCTAATTGTGAGAAAACTTGAAATAATCGAAACTTAAATCTGTGTAACTATAAAAGTACAGTTTTCAAGGTGCTAAACCATTCGTGTCAGGCACAGCAGCTTTTAATAGTTTCATCATTTTTATGCTCTCCAAAATATAGTTTATTTCGCCATTGATTTACTTAATGAAGATATTGTATAATCATTAAATAAAATTTTGATTATATTTCAAGGATAGCTGAAGACTAATTTGTGATGTTTAAATTTCTTTATATGATTTGCTAAATAATAGGAAAAATATATATTACTGACGAGGTTTAAAACAAAAAAAGGCTTTTTCAATATTATTTTTCTGTTATATTTTGTATCGAAGTTGAAAAAAGTGGTTCCGCCACATGCAAGTAGACCATATAATGATGTTGATGATATTTTTTAATGTTCAAAATCAAAACTATTTTCTTGTAGAATGATGATCAAATGTCGGTCTCGCGTCATTTTTCGGAAAACTTGTTGCAAATATTAGTGATTTACCGTGAATACTTAATTTATTTGAAAAATCCCTTTCAGCCACATGCAAAACAAAGAACACGACTTTTCAAATCCCAAATAATTTTGTTTAAATTATTTTTCCCTTTCTCACAAACAATGAACAAAGTTGATCAAAATCAGTCGATTTGGTGCACGGCCTCTTAAGAGGATGTCCATTAGCGCCACTCTTAAAAAAAAAATATCTCATGACTGAGAATAAATTATAAATATAAAAAACGGCTCAATAAGATACCTCGATAGGTGTGTCTAGAATTTTCTAATGCTTTTTATAAAGTTTCGTATTGAGACACGAAGCAACAAAATACGATCTAGAGGAATGTGGCAGCTTTTCTTTAAATTGAATTTTGTTGCTTTGTTTAAGAAAGGATTGAACGACGGATTTGTGGATGACACATTGTGTAGAAGAAAATTACAATATTACAGTGGTGCCGATTCCCTTGTTCACAAACTAAACTAAATTTAAGTTCAGTGCATTTTTTTCTTTCTATTTCATTAAGAAAAGGACAGAAGATACATTTTAGTTTAGTCCTGTCAAATTATTCAGCGCTTGACGTAATTTTAGTCGGCAAGTTTTTAATCACGTCTAAACTTATGTCACTGTCACTACTCCCTAAAAGGAGTAGTGACAGGCGCTGATTAATTTGACAGGACTAAACTAAAAAAAATCTTCACTTAAACCACTGGTTCCGTGTGGCGCCAGACATAAAGAATAGCATCATCCCATTTCCTTCCGTGGGTGTAGTAAACGGCTATTAAGGGACTTACTAGAGAATGGGCAGCAGCGTTCTCTATGCATTTTTAACACCATACTGCGATCGCCAACCCGCCTGCCAAGCGTGGCGATTATGGCAAACCCCCCCAATCGGGGGAGGACTATGTCCAGCAGTGGACGTCTTTCGGCTGAAATGATGATTTTGAAAAAGATGCACTAAACTTAAATTTAGTTTAGTTTGTGAACAAGGGAATCGGCACCAGTGTCGGGCGTGCCTTGAGCATTCTGCCCGGTAACAACCGTTGCTCCATCATCAGCACACATCATCATCATCAACTCTCACACAGGCCTTCTCTGTGTGACAAGAGCGAGCGAGTCTCCCAAAATGCCCGCCCTTCACCACTTCCTAGTGCTTTCGCTGGGAAAAAGAAGGGACTCAAAAAACTCCCCAGCAGCACAGATGTCTGCTCAGTTTATAAATAAACCGAAAAATAAAAATAGCCGACAGACATCTTAATACTAGATTAAGTAATTATTGACAAAATTAATCAATACACTATCAGTATCACGCGTTCACCACGCTGTCAGCTATGCTTCGTCCGTACACGGTGCTTGTGACGTCACTGCTCGTCAGGTGCAAGAAAGCGATAATCTTCAGACGATGTGTTTGTTGATGATAGATTATCTAGTGATTGCTGTGTTCTGTCACGTACGTGCCATGTGCTTTTGAAGGACAGTAGTTTATACAGGGTTATTAAATAATAATAACTTAATAATTTTAATTAATAATTATTTTAATAATAATAATAATTTTGATTCAGAAAGCGGTACTTCTGGACACGGCTCGCATTGTTAGGAGGTTCCTCTCTCTGGAGCCCTGACCACCGGTAGCTTGGACCCTGTTCCCGATACCGGTGGGCTACTATTTTTTATATTTTTAAATGTTTTTCATCATCATCATCATCATTTCAGCCGAAAGACGTCCACTGCTGGACATAGGCCTCCCCAAAAGGGCCATAATCGCCACGCTTGGCAGGTGGGTTGGCGATCGCAGTATGGTGTTAAAAATGCATAGAGAACGCTGCTGCCCATTCTCTAGTAAGTCCCTTAGTCGTCTTTTACGACACCCACGGGAAGAAATGGGGTGATACTATTCTTTACGTCCGGCACGACACGGTATACACGGTTAAATGTTTTTACACTTTTTATATTCTAATGTTCAAAAATATAATTTATTGTAATTGTAATATATATAATATATTTGGAATAAAGGAAATAATAACAATAATAGTAATTTATTTGTTCGAAAATATGCAGACATTTAAATAATATGGTGATACACTAATAAAACACTTTATTCTATAATCAGAAATTGAACATCTGTGTCCGCACATCAGCGCTCTCCCCTGTTGTAGGTGACACTTAGAAATTAACTTTGTTTGACCTCTATACACATCTATAACTTATTCGATCAAAGAGATATTATAAAATAATATTAAAATAAAAGGAAATATAAAATAACAAATGTAGGTGTGTAAAACACTAAGAACCTCTCAGGACTTTATATTACTAACATCATAAAAAAAACTTTTGTTATATGACTTTTACTTTTACTTTTAATAATTCATCTGCACTATATATTATAATATTATTATTATTTAATATCATAAAGCTGAAGAGTTTGTTTGTTTGTTTTTTTTTTTTGTTTGGTTTGGCTCAGTTTTCACGATTGAGATTTGTACAGAATATATACATCGGCAGATTCCGTGGAAGAGAATAGAATGTTCTCTTATAATACTTGACTAAACAACCAATTTCCGTAGTCTTAATTGGAAAGAATGAATCGTTATTATAGTAGGTGTACCCGCTAGTACCTACTATCAATCACGATTTACAAGCAATTTTTACCAAGTGACTCATCTCACAATAGCTTCTCGTAGTGTTTGTATAGATTGAGGAGCCGTCTCATATTTAAACGTATATATTTACTACTAAATTATACAAAAAAGATGTGTTAATTGGTTAATTACTTTCTAAGTAACAGCGTGGTGAAATTTATAGATTTTTATGATAAATCAAACCATTGTAGCTATCTCAAACTCAGCCGTAAAAAACCCATTTTTTTTAATACAGATTACATATTATAAACACTAGTAAATCCAACCAAATGTTCAAAAATATCCGTCGGCTGGTTTTCCAGTTCTAAGGTGGCTCCTCAATTCTGAATTGGCGCATGAAAAGAGAGGCCTAAGCTCAGCATTGGGTGAAGTCAGGATGTGGATGATGATGATGATGATGAGCCTAGATTTAAAGGACTTCACCAATAAAATTACTTGTCAAAAAATCTATCTGCCTAGCCTTTTTCCTGGGATGGGCTTCTAGTCTACCTGGATGCAGCTGATTACCAGTATTTTTAACCGACTTCAAAAAGGAGGAGGTTATCAATTCGGAAGTTTATATTTTTTTTTTTTATGTATGTTCGGGCATAACTCCGTCGTTTTACATGGAGCAACTGCATATTTGATCTCCACAACCCAGTAACTGGGTAATACGAGACCCCTTGGCAAGACTGGTTGCTCCTGACTACCCGTAACGACTGTCAAAGATCCACGAATGACAGCCGGGTTTTTCCGAGGCACGGAGGGGTCTCGATATGTTATCATCGGACCGACTTCAGCAAGCCTTTAAGGCCCAGATATATCCCAGTGACTTTGAGTGGTAAGTTGCATGTTCTGTACTGAGTAGGTTCCTACACGCAACGTGACGTACGTCCAGCCAGAAAAGGACTCGCCCATTCAGGAGCGCTCTCCCAAATAAGACGCATTATTAATTTATTACACATAAAACAAAAGGTATTTTAATAAAACACGTATACTAAAAGATCAATAATTAAATTATCTTTAAAAAACTGGCCAAGTGCGTGCCGGAACACGCACAATGAAGGGTTCCGTACTTGGAAAGAATTTATCCTAAGAACAAACTTACCATTGTAGTTGGTAAACATAATCTCCCATACATTCCAACTGCAAATGTAAGTTTGTACGCACAATATCGAGAGATTTATCATGTTATTTTAAGACCATAGACTTCTTATAGATTTTCCTGTAATCTATAAGTATAGAACTATTTCCTGTATTTTTTTCATAATTTTAGGTTCAGTAGTTTCGGAGATAAGGGGGAGGGAATGGTCAAATTTCGTCTATTTTCAATTATAACTTTAAAATAGTTTATTTTAAAATTACAAAAAAAAAAACATATTTGAGACCCTTACAAAAAGCCCTTTCATTTGATATGTCACACGTCATGTAACTTTTTTTTTACATTTTCGTGTTTGCCCCCCAAAACTGAACCCAATATTCTAAATTCATATATATATATATATATTTTTTTTTTTTTTTTTTTTAAACGTTGCCCCACACTAGGAATTTCTCCTGTATCATGGGTGCGTTTACAAACATTTAAACTCACGTACACAAACAGCCAGACCCGGAACAACTAATTGTAGGTCATACAAATATTTGTTCCGTGCGGGAATCGAACCCGCGACACGGCTCAAGTCCGTGTTTGGGTCACTCAAATTGATATGTGTACCAAATTACAACTTAATCGGTCCATTACATTCGGAGCAAATTGGCTGTGGCAGACGGACAGACAGACAGACATACGAGTGATCCTATAAGGGTTCCGTTTTTTCCTTTTGAGGTACGGAACCCTAAAAAGGTGAAGGTTTCAGAAAAATACGCTTGATAGATTTTGCGTGATTCTCAGTTTTTTATTTGCGTTAGACATAACTTTACAAATTAATTTCACTATGTAATATAAACATAATCTAAAATATTCACATACTAAGTTATTAATAAAATGCTCTAATTTAACATATATTTTTTCCTAATCATTAACACTACTCGTTGTGATGTGACTGCAGTATGAAATCATTAAAAGTCGGTTATCGTTGCCTTAAGATCGACCCGTGCGTCTGTTATTAATAAGCCGCGACCCACTACGCAAAAAAAAAAAAAAACTTGATTAAACCTACTTATGTAATTCTGGGAGTACAAGGGCGTCGCCTCAGTGGTGGCACTCCCACTGACGTTAGCCTTAAAAGTTCTTGCGTTGGCCTATTCGCCCTTTATTCACTAGTTCAACATTTCAAATAAAATTATTTAGATAAAACTAGCTTATGCCCGCGACTTCGTCCGCATGAAATTTCTTGTTCCTCCGTTCCCCATTCCGTTCTCGAGATATCATCAAAAAAACCGTTCTGTATAAAATGTATGAGTAAGTGAATTATCCACATATATATTTTTTTCGTGATTATTTTTATAGTTTAATAGTTACTGGTGCTATTCGGGGCGGAGAAAAATCCAACAAATCCAAGATCATAAAAATCGTCCGAGCCGTTCTTGAGTTATAAATGGTGCAAATAACCCGACTTTGTTTTATATATTAAGAAGTTGTAACTATGCAAGAATGCATAGCAAGCAAGAATGCGTAATTACAAAAAAAAAAAACTTAAAAAATACTACGTCCTTTGTAGTTTAGAAGTAGACGGATCAACAGTCACGTAGTACATACCCGGTAGACCGCAAAGTAACAAGAAATAATTTGCATATTAATGGATAAGTTAAATTATGTTTTATCAGAAAATTACAATCATGGTAATTTTTTTTTTATTACCTAGTAATTATTGAAAGACCTACACCTTCCTCCCATAGGTACCTATTAAAACTGTTTGAAAATATTGTAAAAACTAATTATATTTAAAGTGTAACCGTGTAGTTTCTTGCCGGCTCTTCTCTATCGGAAACGACCAATTGGAACCGTGCAACTAGCTTCTAACGTTTCATAAGTGCCCATGTAGGTTTATGTGAAATAATATATTTTGATTTCGATTGATTTATTAAATCAATCGAAATCAAAATATATTAATAATAAGAGAGGGTTTGAAGACGTAAAGTTAATCATTATTGCATTTAATTATCTTTATAAAAATTGCCCGACTATAACTAAGTCCCTCTTTGAAAAAATCTCACTCTGTTTGCACTTCTATGCGGTCTATATTCTAAGCATCTGCTACGCCGCTACAACGGCACGTAACGCTGCTGCTAAGCCGAGCCTACGCAGCTTCGCCGCATTACTTAGCAGCTACGCTGCGTTCACAGATTCGCTACGCTGCGTCTGAGCATCTGCTACGTCGTGCAACGAGTTCCTCCCCATAATTCAGTCAAGTTGTAAACTACTAGCTAAGTTAGTTGGGCTAAGTTCTAACATTATGAAGATTACAAAAACGGAAAGTCTATAATCGCTATTGCTATACATACTAGTTGCTACGGCGCGTAACGCTGCTGCTACGCCGCATTACTTAGGCCTGTGTTCACCAACAGTCAAACCACCGGTTAGGTATTTAAACAGTTGATTTATGTCAAATTTCCTAAGTAAAGAACTGATTAAATATTTAAACAGTTGATTTAAATGTTGGTGAACACAGGCCTTAGCTGCTACGCTGCGTCTACAGATTTGCTACGCTACGTCTGACCATCTGCTACGCCGCGCAACGAGTTCCTTTCTATAATTCAGTCAAGTTGTAAACTACTATACTCCATTTACTATAGCATTAGACAAATAACGGCTAAATAACGACAGTTATTGTGTAATATTGTTGAAATTACTGCACTTTAGAGTTATTTTTTTGATTTAAATGGTAAATAGATTACAGTGCTTTGTATTTATCGTGAAATAACGGAGTTTATTAAACGTTTACATCGAAATAACGAAAGGGTGAGAACAGTTATTTGTCTAATGTTATAATAAATGGAGTATAGTTGGTAGTTCTAACATTCTTCATTACAAAACCGGAAAGTCTATAATCGCTATTGCTATACACACTAGTTGCTACCCCGCGTAACGCTGCTGCTACACCGAGTTTGCACCGCTATGCCACATTACTTAGCTGCTACGCTGCGTCTACAAATTTGCTACGCTGCGTCTGAGCATCTGCTACGCTGCGCAACGAGTTCCTTTCCATAATTCAGTCAAGTTGTACACTACTAGTTGGTGGTTCTAACATTCTTCATTACAAAAACGGAAAGTCTATAATCGCTATTGCTACTTTATTTGGCACCAACTATAGGGCGCCTCGTGTCCCTGTTTTGAAATGGTACTCACTTACTTGAGATCTGATAGTTTATAGCAGCATCCATCCATCTTTTCAGTCTGGACTGGGTAGATACACTTCAGGTCATACTATGTGATTATCGATGAGATAATAAAATGAGCCATTTTATTATCTCATCGATGATCATAAATATTGTCGTTCTTAAATAACTGAAATCTTTATTCTTTATTTTTTTGTTTCTGAGTGTGTTCCAAGGTCGGTGGGACTCCCCTCTGCTGCGCCACTGGGTACGGATCCACACCAGCTAAATATGTACATATTTCATATCTTCAATTACTAACACTAGTCTTTAAGCAATTTTGTATACTAACACTTAAATAAAGAATTTGAATTTGAATTAGCCGTTGAATCATTTGCTTTGAACGTTGTTACTCATTCACGAATTCACGTTGCGTAGTTTTAGTAATTGTTGTGTTAGTGATAAATCTAGATTAAATTAATTATGACATACGTGTAATCTATAATCCATTGCCATTGGTGACATTGAGATTTGTTGTCACCAAGTACCGCATTTAGTGGGAGTTTTAGGTTCTGTTGAATCTGTGCGTGCGATCTCTGTCAACGGCGGCGTTGTATTGCAGAAATGGGGGGCCTGCAAATGTATAAACTAAAGCTATTACAATAGTTCATGAATTTCTAAATAATATAAATCGTTTTGCAAGGCTTTTTGCAGAACGAGCAGTGGTGGCGCGGTAACGGCCCCGACTTACTTGCTGAACGGGGTATTTATAAGCTGAAATTGTAGTTGAAGAATTGTTGTTTTTTTTTTACGTTTTCTCATTACCTGGTGAATGGTGACCAACTTATTGATCCAGTAGGTACCTATGTTCATAGCTATGTGGTAATGCTCACGTACGCAAGCGTCTCAATTGTTCAATGAAAAGAGTTGTTATTTACCTTTAATTGACACTAGGACAAAGTCCAGAATATATTTTATGTATTGACTAAGTAATGACTAAGCTACGCTTGCCGCGGTTGGTCCACGGATGGGTGACCATCTTAACATACTAAGACCCCTCTGTGCCTCGGTAAGCACTTAAGCCGTTGGTCCTGGCTGTCATTTGTAGATCTTTGACAATTGTTACGGGTCGTCAGTAGCCCGAAAGTCTGATAACCAAACAATCAAGCATTTGAACATATAGACATATTTACATGCTCTTTGATAAGGTTTCGTTGCCTTTTGTATGAGAAACTTGAAATCTAAATTAATTGTTTGTTGTTGTTTTTTTATAGTACTTTTTTTGTTCTGTTTTTATAATGGTGTAACTGTCATGCATGAACAGGGGCCCAAGTCTGCTATTTTTATAAACTCGTCACTCCAACACGATCCCATTGTCATTTTGCTAAAAGTTCTTAATCTGCTAAATTCATAATGGTCGCATTACGAATTTAGCAGATTAAGAACTTTTACACTTACAGTTTTTTTTTGTGAGTGTTACTCACAAAAAAAAACTAAAATGGCAGTGGGCAGGTCACACAATCAGAAGCAGAATAGAGAAGTGGACCAAAGACGTCACTGAATGGTACCTGAGAGATGGGATGAGGTAACGGGGAAGGCCAGTGCGTAGATGGGAGGATGATCTCAGTTCGTCGAAGGCAGGCGCCGCGTGGAGGAGAAAAGCACAAGATCGTGGAATTTGGAAGGGTCTGGGGGAGGCCTATGCTGGTGAGCTAGACAAACCAACCGGTATCTGTTAGTCACAGTAAAATACGTAAAAATTAGTTTTAAGTTTGTTAATAAAGGCTATATGAATTTAAATTTGAATAGAACTTAGATAAATTATAAACAGACCCACTAAAAAGTGAGAAATAAAATCTATTAGGTAAAAAAAAAAAAAAAAATACAACTAACAAAAACCACTTTGTGAAAAATAACTTTAATTTCTGAGGTTTTCTTTTTTTGAAGTCGTGCGTATATGATCGACTGTCGCTTATCGGGTTATAGATGAATGGCAGTCTCAGTTATAGAGGTCCACGCACGAATATCTGAGGGTATGGACCCTCAGATATTCGTGCGTGGACCTTCTTTTATTCTCTTTATCGCTTCTATAGCTTCCATTTCTCATACATAGAGGTTTTAGAGGCATAAAATTACGGAACCCTGTCTGCCAGGGTTGTGGGTTTGTCCGAAAGAGAAACCGTGGCCCTGGCACACAGGCAACTGAAGGAACACGGGTGGGTTTTAGTCAGTAAAAGTCTGACTCGCCCTTCCGCTCCGCCCAGAGTGGAGAAGTTATTTGATAATATCCAACCAAAAAAAAAAAACTTTATTTTCAGCGACGAAATGCTGAGATATTGTTATGTACACTTTTTCGGTCAGGGCCGCATTCAGGTTTATTTCGAGAGCATTTTCCTTATTTGTGTCACTTAGTTAAATATAGAATAAGTATATTTTTATCAGCAAAACTTCATGAATAACATAATAATAGGTTATCGCTTATCAAAGTTAGATATAATCTTATAGGTACGTATAATTTCTGACTAATAAGAACAGAAATAGCATATAGAAGAACAATTTAATGAATAATTTATATTAAAAATACCTAAATAACAGTAAAGGAAAATATCGTGAGGAAACTGGTATCCCCTAGAAAAAAAAAAGACAAATATTTTAATAAAGACACGCTCCTCCCAATACTAGCTGCACCGTTGCAATGCGACGTATAGTATAAAAGTGTTTGGCCGTTTTTTTTTTTAGGCCCGTAACACTCCTGGGCGTCCTCAGAACACCCTACCAAAGTTTCATCACAATCCGATCAATGGTTCAAGAACGCTTAGAGGACAAAAACACAAACATTGATTTTTACTAGGGTTCCGTACCCAAAGGGTAAAACGGGACCCTATTACTAAGACTCAGCTGTCCGTCCATCTGTCTGTCACCAGGCTGTATCTCATGAGCCGTGATAGCTAACTATCCAGCGCAGAAACAGAAATACATCATCTGTGAAAATGTCAACTGTCTAAACAGTTGAAATTTTCACAGATGACGTATTTCTGTTGCCGCTATAACAGCAAATACTAAAAAACAGAATTAAATAAATATTTAAGGGGGCTTCCATACAACAAACGTGATATTTTATTTCTCGATGTTGATAATGGCAACAGGTAGACGCTTGAAATATTCACATAATATTTAGTTAATTATATACCTACGTATTCACTTTAAAAATAAATAATTAAATTAAAATAAAATTAATGTTTATTTCCCATACAACAGACATTCAGTTTAGTTTTTTTTTCCGATTTTATAGATAACTAGCTTTTGCCCGCGGCTCCACCCACGGGGATGTCGGTTATCGTGTAAAAAAGTAGCCTATGTCCTTCTCCATATCCCAGGCTATATCTCTGCCAAATTTCATGACGATCGGTTCAACGGTTTAGGCGTGAAAACGTAACATACAGACAGACAGACAAATAGACAGACAGACAGAGTTACTTTCACATTTATAATATTAGTAAGGAAAGGATGGTACGGAACACTTCGTGCGCGAGTCCGACGTGCACTTGGCCGGTTTATTAAATAGACTTACTACAATCAGGTAAACCGAATCAGTTGCCTACAAAATCTTTGAAATTGAAATCATATCACGGTCAAATCCACTCTACCAAATAGTAAACACGTGAGTATCACGAGAACACGACGTTCTTTATCAGTATACCTAGTATAATTTCTATTCAATATCATAGATTATGAACGATTAGATAATTCACCAAGGGGTATCGTGTTACCCAGTTACTAGGTTGTGGAGGTCAGATAAGCAACCGCTCCATGTAAAATACAGGTATTCAGCTGCAGCCAGGATAGACTGGAAGCTGAACCCTACATAGCGCACACCCGGTGTAACACTGTCACTTATGCAAACTATAAAATACTTACGCTTCAGGAGAATTGTATTAATTTTAATTATTTGGTTTCATTCATTTTGTTATAAATAAAACAACCGACTTTAAAAAAAAAAACACTAAAAAGTGAAAAATTACTTTAATTTCGGAAGTCGGTGTTATTGGTTCTGTATTTTCGTTTAATGCCACCGACTTCCGAAATTAAAGTTATTTTGCACATTTTAGTGTTTATGTTTTTGAAAGTCGGTTGTTTTTTTGTTAAAAAGTTTTCTATTTTTCACTTTTTAGTTATGATACCTATCCCACAACAATTCGATTACCACTACTGGCTATACCGCACAAACAACAGTGACACAAGATACCTTTACGAAGTGGATTCAATACGTAGGTATTATCGAAGCTAACTCAAAAACTACCCAAGCAAAGTTAATAAAAATCGATTAATAACCATTTATAGCCCGAGTGCATCTCATGACAATTCCAATAAGCCCTAACACGGCTAGGATACATTGTTTTATCACGGAGTTCCGGTGCACACCTTCGGGCTTCATCTTCAGATCAGTTCGATGGTACCATTTTCATCAGAATTATTTATTTAAATTTGCTATATAGTCGTTTAACTACCTTAATCGAAATATCTTATCGCCACCCGTGAAATACTTATCATTGAGGAGTTCCATTGGCCATTTGTGGTTTTCTTCATCAGTTCCACTTCATCAAATGATATCTACTAACTGAATGCAAATGCTTGAGTTGTTGATGAAAATACAAAAATCGATATATGTTAGCTATGGCATCTCGGAGTTGACCTTGAGAGGTCGTAACTCCTTAACCGGACTTTCCTGTGGCTGCCTTAAGTGAACTTAAAGCCTCCAGCCAGGGCATAAAACTTATAAACCAAACGACTGCACGCTAAGGGCGACCCCTGTGGGGTACGAACCTCGGCTTAGGGCAGAGTCGGGGGGAGGACAGCAAGGTGGGTCAGGCTGGGTCAAAACTGGGTTATGATTATTGATCGGGGAATTTAAAGCTACAGGCTCAGCTGCGGCGTGGGCTGGCGCTTTGTCGAGCAAGGGTCGGGGGGGTCAGTATTGTGTGCCTCACGGCTGCGCTAAATATGCCCAGTTCAGTATAAATGCCAGCCAACAAAGTGTCTGACGCTGGTTTTCAACTAGATCTTATGTAACGAGGATATCTTACAGATGTATGTAAATCAGTTTTATAGTCTGTGTAAGTATTTAAATAAAATAAAATATATAAGTGTTGATATCTTTAGCTAATAATAATAAAATCGATTACAAATTTATTTAACAATTATTATTTTGTTAATTTTTTGTTTTTAAAATTATTATTATGTCTTATCTATGTGTATGCTACTGTGTGTACCTGTGCATAAGTAATATAATAAATAAATTAATAAAAATAATTATATACCTAGTGGTATAAAAAAAAAAATAGAATGGTAGGTTGCACCAGAAACAAAGGACTGTCATCAATAAATCACTATCACTACATATTATAAAACAAAGTCCTCCGCCGCGTCTGTCTGTCTGTCTGTTTGTCTGTCTGTCTGTCTGTCTGTTCGCGATAAACTCAAATACTACTGCACCGATTCTCATGCTGTTTTCACCAATGGATAGCTTGGTTCTCGAGGAAGGTTTTAGTATATAATTTGTTATGTTTTTGTATGCATTTTTGTATGAATTAACGATATTTGTTGGAGGTGTCGGAAAAAAATAAGCCGTCTGGGAGCTTTCAACGAAAACGCTGTCTAAACCCTTTGAGATATAACAAAATAATGTATGGTGGAATTGTGTATCATAAAAAGGTCTTCAAAAAAGTCCGCGATGGCATATGTCTATCTCTTAAGGATAACATACTATATCCATTTTATTGACTTTTTGTAGGTATTTGTTTACCGAATTTTACTCTTGGAAATACGATTACGATAACAATACGCTATAATATCAGTAGCTATTAGCCAAATTATGTTCGTAGATAAATAAGCTAGCTACTTACGTGTATTTCAAACAGTATACAAGAATATTTATCATAAAAACATTACTAAACACGGCGGCCTTATGATCAAAATTTGTGCATTCCAAAACTTTCGTTACTTTTTCACTGACATATTTATCACTTTTCGATAAACTAACACTCAATACGAAATCTACACTTATTTCTCAGTAATTCTGTATAAGATTCTTCTAAGATTAAACCGTTTTCTCATTACTTTACGCACGTATAATCTTGATGAATGTTTACATTAAGCATCGCGTCACACCGCCACACGACCACAGAGTATAGACGTATTTTGTTTTCTTTTTTCGTTCGTTTAGTGGTGTTCCCGCTAAAATGTCAACCGGTCAATTATTAGTCGATTAATCGAATTCTACATCCAGATCGTGTTGCAAGTACAAAATAAATGTCTAATATTTCGTCCAATTGCGAACGTGACCCTGAGAAAAGTTAGTACTTACGTGAATTATTCTAAAATTATTATTTGTGTCGCAATTTTATTTCGTGTTGTATTTGGTACAATTGATTGCTTTAAGAATTTGAGTGAAATTTCGTATTTTGATTTTGTGTTTGTTATCTTTAGGTAAAGACTCATTCACGTTCAGAACATAAGTACTTTTACTATATTAAATCATTTGTTTCGGTTTCTATTCACATAGTGTTCATGAAGAAACCATAAAACCATAGTTATTATTGTGAAATGTTAAAAGTTTGATGTCAAGCTCGATAGATGGCGTTGACGTCGAAATAGATCTCGCTATGGTTTCGTTACCGCGATTTGGTTGGGGTCTCGCAATTTTAATTAAAAATACCAGCTTAGATCAGTACACAATTGTGGTTTTATTTTCAACCCTATTAGTGTGCACATTAGTTCGATAGTTCAACTCATTACCAGCTCGGTAATAAACACATAGTGAGTCACATTAAAATTAATATTAAGTTAGAATTTTGAGATATAGCCTGGGATATGGAGAGGGTAGTACATAGGGTACTTTTTTATGCGATAACCGACATCCACGCGGGCGAAGCCGCGGGCAAAAGCTAGTAATAGATAAATATAATTATCATAATTCATATCAATGAAACATTAAAATTGATCATGACTAGCTTCCGTTGCGCATCCATGAGATATTGCCGTAGGCATTTTCTAAATGTGAACCTCCAGATCTCAGCCCTCTGTCTAGTCTACGACCCGCTGCTAAGTCAGTCAAGGTGCACATCCAGGTAGCACGCCCCTCGTCATCATAATGATCATTCTCTTGCCCTTATCCCAATTTAAAGCTATATCAAAATTAAAAGCTAGTTCATTGTCTGCATTGGAAGCAAGAAGATCAAGTTATTTATTTATCATCCCATTGGAACGCTATATAGAAATTACTCCAACGCAGAAAAAATATACTTCATGTGCTGGTATCCATCCATTTTGTGCGTGGTGGACATCGAACAGGCGGTGATTGATCACGCTTTTGATCCATACTTCCATAACTCCATCCTTATTGCGCACATTCTTTACCATTTTACTTCGACTGTAAATTCAAAAATTATAAACTTGTAGCACAATTATCTGTTATCTGTATTTTTGGGAAATAAAGATATTATTATTATCATTTTTAACACGCTTTTATTAGCTTCATACGTATGTGCCTATGTAACGGAAACTTTGAACATGATTTTGACCTCCTTCTTCCTTCCTCGTCGGACTAACTCGAAAGGCATACAATTATCAAAAACCGATGAATATTAAATTTAAAAGAATAACAACTAAAAAACATGCTTTTATAGAAAATCCAACTAAAAGATGAAAAATAAATAATAGTTAAAAAAATAAGCAACACGGTTTTCTTAAAAAAACAACAAATAAATTGAAAATATATTTTAATGAATTTGAATTAAGAATAGTTTTTTTATAAATATAAATTAATAACAGGTAAAAAACAAAATAAAATATTTTATTGAAAAAAAAAACCTTGGGGTGCCCACACAATAGGGACGGATAACGGACAGCCCTCTGTGCAGGGTCTGCATGGAGGCGGATGAAACCGTTGCGCATGTGTTCTTCGAATGCACAGGCGTCACCCAGATCAGAACAGAAACCCTCGGGGAACCCAGATCCTATGCCGATGTTCTGAACAGACCAGGAGACGTGATTAGCTTCTGGAAGGAGGTGAGCTGGTTGGAATAACCACCGACGGCCGCCATGGCCCACGCACAATCTTAAGGACTAAGGCCTGTGTTCACCAACATTTAAATCAACTGTTTAGATATTTAATCAGTTCTTTACTTAGGAAATTTGACATAAATCAACTGTTTAAATACCTAACCGGTGGTTTGACTGTTGGTGAACACAGGCCTTAGTGCGGAAACCAAACCCTCTAACATAGAACATAGAAGCGTGGGGTGCTTTCTAAGATATTATTTGAGACTCAATGAATATTCTAAAATAAATAAATTAAAATCATTGATGTATAAAAAAGCAAGATTAGTTACTCGTTCTCGACGTGGACCGCATAAGTTATGCCGACCGGCACATTGAACCTTAGTCACAATCGAACTGGCATTTGTGTAGCACATTTGTAGCACGTTAAGTAAAATTACCGTAATCGTCTATATAAGCAGCAACCATGCTTTCATGTGTTTTAAAAATGTGCAAGTTCCACGGGATTACTTTCCAGTCGTAAGTACCTCAAAACTTATTTTCTTAAAATTCTCCTGAATAATATTGCTTTCTAGGTCGCCATTTATTTCTGAGTTGTTATGGGTAACCAATAGTGACAATTATTGCTATCTCGTTCCGGCTACAGCCGTCGTCATACCTCGTAGCGCGTAGTTCTGTGGGTGCGTTTACATGTAATTGTTTCTAGTCCAATAATGTTTACGTGACATTAGAATGGTAGGTACCTTATTCCTTTTTTATATAACAATAATTTAAATATAAATACCAGCCAAGTGCGTGTCGAACCACGCACAATGAAGGGTTCCGTAGTTGGGATTAATTTATCCCAAGAAAAAACATCATGTAGTTGAAAAACATGTTTTCCTATACAGAATGTATGGGAGAACATTTTTTTCAACTTTAAATGTAAGTTGGTCGCCAATTACTCGGTAAATTGTAAAGCCTACTTAGCTGCGATAGTTTTCCTTTTAACTTCGTTATATTTATATAGGTACTACTGCCGTGACATTTGAATTTCTAACTACAACCGTTTAGTTGGTAGAGGGGGGGGGACACTTGACTGTAACGAAAATTGGTACTTTAAAGCTTGATAAGTCACGAACGGTTTACTTAATCAAAAAACGGTATTACCAAACCCCTAATATTTTTGAAAAACCTATCCAACGATATCCCTCACTATGGGAAGGACGAAAAAAAAAATATCATCCTCACTTTACATGTAGGAGAGGTATCCTAAATAATTGTTTTTTTTTTCTATATTTTATTTTACCTTTTTTTTGGTGTCATTAACGTGTATACTCATGCCAAATTACAACTTTCTAGTATCAATAGTTTTTGAGCTAAACCGCGGACAGACAGACAGACACAGACGGACATGGCGAAACTATAAGGGTTCCTTGTTGACTACGGAACCCTAAAAAATTGATAAATTTTATGTTTCATCCTCCCTGACAGATGAAAGAAAGTTTTTAATAATTACCAAGGCAGGGGTTGATATTGAAAACTTTTTTAACAAATTTCTATAAAACGAAAATAAACTTCAGCAAATTCTCGTCATTACATTATACGGTCGCTCGTTAACTTTCCCAAAACTAGTAAGAACCAGTAATGGTCAATGAAAGATTCAAAATTATGACGGACCCATCTTCAAGGGAGTAATTTACTTCAGTCATTCACCTTTTCGTCTCACGGCCATAATTTCTTTTCCAAAGTAATTTCAGTTACAATGGCAATGACGAAACGAACTTCTATTTATATCGTTTGACATTTGAACTCAAAATGTGCGATAAGATCTGTTTGGTTATGTATGACATAATGTTTAGTGCAATATCTGTTTCCTGTATCATGCATTCATGACTGTAGTTTTACTTATGATAATTGCTGTTTTTAGGGTTCAAAATCAAAATCAAAATATTTTATTTCACATAAACCTACATGGGCACTTATGAAACGTCAGAAGCTAGGTGCACGGTTCCAATTTGTCGTTTCCTATGGAGAAGAGCCGGCAAGAAACTCCACGGTTACTCTTTTAAAAATAATTGGCTTTACAATATTATTAAATAACAGTGATAATAGGTATGGGAGGACAGTGTAGGCCTTTCAACAATTACCAGGTACTTAACAAAATAGAAAAGTGCCAACAAATCTACACTCTACTAGGCCTACCTCCGTACCTTAAAAGGAAACAACGAAACCCTTATAAGATCACTCGTGTTTCTGTCTATCTGTCTGTCAGTCTGTCTGTCTGCCTATCCGTCTATCACAGCCAATTTGCTCCTAATATACTGGGTCGATTAAGTTGAAATTTGGTACACATATGAAATTCTGTGACCCAAACATGGACGTGTAACGTAAATAAATGAAATTTGAATAAAGGGGTCAGTTTTGGGGGGCAAATTAGAAAATTAAAAAATTAAGTCTTGCGAACTGTACCGTGTGCCATATCAAATGAAAAGGATTTCAGTTTTTTTTTATAATTTTAAAATATATACCCTTAAAGTTATTTAAGAAAATAGATGAAACAAAATACCATTCCTCCCCCTTATCTCTGAAACTAAAGAGCCCAAAAATAGAAAAAAAAAAACAAAATAGTAGGTACTTACTATACTTACCTCCTTACTAATAAACGTATTATATCAAGTGAATAGTTACACACCGATTTCTCTCTTTCACTCATCAGTAATTTGACTTTCGATGGAAGAAGACAAAGCGTTGTGCAATTATACAGACGCTATACAACGTTTATTAGTAGCTAAGGAGGATAGATTACAGGAAAACCTATAAGGCGTCTATGGTGTTAAAATAACATGGTAAATGATCCCACCTACAGAACCCTTCATTGTGTGTGGTCCGGCGCGCAATTGGCCGGTTTTTTTTCAAGCCATGTCTACCGGATTCCATAAAAACTGGGTGGTAACTGTGGTCCCACTGTTTGGCCGTCTTGCTATAAGACTGGAGTCCAGCCCTGGCATAGCTAGGGTCGCGAAAGAATGAGAAGAAGATAGCAGGCCGCCTTTGATAGTTTTCTCAAGAGCTGACGAGAAGCAGCACAATTGAGAGAAATGGAAGGAATTGGAGGGCTTTGTCCAAAAGTGGAGCAGAAAATGCTCTATAAAAAATGGTGCAGTATGGTCCATACCCAGTAGCATTTTTGTTGGCATTTAGTTGGGCCACTTACCTCTGGTTATTTGGCAAATGCATACAATTGGCGGGCAGTTTGCGGGTTGGGCCAACAACTGATGGCCTACGTGGATTTGCCTGCGAAGGCCCAACTTGCGATGGGGCCAACGTACATTGCCCTACGAAGGCCCGACGAAAACGTGTTAGGGGTAGGCCCAACGACACATAATACATTTAGGCAAGCGGTTGTATGTTGGTTGGTTCTATGGCTGGTTTCAGAGCGACGTGTCTCGCCAGCACCGGCCGTACGCGCGTCGCTATACATGAACCTTATCGGTTTCAATATAAGGTTGGTTTTAGCGATTTGTTTTGAAAAACCAACCTTATTTTGAAGCCAATAAGGTTCATGTGCAGCGACGATTTTTTCACATGCAATGAGTCTTCCGTGGCGTCATCTATTCTTCACGCACCACACCGATCATAGCTGGTCTTTTTACACGACTGCCCAAAAAAGGAGTGTATTGTTTTCAGGCTTCATGTACCTATGTATGTGTGAGTTTCTTTATTCCACCATAACTTTTAAATGCCTGAACAGATTTGGATGTAGGGGTATCGTTAGAATAATTACAACATCCCGAGTGGCACTGGCTATAATTTCTGATCGTTCTGTGGAACACTTTTTAATCTAAGAGGTCCACCAATTGCAATGACAATTTTGTGTATCTGTTTAGTCAGCGAGTAAATGAATTTCGCTTTGTTTATATACAGATTAACGAAAACAACTTGTTTTTTTTACTTTTTTGTTCTTTTTTGGCAGGGCCAGTCGTGTTTTGTTGACGTTATTTTAGGAATAATATCTGTTAGAAGAAATTAAGGCATTACATTATCAAGACTTCGTAGAAAACTGGGCTATTTTAGGTTAGTATTTTTTTTTCACCTGATAGTTTAAATAACGTTCCCGAGCAAAGTATCTAAAGAGGACTAAGTCTAAACATAAATCCTACATGAAAGATGCTAGAAAGACTTATTCCAATATGTTCAAGTTACTTCAACACCAGCCGGTCGATTCTGTCAAAATAGAATGTTTTAATGCCATCATGATTCCAGTGCAAGAGAGAGATGGAGATAACATGACCGCTAGCACCATCCATTTTTCGGTCATGAATCATAATGGCATTTATACTTCATAATACGGCCCTTGCACCCAAATTGCGTAACACACAAAGATATTGCTAATCTATTGCTTCATATGTTCGAAAAATTGCGTCTGCTCAACAACATTAATACCTAACGCAATGAATGTTGTTGAACTGTCTTAATGAAAGCCATTGCTACTGCAATTGTGAAGTGTCCCAAACGCCAACCGCTTGCACTCTTTCTGCATAATATAGTGACATTAACCTATATGATTTACCGCAAGATAAGCAGTAGATTACATCATTTAAAACCAAGCGATAACAAATTCTTTACCGCTGTTTACAGCCGTTTTTCCCGTACCACGAAACCGATAGCACCCGGCTTATTATTGTCGTTTTAATCTTTTAAATGATAATATCGTGGTACCGGCCACAATCATATGCAATATTATTCATCCTGGGCTCTGAGTAACTGAGTTTCCGAAGCAACACAGCATTCATTACCGCACCGCGCGCCAACAGGGAAGCACGAATTTCCCCGCCATTTTGAAAATATAATAGTTAGTTTTATTTTTAAATATTAGTTTGTGCCAGTGATAAAAAATAACAATGAAGGTTTTGAGTCTAGTGGTTTGTTTTCTGTGTGTAAATTTTTTGATGGCCAGTGAGGTGAGGGTTTTCTATTTTTGTTATTAAAACCTTTAATTTATTTGTTAACTTAGTTAATTATAAAACAAACAAAAAACTGACTTGTTGCAAAGTCAAGTAATTTTTACTCATTTGTAGAATATGTGGGTAGAAATAAAAATAATGTAAAATTATTTAAAACTTTTTTTTTTGTTGTTTTCTCATGAAATAACAATCTTTCAAAAGATTAAAGCAATTAATAACAAAACACTTTATATTCAGTAATACATCATCTTGATGACATCTATTTATTCACGTGGTTTTATTTAAAAAAAATTGCGAAAATTATGCAAAACCTAAAGATATTATTTATTCAACGTGTACGCGTCTTATTTGACAGCTGAAAATATTACGGGGAAAATTGTTTTCAATCATTTTTCTTTACGATCCAGTATTATTGAAATTGCATCGATAATTTGCATTTTACAGCACAATTTTATAACAAAAAATAAATAAAATAAAGGCATTTAAAAAATGACAATAGTCGTAGAAATCTAAAAATAAAATCGACCTTTACAGGACAAAGCTTCCCGATCATGCTTTCCCCGCGTGTTGTTGCTCCATCTCTTTCTAACGAACACGTTATCGTTCATTGTTGTTGTTCGTTCTCACTCTAGAGGAGGAATCTCCCTGTGCTCTAATTTTTAAATTTCGAAGCAGGAAAATGCGTGTATCATCGTCACGTAGGCCCTTTCATTCGGAATTTAGATTCATCATAAAAGGGTGGTACAGAGATGTAATGGGGGGCTATCGTTTTTGTGCTCACCAGGTGGCGCCACTGTTGAGTACGGTCCTGTCAGTACTTTTATTTTATATGTTTTGGATATGTTTAAGTACTCATTACTTCATATAATGTTTATTTTATTACATTTTAAATATCAAATGAATACCTACATTAAAATGTTCCTAAAATTGGCAAGCATTAAGGCTGCAGTCTTGCAAAATTCACTCGCGGTGAGTTATTTGCGCAACATTGTATTTTTTTTTAAAACAAATTAATGGAATAACATGAAATATTATTATTGCACAGAAATAAACATAATATAAGTAATAGCTGGTAATTTTTTTTAGTTCATAGAGGTGGATTGTGTTAGGTAAATCAAGCGTTGAATACAGCTCTTTCTGCCCAGCAACATTTCGAGGTATGTTTGTGCACCTACTTTAGGGTAATTAAGAGTTATTTTCAAAATCTGTTCAGCGAGAATAGACGAGAATGTTCAGCTAATCAGCTGAACATTCTCGTCTTCAAAATGCGCTGGTTAGTTTTTTAACAATTTGCGATCGAAAATCCCGCAAACAGTGAACGTTCAGTTTCACATTTGACATTTCTAGACACCTCACTCCACACTAGCGCCTCTAGCGGCGAATACAAGCGCGATAATCCTCATTGGGCATAGACGGGTCCATGAATAAATGAGTTGTCAATGGAATTATATTTGTTAAATATATTTTTAGGAATAAAATGAGTTATTATTTGTTTCTTATCCATTAAGTTCTTGAATCGAGTATTTGGTTAGGCTATTAAACCGCCAAAAGGAAAAAAAGGCTTCACTATTTTATGTTTTAAATTAAAAAAAATAAGTTCAAGTTACTCATAATAATTGATCAACAACTGTCAATTTACCCACTTTATTTATTTATTTAATACTTTAGCACACAAAATGTACAGAGGCGGACTTAAGACATAGGCATTTTCTATCAGTCAAACTTTATTAATTAACCCACCCACCCACTTAATTTTCAAGTGTAATTTTTGACAAACCGAATTAGGTACTCGTGGTCGCTCAATTTCAGATTGGACAGCACTGAGAATTTTAGGACAACATCATGATTTCTGCCAGCTCTTAGTCATTTCTCATTTGAAACAAATTCAGTAACATAATAATAATCTTTGTTCCAGACCTACAAAGCAGGTGTGCTGCACCTGCAAAACAAAGAAATAAGCGAGTTTACACCTTTCATCCACAATGCTGGCAAAACGGTGAGTCATATTTAATAATAATTATCTTAGAGAATAAAGAAATGTCTTTGCACTGTCTGGAACGAATAAATAGACTATTTATGTTCGTAATAAAGGCTACGTTTCCATGTGCACGAAAACTTCTGTGAGACATGTATGACAAGTTGCTACGGAAAAGCAACATAGACATAGGTACTTAGTCATCATAGAATTGTTGCAACTAGGGCATGCAAAACCGGAAGGTCTTCAAAACCGATTTTGAATTCCAGTTTTGAGGGTTCAAAACCGGAAACTGGAGTGAGCTCCGGTTTAGTATTTTTTTATGTTGTAGAATTTTAACAAGAAAACAATATTCTTAGATACCCATAAAATCTACAAATCAAACAAATTGAATGATTATACCTCTTTTTATTGAAGAGGTTGAGAGTAAAAAAATCCTATACCTACTCCATTTACTGTAGCATTAGACAAAATAAGGTCTAAATAACGACAGTTATTGTGTAATATTGTTGAAATGACTGCACTTTAGAGTTATTTTCTTAATGTAAATGCTAAATAGATTACAGTGCTTTTCTATTTATCGTGAAATAACGGAGTTTATTAAACGTTTACATCGAAATAACGAAAGGGTGAGAACAGTTATTTGTCTAATGTTATAATAAATGGAGTATAGGGATAACAATAGACAAACACTGTAACTGGAAAGCTCATATTGACGAACTCTGCACAAAGGTCGATAGATTCGTATTCGTTCTATACAGAGGTCGAATACGAATCTATCTACCTTTATGCAGAGTTCAAACTTGCAAAGATATTTCGAAACGAATTCGTAATTGCAATCCCCTTCATTCTGTGGGTTAATGCGTAACACACATTAATTTACAACTGATCGTTATGGGTTTCATTTAGACAATTCCCCCACGTTCATTCCGTTATTTACGTTGTTGATCAGACGAATTTTTCAAACCTATGAAGCAATGGATTAGCAATATCCTTCAAAACTCTTGGATTATGATTGAAAAATTTAGGTGTCAAAAAAGCATTCTCTCAGTGGACGGTATATAGGGTGTTGAGAGCGCAAATAAAGCGATTGCAATTGCGAGTGTTTTAAGGAATTAGTGTGCTAGTTGTAGCTCAAAGTTCGAAAAGCAAGGAAAAATCTTCAACTTCCGTACATCTCAATGCAGTGTTACCTCTACCTACTCACTTCTCCAGTCACTTAATTGGAGTTTCAGAGATCGTAAGCATGTTATGTTACGTTATCATTGTTTTACAAACACTCTCGAGTAACTCACATTTATACACGGCCAAGGAAAACAGAGATAACCTGCCAACATTCATTAGGTATTTTAATTTCATACCACTTTTTTAAAATTAATTCCAAAATAAAACTTTTTTGGTAAACAACGCGTTAAAATTCGAATTAAGAACGTTTTCTTCAAAATGTGGAAACCACGCGGTGCAATCGTGGAAATTCAAATTCGGAACATGTTTGTAAATAAACACCACGCGTTGATCAGCTGATAGGTCAATGATCAATGACCGTCTCATGCATGATCACAAAACTTAAGATGTTCATACTAACATTAAATTCCTACACATAATAAAATCTTTACATAAGAATCTTAATAATTATTTTATTTTCAGGGCATTGATATTCTGGTTCTGCCTCCGCTGGAGCCAACCGGAGCTACTGATAACTATGATGAGGTAAGTTCCTAAACAAAACAAAAAAAAAAAACTACTTTTCAGCTAACAATTTCCATGGCATATTTTTATCGGAAAATCTGTCCAATTTTAACAACGATTATTATAAACCCGCCTTAGCAATAATAAATCACGTGTACAACTCTTCCCGACCATGCAATCTCCACGTGCGTATACTCTATCTCTTTCTAATGTAATTAAAGACGAAATGTGCATTGTTGTTTGTTGTTGCTCTTTCTCGCTCTAACGAAGCTCACCCCAACTTTTGAGGAATGCGCGAGCCACGTCACGTAGACAGACTCAGGTAAATTGCTATACATTTAGACCGTTACACAATTATTGCGCTGTTTTTAAACTTGTTATTGGCTATATTCGTATTATTAATAAATGCACACGGACTTCAGACGCAGACTTTGGAAACAAAAACGTGTAACGTATAACACAGCATAGCAGTGTCACAGAAAGGAGTCGAGAAAGCAGCTGGACCTGAGCCAAAATGGCTGCGACGTCGATAAAAGATGCCGATAAATATCACCCGTCTTTCCACTTTAGAGGTATGAGGAACAGGGTGTAAAGTTCACTCATACTCTATAGTGAAGGGAGGATGCTCCGACCAGTCGGGTATTGTGTCTGGTGGGCACCTGCCCAACGGTTGATGTCGGGATGTTGTATATATGCTAGTCGCGCGGTAAACTCTGATAGGGCGATGCAGGATTTTGCCGTCAGGTCTTTGGTGCGTAGTTCGCATGTGGCGTTGTTGATACCGCCACACCACTATTCCATTGCTTGCTTTAGGATGCATATCCGGTATGGCTCTAATAATCCTTCCATATCCTTTAGGCATGTCTTCCCTACCATTATCGTGCCCCCCGCTCTACTTCTTGATATGCAATGGCCACTGTAGCCCCATGAAACATGAGGCTCTAGGGGCTAGTGTGAATCTTTGGGTTCATTCGAGTAAGTGAGTCTGTTAAACCATGCTGGGGTCGGTGCATTTCATTCATTCATTCATTATATATTTAACTGCCTCTGAGGTCTAATGGTAAGACCACCTGTAGAAGACCCAAAGGTCCTGGGTTCGATTCCCAACGAGCAATTTTCTGCTCGGTTTGGTTGGTGGTAGATCTTAATCCAAGTCTGCCTGGGTAGCTACCACCATCTTATCTAAGTCTGTCGCCATAACAACAATGTTAACAGCATTTGTTGTGTTTCGTCAGTTAGATTACATCTAACAGATAGCCAGTTCCTCTGTGGTTGAGGATTCCGGGTGAAGCTCGCTTCCACCTTCGGCGTTATCATCACTTACTATCAGGTGAGATGAAGACATGATACATGTTGTGTACTTTTTGTATGGGTAGTAGGTTTTATTGTTATGAATCGGAAAAGTATGGGTTTCATAAGGAAAGTTGTTCAGTAGGGTAGTATCATATCAGCCCTTTTAACTATTGCAGGTGAATAATGAATTTATTAAAAGTTTGTATAAACAGCGGGGTAATTGTGTAACACACGTAAAATGACAATTGATCGCAATGGGTTTCATTTTGACAGTTCATCCACGTTTAATGCGTTATTTACGCTGTTGAGTAGACGAATTTGTCAAACCTACGAAGCAATGGATTAGCAATATGCTTCAAAAGTCTGGGAATGTGATTGAAAGTGTGTTACGCAATTAACATGCAAGTAGGTGCATGTCCAATACCATTGTCTTTATCTTCAATCATAAAGTCGTTAGTATATATCTAACTAGCTGACCCGACAGACTTCGTTCTGTCAAAAGCTATACGAAAAATAGATGTTGGCCGATTCTCAGACCTACTCAATATGCTCACAAAATTTCATGAGAATCGGTCAAGCCGTTTCGGAGGAGCACGGGAACGAACATTGTGACACGAGAATTTTATATATAAGATATAAGATAAATAAGATTTTCGTGTTACAGTACTCAGTGTTAGTTGCCATAGATATTCCTCTGAAACGACTTAACCGATTTTGATGAAATTTTACATGAACATTTGGTAGATCTGAGAATAGGGTATATTTTTTTTTTTAAGGTTTTAAGTAGGTAGGTATAGGGTGGGGTAGGGTAGGGTAGGTAGGGAAGGTAGGGTAGGGTAGAATAGGGTAGGGTGGGTAGGGTTTTGCGGGGCATAGTTTTTATTTTAAGATTTCTGTAAGTTTGTTAATAAATACTTAAAATAAAAATAAATAAATAATAATAGTGGAGTTTATACTATAGCTTTTGACAGGACGAAGTCTGTCGGGTCAGCTAGTCTATACTAATATTATAAAGCTGAAAAGTTTGTTTGGTTGAACGCGCTAATTGCAGGAACTACTTGTTCGATATGAAAATTGATTTTAGTGTTTGTGCCCATTTACCGAGGAAGGCTATAGGCTATATACCATCACGCTACGACCCTTAGGAGCAGAGCAAAAATATATTATAACGTCAGAAAGAACGCTAAGCGAAAACGAAGTAATATTACGGGCGAGCGACGGGATGCCACGGTCGAGCTCCGAAATAACATGCGAGCAGAATCTTTTGGTTTGATAAACATTGTAATTGTTTTGTTTCAGGTTATAAGCGTGGTATCGACGGCGTCTAGACAAGCCGGCGTGTATGTGGTGGTACATTTGTATGAGAAGGCAAGGTGCCAGCTGGGATATGAGATGGTGAGGAGTAACCTGGTGTTTGATAGAAAAGGAGCTATCGTTGCTGTGTAAGTATTTAGAAGCGTTTACACACATATTATAGTGCTACACACTTGTTCTGGTATTTGTTGCAAAGCCGACCCAAAGCAATTACTACACGTATTCGGCATCTACCGGCTACCCGTGCTGAATCATGTTCGAGTCAACAATTTGAGTTAAACCGAGCAGCTTTATCCCGATCATATAACAACACTAGCTGCTGCCTGCGGCTTTGCTCGCATAGGTTTTTCTAAACTAGCCTTAGTTACTCCTTATAATATCAGTTATCTGCCAGTGAAAGTCCCGTCAAAATCGGTCCAGCAGTTTCGGAGATTAGTCGGAACAAACATACAGACAGACTGACAGACGCATTTACAATTTTTTTTTGTTTTATGTATCGTATATATACTTTCATATGCATTTAGTAAAATGCTGTTATTTTGACATTACAAATAGACACTTCAATTTTTTTTTGTATAGATAGATATAAAGATAGAAGATATGGATGTTTATTTATGTGTATAGATAATTTTATTCAAATTTGTTGTCCACATAGCACCAGACAGAGGCACACAGGAAACTCACATTGATATCTATATGTTAATTTTCAATAACAAAAAATTCATTTAGCACATTGATCCTAATTAACGCTAAGTAATGACTGCTGCAATGCAGATAATGATGTCTTATGGCACCAAACAACCTCAACTGTATTATCTCTTAAAGTTTTCCATGTTATGATTAGGTATTTATCTACTTTGACATAGTTTTTGAATATGATAATTATAGTATGTAATATCATATTTAAGAACTCTCCACACATAGCCAAATAATACCAACCTTCAAACATTTAGTTACAGAAAGCCACAAAATGGTGCCGCCAACTGCACGACAGCCGACTCCGAGCTGGTGACGTTTACCTCAGACTTCGGAGTGACTTTCGGTGTCCTTATGGAAGAGGACATAGTTCTCTACGATGATGAGCATTTGAAGGGCGTGAAGAACTTCGTCATGACGGGAGACTGGCAGTCTGAGGTGCCTTTCTTGAATGGTGAGTTTTAGAAGATGGGTCAATTTCTTATATCAAAATCCTGTTATTTTTGTGCGTGTATGACCATAAACCAATCAAAACGAGTATGTAAGGATCGTAACAGTTGGCGTTCTGTTGTTTCTGCTCATTGGATGAAGGCGTGAATAATGTAGATATATGTAGTTGTACACGTTTAGGTCTTGTGATACGGTTTCCAAAACTTTAACATTCTTAAGGTAATGTATCTCCAGGATTTCTAGCTATAAAGGACACAATTCTGACAAAGACTGGTATTTAGCTGAGTCCGGTAAGACTGAAAGCCGGCCCCGACATCATTGGGAAAAGGTAGACAGATGATAAGGACACAATTCTATCAACTTTGACAGGCATAGTAATAATCCAGTAGTGTTATGTCCAAAACCGTGTTGATTTAAAGCTTCTAACCTAACTGCCTCAAGATCAATGAAATTATTGCAGAGGTTATAAACAAATATCTTTTTTCTCAAACATGCATGGAAATATTGTCATTATTTTCGAAAAAAGAACACGCGAAGTATCCAATTTACGGACAAAGAAAATCAAGTCCATTGCAGGAGCGTTTTTTGAATTTGGAACATTACAACGCTCCAGCAATGTTGTATGAAATGGCGTGTTGGGGTTAATAAATACTCTTTGATTGGATCTCTTATCATTCTTAGCATACCAAAGTACTTCTCTTTGCTTAGCACAAAATTGCGTTCACGTGGCTGTATAGCCATCAATGCGTTTGCCTTTCGGCACAGATGACAAATAGAAACTTGGCGGCAAAGCTGAAAATTCGTCTTGATTTGTTATTTACATTTACATACTTAATAAATATAAATTTAATTAAAATGAATTCCCACGGTTCAGAGAGTGAAATGGAGATTGATTGTACTCCACCAGATTTATGATTAGAAGCCAAATTGGTAATGGAAAACCTGCTTCCATTTCCATTTTGCATTTTTTTGAGAAATCTTTTTGTTTCAGCTGCCCAGTTCGCGCCATCTTGGTCCTATGTCACTAACGCTAACTTAGTGTCTACTTCTGGCATTTATTCTGGAAAAGCTGGTTTGAAGACAGGTACTGACAAACTGGCAGTCGCTGAGCTACACAAGAAAGGAGAAAATGGTAAGTTGTTTACACTTTCACCAGATTTTCTCCAGTATTTTGAGGTTTTGGTCTCTTACCTCTCATTCATCCAATATGTGCTCGCGATAAATACTCTTTTTACATGGATCAGTTCATCGCAGCGGTAGCCGTTGTTTTTTCAATTGATCAATCAGAACAGTAATTGATGGATCGGGTATAAAAGAATGTGTTGATAGAACATGCTTCTTTGATTTGTGCCAATAACATTTTCCGCTCAAGGTTCGAAGATTTTTTGTTACTATCGTTTTACTTGTGCATTCTTTGAAATAACGTTTTTAGGAATCACGCTTCTTCAACAACGGGTAATGCTATTTAGGTGTATGTTTGTTTGTTAACTCCTGTAGTCTAAAAATCTATGGGCGAGGTCAGACTGCTTGTAAATGAACTGAAAATATGACGTAGGTAAACAAGACCCAACGCATTTCTTCAAATATCTGACGACTACTTATCTTAATCTAGGGACGTCAAGGCGTGTTTTCATACATGTGATTACAAACATGTTTTCCTAAGTTTATCGTGTCCGCAGATAGGTACCTACGTCGCGTGAGCATCCTATGATGGTAGATAAAGATCATAGAAACGTTCGCGTGGCAAAGCTTTGTAATTTTATGTCAATTTGTTTGAACTTGTTTTTCTGAAAAATTGTAGCCAATTTAACAATTTAATATTAAAATTATCTTGCTTCTCGAAGTTTAAATTTTTGAAGGTTGTGAGAAAATTTTACCATTGTCATATAATAGAACCTGCTGATAGAGACATGAGCTGTAACCATTTTACTGTGTACCTAATTGTATGACAACTATCTTTCCTTACCTATACAAGGTCCAGGGTCTTACCATCGCTTTTCAGCATCTTTTGCTAAACTGCTAAACTTTGGAACTTAGAATACAATAGGATAATTATTTGACTGGATTTTCTTTTACTAGATATTTTGTAACTGAGAAAAAAATTAAGGAGATGAAAAAAAAAATGTCTCAATAATAGCGAAGTTGTACGTGTTTTAAAGTCTATGCTAGACAGAGACAGCATTACTGCGATCTGACGTCACAACACAGGAGCGCCATAGTAACTTCGCGCCATTCAGTACAATTATCGTTTTAAGGCTCGTACAGACTAGTGCGATATCGCGGGCGCGACGCGACACTAGTAGCAGAATTTCTTTGTCGGTGCCTGTCGCGCTCGCGATATCGCGCGCGTCTGTACGAGCCTTTACAAGGGTAGAAGAATCAGTTCAAAAGCGTGCACTTCTCAATTTTTTCATTGATTTTATTATTTTTTCCACAAGTCGTCTTGTTTAGTAACATGTTTAAATTAAGTGTTAATTCATGTTTCTTTTTGATAGTAGTCAAATGCCCTATTTTGATCCTGGTATAGTGTTCTCCCTATAAAAACTGTTCTTTAATTTCAGATGCACCTGTGGTACCTTTCGTCAATCCTTCGACCCTCAGCTTCCCTGGTGAAGACTTGAGTCAATACGTCACTAAGCAGCTGGATCTTAAAGCCGGCTCCAAGGGTTACAAGGAGACTATCTGCCATAGGAGCTTCTGTTGTGAATTTTATGTCAAGACTGGTGCTAATGGTAAAGTCCTATTCATTTTGGCCACTTCACACGCACACACACACACACAGTTTGTCAAAGTAAGTAGGTATTGCAAAAGTTCAAAGACTCTTGGGTCACAAGTAACCAAGGGCAGCGTAACGACACCATTGTTGAACAAATTGCGGTTTCCAATCTGATTATCAATCGCGGTAAATATACGACAATGGTGCCGATTCTCTTGTCACAAAATTCTCTAAACTAGACTAAAAATAACCAACATTTTGTTTATTCCTGTCAAACGACGATTTCCCATTCTGAAACTGACTAAAATGACACAATTTAACTATATTTTAGTTTGAGAGCACTAAGATGGCACTGAGTTGTTAATTTAGTGGAAATGGAAATTTTGCTATTCTGAATTTGACGATTTTCACCTAAAATTTTGATTATCTAACTAAATCTGACTATTTTTAATCGCGATTAAACAGGTGTGGAATTAAATTAGTTGTCATGAACTTAAATTCACACCAATACCCTCGACTTAAGGTGCAAAAGCAGTCCTGTATCTTTTTTATTTTCTTTTGCTTATATCTCGAAAATGATGTGTCCTATCGCAAAACTAATGAAAATTTCGACCCCATTATGAAACACATAACCCTAAATCTCAACTTGTAGGTAATAATTTTTCATATTTTCCATACAAAAAGTGAAAAATTCCATATAAAACAAGTTGAGGCTGCCCCGCCCCTGGGCGCCTCCGGCTCAAAAAAATCATGGGGTAGGGCAAACAAGTATAACGTTGTGAAGCCAAAAGAAAAAAAAAAATACCACGTAGAGTCGCGATTGTCAAATTCGATTTTAGTTGTGTCAAAATAATTTTTAAATTTAGAGTATTTTTTTGCAGAACAGCTTTAAGATTCTTATAGCCAAAACTAAGGAATTTTAGTGATGGTTAAGTTAGTTTCGTTCGGTGTACAAGAGAATCGGCACCAATATCGCTTAAATTGCTTTGCACGGTAGCTTGTCTAACGAAAACGCGGGCGACTTATGTAGCTAGTGCCAAATGAAATTAACGGTTTTGTTATTGAAGCGAAACTTTATTTCCGGTGATTGTCATTTCATTTGACTTGAAGACTGCAAATTCCATCGCGACTATAAACACCTTATTAGTCAATCGTATTTTTAATATGTATAATGTATACCCTCTTTTTTTTTCAGGTGCTAAATCCGAAGCAAGCTACAGATTAGCAGCCTTCAACGGCATCCGTCCCTTCAGTGCCAACCACAATATTGGAACACAGATCTGCGTTTTATCAGGGTAAGTCACATACTGGCCTTTAACGAATAGTTTGGATTTAATTTTCAGTTTAAATTAAGCATTAGTCAGATTAATTTTAGCATTAGATACTATAGTTACTTGACAAATCGACATAAAGGAAGAGAAAAAGATAGATTTTTAAAATTCTGAAAATTAACCCATTTGTTTTTTGGAATACAATGATAAATAAAAAAATAATTTTCCTCTTTTCAGAACTGAAAAATCAAACATTGTCTTCGAAAGAATTTCCATCACTGCCAACTTCACGAAAGAAAACTCCCAATATCCAATCATCCAATCAGCGACAGTGCTGCCAACTGAAAATTTCAAATTCGAAACAAAATTCAACGGAATTCCTCATCAGGTGACATTAGAAATTGTTAATAGCCACAATGTTTTGAACTTTGGTATTTTTGGTAAAGAGACTGCTAACAATTTAGAAAATAATTATGTTTTTGGTGAGAAAAATAGCACGGAGAGTGCACAAAATGAAATCTATGATTATATTTTCAATGAAGATGTTCAAGAATTCTTCGATTATGTATGGATTCGGTTAAGAATACTTATCGTAGTTGTCTCTATTTATATTTTAGAAATGATGTAAAAAATTCTAAAGTCTGAAATTTGTGCTCCAAGTTTTTGAGTTTTATTTAAAATTTAAAACTCATTTCAAGCCTGTATAGAACATTTAGGGGTGTAATTTATTGGTTTTAATTATGTACCTTCGGCCAAAGGTAATTTTTAAGTCATTATTATAATTCGCTCCTTTTTATCGAAAACATATGCGGTTTTGTTACAAAAAGTGGTGATAAATTGCGTAATGTGTGAAAAGACTGTAAAAATGTCTGCGTTACACCAATTGGAACTCAGCACTTTTTTATTTGTACTGTTGCAGCTGGTATATAAATTAAATAATAAAAAAATGTCCCTGAAAACATTGGCTGAAAACCATGAAAATAATATTACACATATTAGTAGGATAATCGTGATTTTTCAATAGTCAGTTATTTTTTATCGGAGGAATAAATATGGCAGTTTGACAGCTTTTGCATAGAAAATATGTCAAAACGCCATTTTTATTCTTCAGATAAAGTTATGAGGCGATTGGAAAATCGGCCCTAAGACAATTTCCGTAGATTAAATTTTAATACGAAAGCGAACAAGAAACAAAAGAAGCATTTAAAACACTGAACAAGAAATGACTTTCGTTGGCATTCCGAGTTATTTCTAGTTAAATTATCTTTGGTATGACGTTTTGTATACAATGTGAAGTCAAAAATACGTCAATAAATGAAAATAATGATAATACTAATGCATAGAAGTATTTTGAAACTTTCAATTAAATCCTAAAATTGAATATGAAATCGTGATTTTTTCAAACAAACTAAACAATAGTGATGGACAGATGGACCGACTGTGTTTTGCTTATCTTTGATTAGATAAAGTTGTTAAACTATTGGATATATTCGGTTGAATTTTTGTATGCAGTCTGCTGGGAATGTCATAAGTCACCAAATTTAATTTAGTGTCATATAATTGTGTTACAAGTAAGCCTGCCGTTAAGTATACCAAATTTAACTAAATAGAAACAGTGCATTTTTATTAAAGTAAGCGACTTATTTTGTGGGATATAAGGAAATGGTTATGTGTGTAGGATGTGTAGGATAGAAGAAAATACATTTTAAAAAGAAAGGATAATGAACATTTTAGAAGTAACTTTCTACTTAAATGTACATAATATTTTTTTTAAAGTTATTTTTGATAGGTACGGAATGATCATTGTCCTTTCTTTTTTTCACTATTCATATTTTATTAAAAATATTTTGTCGTCGACTGTAGCGAGAGAAAAGTGTGTTGCTATTTCACCATTATTTAATTTATGTATATTTTTAATTATTGCTAATCATGGTGAATTTGTGATAAAGGAGATAAATGGTACATTGATAATGTTTTGTATAATTAATTATTATTATTATTATTAATGTGTTTTATAGAAAGGACAGTCGTGACAGACTGCTGTGATATTAGATTTATGCATGCTTTAAATATAGCAGATTTTTTTATAGATTTTTTTTGTGTTTTATTTTCTCTTTCTATCTTAGGCACCTGTCCCTCCACTGACGAGGAAGCAACTAAGTCAAAGTCAAAGTCAAATCATTTATTTCAAATAGGCACATAAAAGGCACTTTTGAACGTCAAAAATTACAAAAATAATTAATTGATTCTAGTTACTCCTTCCAAAAGATAGTTATGTATGGAGAAGAATAGGCAAGCAACTCCATAGGTACTTACTCTTTTAAAATGTTAACAATATTTTGTATACATTAATCAAAATTATTATCATTAATTTATATGTGAAGACGATGTACCTATATAGAACAAAACTACTTATTATTATTACTATTTATTCACTTTTAATTCTTTTTACCACAATAGGGATGTGTCCTGGGTAAAAAAAAAGAAGAACTGTTTAGTCCGTCAATCAGATAATAAAAAAATATTAGACACGTATTTTTTGATAAAACACATTAAACTTGGGGAGTGGGGGCTCGTTACGTCACAGCTACGTATAAAATCTAATGAGAAGTGACGTTATGCCACATTTGAACTTAATGTATCGCCGTAATGTTTTGATTACGTAAAAAAAGAAAAAAATACGTGTCCAATATCTTTTAATAATCTACATGACGCACAAAAAATATTTTTTATACTATTCCCACTCTAAAAAGCTTATTTTATTCACTGAAAACAGTGAATAAAAAGCACTTTTAATCAATGTTTTGGTGTTTGAATTTAGAACACACCAATATATTCGACCTCCATCTCAATGCTATACAACCTCCTTGCGAAAAATAGGTACTCGATACAAACAATACTCGACGGCACGGTTGGCGCAGTGGATCGATTGACTGCTGCGCTGCGTGTCGCGGGTTCGATTCCCGCACGGAACCAGTATTTGTATGACCTACAAGTAGTTGTTCCGGGTCTGGCTGTTTGTGTATGTGACTTTAAATGTTTGTAAACGCACCCACAATACAGGAGAAATTCCTAGTGTGGGGGAAAGTTAAAAAAACCCTTCAACGTCCAAAGATGGCCCAGAGTTTCCTCCAGCAGAAAGTTCTGAATATCGACAGGAAATGAATATCGCTTTAAAGGTTGACCAGCCTTATAATAATAATAAGAAAATTACTCGAAAATTGTTCCTATTTAATGTACATTTTAATTAATTTAACCTTCCTTTTTCTTCATTAAATTTATATTTTCGCTTAAATCATTCTTTTTCTCGTAGTCCTGGTATAAAGTATAGTATGCAACACTTGAATAAAACGGATTTATATCGAGGGCCATGAAGCACTCGCGTTGGTCGGGATTCTAACACTTGAACACTCGCTACGCTCGTGATTCGATCATCATGAATCACTCCCTACGTCGTGATTCAGTCGTTAGAATCCTTCACTTGCTCGTGATTCATCTATGGCCCTCGCTTTAAATCCGTCCTTTATTCACTAATTGCATAATATACTATTTAGTCATCATCCCTATTTTGTAAAAAGAATGAAAAGTAAAGTAATGACAGACAAATTAATCATGGGATAGCTACAACTATACTCAAGAAACGTACAAAAGATTGAAGTCCCGTTTAAGTAACAGAGATGCATATATTAGTAGTTGATCGTTGACTGTTCACACCGCCGCCGCTGACGAGTACTCGTTTGTTACAGCGACAATACCTATTGAGTTCTCGCTCAGCGACGCTCGCTTGGCGGGCAGAACACTCGCTGAGACACTCACGCTTGGTACTACCACGGTCATGGACATCTGACCACTTTGAAAACGAAATCTCATGCACACGATGACCGCATCTGTTTAACGCCCCTTATTGCGTCGACCAATAAAAGTAAAATCACTTTTGTTTAAACCATTTACAGGCACTTTTGAATTGTCAAAGAGATGGTCAGTTAGTCAGAAAGTTGAAGCTAGATGCCCATTCCAATACGTAGATCACTATGGAGAAGAACGGGCAAGAAACTCCAAGGACACTCTTTTAAATCAAGATATTACCTAATCCTGGGTACATTATTCTTGTTGCTTCTAAATGTGAGACAATGTAAAAACTAATAAAACAATTCAAAACAAAATTAAAAATAAGCCCTGGCAGTCAAGAGATGACCAGTCCCAACTGACGGCGCCTTTCACGAACATGACGCGTGGATCAGCACCATCCAGCTCAATCATTTTGTAGGGAACCGAATGATCCAACACACTCACATCTCAGGATCTGTTACAATGATCACAGATGTCTGACTACCTCAGCTGGTTATTACGGCCATATTTTTTTTTTCCAAAAACAAGATGCTCAGCAAAAATCTGATGCTGCGATGCTATTGGACACTTGAACACTCGCTACGCTCGTGATTCGATCATCATGAATCACTCCCTACGTCGTGATTCAGTCGTTAGAATCCTTCACTTGCTCGTGATTCATCTATGGCCCTCGCTTTAAATCCGTCCTTTATTCACTAATTGCATAATATACTATTTAGTCATCATCCCTATTTTGTGTGATGAGGGTAGGTAAGCGTTACTATAGCGGCCGAGCGCTACAAGCAGAAATACTCCTTACGGTGGTTAGATGTCCTGATAGTACATACGCATACAAGCGAGTATTCGCTCGTCACCGTCGCGCACTCGCTACTCGTTACTCGCCGACTCGTTTTTAGTTGCTAGCTCTACTTGCTTCTTGTTAATCGCCGGCATTAGGAAAAGTGCCTTAGTGCCGTGACGACGGGTTTGCTGAATATTGTAGGTTTCTGGACAACAGTTACCATCAATTCATTTTGGATGATAACTGTCCCCATAAGTTACGAGAAACAAAAGAAATCAGTCGCATTAGTTCTTATTATTATCTAATGTCACTCTATAACATTCTGTACAAACGAACACATTACAATTACATTTCACAGGCAAAGATTTAAACCGTTAGATGTGCCCTCATCGTACTTAGGTCACGCGCAAAAGTGTCCATACCGAGGAGAAGAGTGAGTTCGCACATCCCGCATGAAACGATAGATGAGTAAGCGAGACAATACTATCCAAACGTTGTTGTCAACGAAACAGAAAGGTGACGTGGATGGGCAAATCTAACGATTTAGATCATTATGCACAGGTACTTTCAGCTCAATGTCTATTGGTCCTTCGTTGATGCTTGTGGTGGTGGATGTACTTCACGTGGTCCTCGTCATCCTCGTAAAGCGTCTTTTCTATCCAGCGCATGAAGGCTTCCACCTGGGGAGACAAAATAAGACGGTGTTAATGAGGATAGAAACACCAGAGTCAGTATTGGTGTTTGCCTCTCGGTACCACTTATTGTGTTTGAGTGAGAGACCAGTAAGAGCTGTCATTTTTTTAGGGTTCTGTAGTCAACAAGGAACCCTTATAGTTTCGGCATGTCCGTATGTTTGTCTGTCCGGGTTTACATATTAATCACACCGACAAAGGGGTAAAATAAAATGTTGAAATTTTTCCCTGCACGTAAAGTGGGTATGATATTTTCTTCTCGTCTATCCCGTGGTGTGGGGTATAGTTAGATAGGTCGTTCAAAAATATTGCGGGTTTGTGAAACCCATTTTTCAATTTAGGGATCCGTTTGCTTAATATTAAGTTTTAAAGTGCTGATTTCCTAACGCGAATCTGGCGTAAAGCGAATCTATCATTATGCTAACAAATGGATTTTAATCTAAACATAGAATGTGTTACCTTTGTGTAGACGTCAGGCTTGCCCCGAGCACAGGGTATGCCCCACGACACGATACCGATCTGGCGACCTTCCCTCACCAAGGGACCACCGGAGTCACCCTGGAATATTGAAACAATACAGTTTGTACGTTGTATTGCTACGAAGCTGCTTACGTTTGCTGCTTAGTCTATTTTCATACGTGGTGCGAAAGGCTCTGTTTCAAGAAAGACTACATTATAGACATGGGATTTATATATATTTTTTTTTTAAGCCTTCATGTTCTGTGTAATCCGTGATATCCCCGTGCCTCAGTGCGCAGGTTAAGCCGTGGGCCATGCTCCTGATCTCTCTCCAGTCGTGTCGGATTGCCGTCACTTCGGACTTTGAGAGTGAGGGAAGAGAGAGTGCACCTGTGTCTGCGCACACTCGCCTGCACTATAATATCTCCCGCGCCGAAGGCTGGTCTCCATTGAGATTGGTCGCCATGGCCGAAATTCGGTCTGGAGGACTACATACAGTCGGTTATGCGCAGGAAACCCTACGGATATCTGAAGAATGTGATTACATTCTATAGATTGAGCTTATCGAGGGATCAGATTGTCTGATGCTGTTTTCGCAAACGACAACAGGAGCAACAAACTTAAAATTTGTAAGAAACGCGGTGCCTTTTGATAATTAGTCATCATATCGCCGGGTTAAAGGCAAAATCGACTATCTGTGTTTTTAGTTTTTCACATTAATATAAGTACCATTCGAATCGGCATTTGATTCTTCATCTAATGGTAACACCAACTAAACCGCAGGACTTACTGTTCCTGAGTTACCGAATGTAAAAACCGATTATAATATAATCGGTTTAATCAAACCGTTCAAACCGGGTTAATCGGTTTCGGCAGATAGTCGGTTTTGCCTTTAATCCGGCGATATCAAGTAATTTTAAATTATTATTTTTTTTAAATAATATACTCAGATTTAAAAAATACATATTCCATGGTTTCTTTACCACTATCTATAAAAATGGTGTATCTCTGAAAATATTTCGTGTTTGAATAGATACACCATATATACATGTCATCGCTATTGGAGGGTTGTACCAATCTGCCCATCATCCTTTACAATCAATACATTTGGACCAAATCACTTTTGAAAGTTGACAAGTGACATATAAGTGCTTGTGAATGTACTATCGGGGACATCCGAATAGGACCACCATAAGGATTATTCTTGCTTGCAGCGCTCGGCCGCAATAGTAACGTTTACCTACGCCCATCAACCAATAGCATCGCAGCATCAGATTTTTGCTGAGCTTCTTGGTCATGCAAAAAAAAAAATCGTAACAAACCAGCCGAGGTAGTTTATTGGTCGTCGCAAAAAGGGGCGGTAAACAGATGTGGACATCCGTGAACTTTGTATTGAAAGTGTGCCGATTCGGATGCCCCCGATAGTACAGAAGTATCATCAGATAGTCCGAGTGTGCTTTTACATGATGAAGATAGATACGTAACTTACATGACAAGCCCCTTCTCCAGTCTTCGTCAGCGCACAGATCTGGGTCTCGAACACTGCATTAACACTCTTGTGTGCTTCCTTACACTCTTCATACGTGATAGATCTGAGTTCCAACTGCATCAGGTCGTTGGGGAGGCGGCCTGGGTACTGTGGACATAGGGACTTGCTATTTATACTTGTATAATATGGCAAGAGTTTAGATAGATGTGCGTGATAGAGACTGGTTGCTTTTCCATATTTTATAGGCATCATTTTATATGATTTTTTAAATGTCCCAATTAAAGGTTTCCAAATATATTTCCAATTTGTATTATTATTATTAATAACAGTATTTTATATGGAGCGAGTGCCTATCTGACCTCCACAACCCAGTTACTGGGTAGTGGAGGTTAGCCCCTTGGGCCCTTGGTAAGACTGGGTTGTATTGTTCACATCTATGGCAACAAAAAATTACCTCAAGCAATTCCAAAGCAGAAATTGAATGCAACATTTTTGGATTTCTTCTGATTACAATATTACATCGTGCTCGTGCATCGTAGTCAAATTAAACTTCAGTAATTAGCTATTTAATTTTTCATACTTGGAAAGTACTCTTGAAGTTACCTGATCAGAGGGATGAAAACAGTACTTTTCGTCCTTGGGAAAAGATTAGGTATCCCTGCTATCAATTTTTTTTAAAACTATGCAAGCCATGTCCCAACACTATATACAGCCACTCTGTTAAATCGCGGCGTAAAATTGTAATTAAAAATATTCTCAACAATTTTGTAACATAAGGTATAATTTACTTTTCACTAAATTACTATTTAATTTAAATAGATTTGAGCTAAATATTTATATCATCAATGATAAAAAGTACTGGCTGGTAGAATTCCACAGAAAAATAAAAAAGGCAAGGAAGCGGCGATTCGATCTTCAATTGTTTTGTCGAGTCCTAATTATTTACGTACGTATACAGATATTTGTACAAAATGAGTTCATCAGATACAGATACACATGTATTTGTGTAACTAATCAGGTTTTTGTTTACTTTCCTCATATTTGAAATGAAAAGCAGAGTGTTTACCTCGGGTGAAAGAACCTATTAAGTCACTCGAACTATTAGCGCCCTCGTAGCGCTCGTGCGCTAAATCATCTCGTGCCAGAATAGGTCTGTTTCATTCCTTGTATAACAATCTACTATTAATCTTATTAACCAAAGTAAAACATATTCATGAATCAAGAAGTTTCCAATGCCACATCTCCGTGGTGGAAAACAAAACACTGTCTAATCGACATTTCAAATTGTTTTTTCATGAAAGTAAAGACAGTTTTGTTCAGAAGACACTGGAAAACCAAACTCACCGACGTAGTCCCCCACCCAGTCAGCACTAGCTCCTCTCCCTTTTCGACCGGCTCATCATTCAGCTCCACAGCATCCACTTTGCTTCCGAAGTCCATCTCCTTCTCAGTGAACAGGAGGGCGATGTCGTTCCGAATGAAATAGTCATCGTAATCCTCATGGATGACTACCTTTCGGATGTCGTATGCTGTGCCGCCGGCACGGAGTTGGTTTGTGCCTACTACTGCTTTGAAGTATCGGGGTTTTAGTCTGAAACGAAGTAGAAGATGTAATGGCCGTTACAATACCGTAAGCTTATAGTGTGCTGACTTTTCTCCAAACTAACTATAAATAAAAAATAAAAAAAATATTTCATTCAGGTAAAGCCCATATTACAAAAAATTCAAATAAATTTCACAATACTGCCCCAATGGATCAAAATTAAATTTAAATGCAACTAAAATTAATCAATGAGTATGTCTATACTTGAAGTCTCAAATTCAGATAATTTATGTAAACAAAGGGGATAACATAGCAAAAAAATATCTTCATAATGGTAATTCACATAAAATTGCGAAAAAAGAGGTTCTATTTTCTTTTAAGTACTGATTTTAAGAAATAATAATTAAAAAGTAATCATAGCGTCATAATTTTTATAAATTTTCGGTTTTAAACAAAGTTATTAATAAAAGGAGATTTTCTGGTATAACATATTTTATGATACTGGTAACATTGCAGGAGATTTAAACATTTTCAAATTTTTAACATCTTCAACAACACTAATATTACAACTCTCATAAATAGATTCATATTTAAGTAGCATATCTAGCCACATTTTGGACGAAAACGGCTATAAACTGTTTCGATTGGAAATCGATTTTGGGACGCCTACTCGTACGTCTAGCACTGGGCTTAAAAGGGCTGATTATGACTATCATATACCGTGCCTCCGACACACTACAAAAAACATTGTTTGGCAACGGTATTTTGTTTGCATAGTCGCTTTTCGTGGTACCACTTTGATCTTCTAAAACTCAATGGATTTTGATGCGATTTTCACCATAATTTAGATAACTTATTTGGAAGATTCATATTTAACTTAAAATTATAAAGAAACCCGATGTCAGCAGCAGCAGAGACGGTTTGTTAGTGAAATATAATGAAATTGAGTCTTTTTACGGTGAAACAATGCAGACGATACTTAATCGGTAGAGTATCTTTGTAACTTAGGTTAGTAAAAGGTCAGCCCGTATCTTAGCTGCGTACACAGTCAGCCTAGAAATCTTACTGTAACACCGAAATAGACAATTTCCAATGAGCTTAAGACATTATAAAACAGCGCCTGCCACATATATTATAGCAGACAAAAGCAGGACAGTGTGATATATAAACTGCCTTTATGTTTACGCTCAATTACAAAATATTGCTACAGGTACACCTCTGCTCATCCTTTCGGGGTTTGTAGGCGCGATTATTATGTTATGCGTGTTCCAAGATATTTCACTTTGTAAACAAAATAAGTCGTCAAACAATACTTTCTTCTCTTACCTGTCAACACAATGAGCTGCAGTAAGTATAACTCTAGGCGTTACAAGTGAAGCCCCGCAGAAGTGCCACGTTCCCCATACGCGAAGGGAAACCTGGTAGGGAATGGAGCCATTGGGGGCCTTGAACCCCCCTACGATGCGCTCCCAATCCTCGCGATCTTCGGGGGTTGAGGAGGCGAAGAGTTCTGATGATACTGGAAGAACAAGAATTAAGATAAAAACGGTATAGTTGGTAAAAGTGTTTAAAAATAGAAAATATCATTGTAACAATAAAGTTGCGCTTTTGTTGTCTACGAAATTATGAAGAACGGAAAAGCAAAAAGTGTTTGTCAGAAGTGGGATTCGAACCCACGCCCACAGAAGTGGACTGCGACCTGAACGCAGCGCCTTAGACCGCTCGGCCATCCTGACATGTGTTACAGTGTTGAAATTATCAATCTTTAACTACGAATCTCTCTGAAAAGATAAAAATAGACTCTGACGTCACAGGTAGTTGATAATTCACTTTGCGTTTACTGCATGCAATCAATAACCATGTTTCAAACGATTTTGAACTTTGGTGCGTTTGAAATAAAGGTTAACTATTAAATTTTGCATGACGTAGGCGACTAGGAAATTGAGGTCAGTGCAATTGAAGGTCACAGAATCCGTTTATAGTTACTATGCAGGGTTTTCTTGTTAAGTTTTGTGCATTGCAGATGTTTGTATTGAGATTTGTATAATTTTCCCGTTATCATGATAACACTGGGAAGTTATATATAAACGTATGGAAATACAATGAAGACGATTTCAAATTTCCGTCCACGATAACGTTAAGACGTGGACGTATTTCCATACATTTTATGGACGTGTACGTCCACGATAATATCTTCAGTTCGTTACGTTTGAAATTATAAAAGCGCACATATGGATCACGCCTCGTTGATTTAATAGAGCTACTAGATAATTAAATAAGTAAGTAATAGCAGCAAGCTAGCCGATGTAGAAATATTTTTGTGAAATAGGAAAAACTCTTTAGAATTCTCGCATTATTACGATTCCGTTATATATTTTATGACTGACAAAGTTATGTAACATAAGTCTAACTACATGGAATGGGTGTCTGATTGAAGACGACGCTATATTTGAGGTGGTTATTAGTTTTAGTTTAATTAGGATACTAAATATTTTCTTTTATCTATGTATTTATTTGTTATAAGTTGATATCAATATTTAGGTCCCGGATGTCATTCGTTGATCTTTGGCAGTCGTTGTAACGACTGTCAAAGATCCACGAATGACAGCCATGACATGATGAGACATGGCCGTCAAAAGCCCGAAAGTCTGACAACCACTCTTACCAAGAGGTATGGTATTACCCAGTTACAGGCTTATGGAGGTCAGATAGGTAGTCGCTCCATGTAAAATACTGGTATGCAGTGCATCCGGGTACATTGGAAGCTGACCTCAACATAGTTGGGAAAAGGCTAGGCAGATGATGACGATGAAGTTGTTATTTATGTAGGTACTTCTTGAATAGATATGAAATGATATTTTGTTTGAAGTTTTTTTGGGCTTCCTTAAATATGTGCAATTATTAGATAGAAAAAAAAATATATATATATTGGTCCGATTCACATTCAGACCATTTTATAACTATTTAATAACTATCTATCCAAACTAAAACTCAACTCAAACTAAAAGCATTTATTTCAAATAAACCAATTACAGGCACTTTTGAATTGTCAAGGGGTCGGTCAGTCAGAAAGATGAAGCTAGTTGCCCATTCCAAAGCGTAGTAGGTTTCTATGGAGAAGAACGGGCAAGAAACTCCACGGATACTCTTTTAAAACAAAATATTGGTTACATCATTCATGTTGCACTGCACCATCAAGTCATCTCTGCCAAATAAATATCCTTAATTGACCAAGAGCCGATTTTCCAAAACAAGCAACATCATTTATGTTGAAATTATACATGTGAGAACTATGTAGAAAGACGTGCACGTTAGAAGCGTCCGTAATAAATACAAAAACAATTCAAAAAATTAAAATATGGCCTATGGCATTAAATCCGCCTGTGTACATTTTGTGTGTTTAAAGTATTAAATAAATAAAAATAAGCCGTGGCAGCTAAGAGATGACCAGTCCCGACTGACGGCGCCCGTTCATGTATATGAGGCATGGATCAGCACCATTCAGCTCAACCATTTTGAAGGGGACTTAATGGTCCAAGACACGCGTCACCATCAGCGAAACATTTGAGTGAGAATGACATACTCTCAGCCGCACATTCAAGTCAATGAAACACATATTAACCGGTAAATGACCTGTGCTACTCTACTTTATAAAAAAACACTGACAGACAACGTCCAGCCTAAACCGCTGGGTCTAGAAGTATGAATTATTGCAGAAAAGTTCCCCAAAAGTACTACACTAATAAAGGATTTTTTAAATTCATCCCTTAGGAGGGTTAAATGAAAGTTTGTATTGAAGTTCGTAATTTCTGTCGATAGAAAATCCCATCGGGTACACGGCTTGTTTATTATTATGAGCTTACATTCAGCATTCCTAGGTTCCTTTTTAACTTAGCCAGGTATTTGATATCACATCAGATCATTTACTAAAATCTCCACATATCGGGGTTCTCTGGCGACATTATTAAATCTCTTAGTTTGAATACCATTGCTTCTACAGTTTTATTTGATTGATTATTTTGTAAACTGGTTATGAGCCTTGTGCCATCTGCGGATGGAAACAGAAACATCAAAATGATTTGAATGTTGAAATACGCGGGCCCGTTTCCAAAGTTTTGTTGTTTGTTTTAAGATAAATTTGAATAAAAAACCTACAAAACCACAGCTTTAATTGGGATGTTCCTAAAAAATCTAACTAACTTTTTTATGATTGCCTCCTTGGCACATTTTTAGGGTAGATTGCGGAGGTCAGAAAAAGACTCACTGGTACAAACATACAAAATGATCAAGACTATCATTATATACCAATAGTCAAAAACCTTCTCTTACATTCCACATGCTAAATTGCTAAGTCGTTGTTCAATAGAAAAGTGGTCAATCGTGACATTCGTGACTCGTGAGGAGAAGACTTACGGACGACACGGACACAATATATTCGGACACAGTGCCCGAATTGACACATTTTAATTTCAATATTTTTTTCACTGACAATTGCGACACCGTCAAATTTTTTAAGCTGTTTAGTACAGTCAGATAAAAAAGTGGGTTTGTAATATTATTTATTAAAAGGGCTGCTTTCGTTAAAATCCGGTTAATAACTGTTTTTTTATAACTACAGGCTGGGCGGAGGACGGATTGCTACAATTAAGGTATCGTTTTCAGTTTTTATCTGACTGTACAAAACAGATTTTTGCATTGGTGTCCGAATCATCAGTGAAAAAAAAATTGAATTTGGACATTGTGTCCGAATATATTGTGTCCGAGTCGTCAGCAAGTCAAGTCGTTTTCCAAAAAAAAAACTACTATTTCATTCAACATTATCAAGAGAAAAGTAAAAAATCATGAGAAGATATTTGACAATTACCTACTTAAGAAATTACTTTCTTAAACTTGATTGGCCAGGCCTTTTTTTGGAAGCCATTATTTTAGCAGTCATAGGGGATTTATCTTAAATGCTTAAGAAAGACAAAACATTTCTAAGATCAGAGATCAGATGTATAGGATCTTCTTACCAACTGAAAAGCTAATCCCAATCAAAGCGGCAATTATAAAACCGTTCACTGCCATCTTATTACACAATGTTACAAAACTGTGGAAAAAACTAGGAAACTCTCCTTTATATAGCACATAGACAATTGTTTCTGACGCAATCGTTTTTGCACTAAATTCTTATGGTGATACCCCTATGGCCGTTCAGTGTTACGTTTGTGATACAAAGATAATTATTATCATGCCGTCACTCTTTCAAGGTGGACAGATTATTCTGACAATGTTAATAAGGAGGCTGCAGGTCTGCTGAAATACAAATTCTTTCAATATCGCCGCCTTACAACGAAAACCAATTAAATCGACATTTTGACGAAAATTACTTATGAATGCCAAAGTACTTAAAATTTTGTGTTCTTTCGTCTGCGAAAACCCATTAATCGCTAAGTCTTATAGTTTATCTGCTAGCTAATAAGATAACCAATTATTTCAAGCCTTTCCAGGTTTTTTTTCAAATACAAAACATTAAGCAGATTATGTGACAATTATTGAAAATTTCATTACAAAGCAATAACTTTTTTAAATCTCAATAGACATGTTTAAATACAACATTTATCAATGACTGATGCTATGAAGTAATAATAATAATATAATACTACAAAGGGTATTTTCAACCCCATAAAGTTTTCGTGCGTAAGTCAAAATTAATCGACTTAGCCTTTTCCCAGCTACGTTGAGGTTGGCTTCCAGTCTAACTGAATGCAGCTGAATACCAGTCTTTTACATGGAGCGACAGACTTCCGATTTCCACAACCCTTTCTATTAATAACTTGTCAATTTTAACGTGCAAAAGTGCCTTTCGCTCGTTAAAATGAATTGAGTCTGACTTTGGTTTATAGGTTTACTAGCTTTTGCCCGCGGCTCCGCCCGCGTAGATGTCGGTTATATCGCGTAAAAAAGTAGCCTCCGTATCCCAGGCTATATCTCTGCCAAATTTCATGACGATCGGTTCAGCGGTTTAGGCGTTAAAACGTAACATACAGACAGACAGACAGAGTTACTTTCACATATAATATTAGTATGGATTGGTAAAACACAACTTCTCAGGACAATATATTACTAACATCATAAACTACATCTTTCTTCTATGACTTTTAATAATTCATCAGATTTTAATTTATCAGACTTTCATAATACACATGTATAGAAGGTACACTAAATAAATATTTTTTAATTATTTTATTTATTTTACCACTTTGTCGGCGTGGTTAATATGTATATCCATGCCAAATTATAGCTTTCTAGTACTAACTGCTGAATACTCAAACGCAATTCAATTTTAAGTCGCTGTTAAGTCTAATGCTGTCTCTGTCACTTTAAACTGTTTTGTAGCGACAGAAACACTTATAACAACGTCTTAAAGTTAAGTGACGTTTGAGTATTTGGGCATAAGAGTCTCTGAGCTAAGCTGGGGACGAACAGGCGGCCGGACGGACGGACGGACGGACAGACGGACAGACGGACAGACGTACGGACGGACGGACGGACATGGCGAAACTATAAAGGTTCCTTGTTGACTACCTTTTGGAAGGGGCAACTAGAATCAATTATTGTTGTGTCTATTTGAAATAAATTATTTGACTTTGACTTTGACTACGGAACCCTAAAAACTTAAGTAAGTAATAAAAAAAAGTTAACAAACAAAAAATTTATGAAGTTGTAGAAAGACAGTTTGATGAAATTAATGAGATGAAAGACAGGTTTAGGTGGATTTAGGTGTGAGTGTGTGATAAGTGTGGGGTGTGTGGGGTGTATGTGGGGTGGGTGTTGGGTGTGTGTGTGGTGTGTGTGCTTTACATGGGTGGGTTAGTGAGTGCATGTTATGTTTTTTTGATAAAATTTCATTCAGATTGCAATAGATAGTGTGTTACGCAATTAGGGTAGGTACTGATTCCGTTCAATACTAAATAATAAACAATATTGCTATAAGCTGGTTATTAACATTCGCAGCTCGCCGTGTACAGGATATGGTCAATTTTGCCATCGCCGTCTGAAGTATGAGCACTTAGCTAACTAATAGACAGTGTGTGTTGCATGACTAATGGGGTCTGGGATTTATAAGATACCCAGGACAAATGTATGACCAATTACTTAAATAAACTCATTTACACTTACACATACACAAAACACACAGTCAAATTCACCCTTGAAAGTTTCTATTATCGTTATGTTATTTAATTTAAGTTACGTTGTTTTTTTTTTTAATTCTCATTTGTTTGTTTTCTTTATTATATTGTTATTAATTCTCCGCAGTCTCATAAAATCACCCAATGTGAGCGCCCTATGATCAGAGTGTCTAACTTTCAATTCGTCTACGAAGCAAAATGCCTAAAATTAATGTCTACACAACAAATCGCCTAGAGATCAAATGTTTAACAAGCAAAATGCCTAAAATGCAACAATTTCGAAGTAGTCGAGATGGTTAAAATAAACTCACACTAGGGCCTTTGAACTGTGGGTTAGATTAGGTTAGAACTGTGACCACATAACGACGTACCAGAAACGGTACTCCCTTTCTTCTAAAATAATAGACATATTGCGAGGTAGGCATTTTGGTTCATAGTCAGAATAAGGTTTAGTTCAAATACTGTATAGGGTGCCCCCTTATTTCGCAGACAGAAATTTCATAGAATTTCGTTTCCCAGAAAATGTTTCATATAATATTTGGTCCTTGTATTTTTAGTATGAATATTATTGTTTCAAAGACTATTTACTTGAATGAAAAATATTTCATAGAAACACAATTCAATGAATTTTTAATCACATTTTTTTGTTTAACAAACTTATCACACAGTAGAATTATTTTTTAACGAATATTGTTTGTTCGGTATATGTTAGTGACAGAAACGAATCGCTGTAGAACCGACTCCACGTAGTCTTATCTGCCCTACCCCTAGAGTGTGTGTTTTTTTTAATTTTTGAATTGTTTTGATTACGGACGCTTCTAACGTGCACGTCTTTCTACATTGTTCTCATATGTATAACTTCAACACGAATGATGTAACCCATATTTTGTAACAATATTTTGTTTTAAAAGAGTGTCCGTGGAGTTTCTTGTCCGTTCTTCTCCATAGGAACCTACTACGCTTTGGAATGGGCAACTAGCTTCATTTTTCTGACTGACCGACCCCTTGACAATTCAAAAGTACCTGTATTTGGTTTATTTGAAATAAATGCTTTGAGTTTGAGTTTGATACTTAAATCCGCGTGGGACCGCCGGAACCCCGCAGCGCCAGAGCCGTGACAGAAACCATGCCTGCTGCATGTTGCATGCTCGCTTGCGTGCTGCATGCTTGTTTGCATGCTACATGCTTGCTTGCACGCTGCATGCTGCATGCTTGCTTGCACGCTGCATGTTGCATGCTGCAAAATGCAAAAAAAATGCTATTGAAAAATTTAAAATGGATAAAGTGTTATTCTTAGTAATACGTTTTATATTAAATAAACAATATAAGGATAAAGAATATTTGATTTGTTATTCTATGATATGACTATTCTAACATTAAACTTTATGTGAAACAAAAATCAATGATTTAAAAATCTTCAAAGTAAGTATTCTGTGTATTGATTATTCTATGAAACGAAAATATGAGATTTTTTTAATACTATAAGTTATGAAACAACGTACAACCACTGTATAGACATATTGCATGGGAGGCATTGTGTTTCCTAGTCAATATAAGGCTTAGACAATACTTGGCTTAACAGTTTTGATTTCTAGTCAGCATGTTCATAAAGGATGTGACCTTGTACAGTCACGGACTTTAATTGATGAGCCACTTTCAAACTTTACAATTTCGCAGTTTTTTACATTCACGAGATTACACGATTAAACACGAACTCAAACCGCATGCTCGATAACCAGATGGCAAATCACTAATAATCGGAAATAGTCTTATTCATAGAGGTTGAAGGTTGATAAATCAATACAATGTTGCATACGGTTATAAAATCTATTTGGTACTAACCTCCTTTGAATTAGAGCTCATTAAATGATGATAACTTTTAAAAGCTAGAAAACTAAATATTATTAAATAAAACGTCAGAAGTTTGGGGAGGTCAAATACAAACTGGTTTATTCATCTCGCATTCTCACTCTTCCTATGTATTTTATTGTATCTCGTTATTTCTGAAAACCTATCTGAAGTCCGTGGCAGTTGAATTGTCGATGTCAGGGACGATAATTTCGAATTTTGGTGAATCGTAGCCATAGTTATTAACGCGATAATCTCAGCTGAAATTTCTGAAGAAATTGTGAAATTGTGTTGTCCATGTCCAGATGAATCCCCTCACCTGAAATCCATAGAAAATCTGTGGGGTTTACCGTAATGACGGCACGGTTGGCGCAGTGGTTAAGCGATCGACTGCTGCGCTGCGTGTCGCGGGTTCGATTCCCGCACGGAACTAATATTTGTATGACCTGCAAGTAGTTGTTCTGGGTCTGGCTGTTTGTGTATGTGAATTTAAATGTACGTAAACGCACCCACAAGACAGGAGAAATTCCTAGTGTGGGGCAAAGTTTAAAAAAAAAAAAAAAACAAGGTCTGGCTCAACATTGCCAAGAAGTATGGGAAAATGACTGATATTGGCACTGTTCTCGGCTCTAATATAAGAGAAGAGGTAATTTGCTTTCAAGTGAGATAATTACTTATTATGCCAATATTATAATCAAAATAAGCATGGGAAGGTTTTTGTGCATAGATATAAAAGACATGAATTTGAAAAATTAAGCTTAACTTGAATGATAGCTTGGTATAGATGGATCAAACACATGCATACACATAAAAACGATGGAGTTCTGAGGTAACAAACAAACAAAACTCCAAAAAATAAAAATAAAAACACTCAAAATATCTCTGAGTTACTCTTCGTTGTTCATAATAATATATAATTATATAATTGTAGTCTAATATTTGTAAGCTATTATAACTACACTATTGTATTAGGTAAGCCAGTGATGATAATTGTATGTGTTTAAAAGAAAAAGGACAAAAAAAATAAAAATAAACATCTGAATTGAGAACATCCTCCTTTTTATGAATAGAAATAATAGATACTTTAACGAGTAAATAGAAAGAATCATTACCTTTACCCAACTATGTTGGGAACGGCTTCGAGTCTAACTGGATGCAGTATTTTACATGAAGCGAAGTGCCTATCTGTCCTCTACAACCCAGTGACTGGGTCACACAATACTCCTCGGAAAGACTGGTTGCCAGTGTTTCGGGCTTTTGTCAATAAAAAGTAAACAAAAATAACAGTTAACCGAAATCTTTGAACCAAAAATATGGTCGAAAGCTTATCTAGAATCGCATAACAACAATAATCCGATCGACCCAGATGCACCGATCATACAAAATATGACAAAGTAATAACTTCGCCATTAAAATTCGCGCCTCGCCATGTACAGGATATGCACAATTTGTGAGTGGTGCTAACACATTGTCTGCACTTACAGGTCTCATCAACGGTGTGCAGCGCATAGACAATGAAGCGACGGGATTTAAGAATATAATATTATTTTTTTGGGGCTTTCTAAACAGTCCTATGGAAGAATAGGAGAATGCTGCGTTCCTAATTCATAACGGTTTCTATTGCTGCTCGGACCGGTTAGTGATTTTATGATTATCAACACAATTTCAGTCTCTGGGCTGCTATTATACTGAGAAATGCCAGATGGAAAAACCAAATAACAATTTGCCCTTTAAGATTATTAAGTGAATGCTCAATTTGTCAGAAAAATACATAGCTACGCTACGTGGGTGTATACAATGTTATAAATACTGAATCTGCTAGTAGTGGTGTGCTCTACTCAAGAAGGTTAATCTGCTAGAAATATGATGACTACACAAAGAAGAGAGACAGAAAGCACTGATAGGATCTGCTTTTCAGATGGTTCAAAAATTTATGAGAGTCATATAAAACACCCCATTTTAAAAACAGACTGAAGACAACATTGCTTTGTCAAAAAACGTCGTATTACCCTGTTAAGAAATTAATCAGGTTCATATTTTGCTATCCACAGCCTTGGCAAAGGTGGAAGACGTCAATGGAGAGTTTCATACTGCCAGACTACTGCTCGACTACGGTAGCACCTTCAACTTCATAACTCAAGAGCTCTGTGGCATCTCCAGTAACTAAAACAGCCTATTGCTCAATATTTTACAAAATTTGGAGATAGAGCAGTAGTAAAGGCCGTGACTTACCGAGTTGTAGATCGCAGGTTCGAATCCAGACAGGCGCTTTACTTTGCGTAAATTATTTAATAACCACAACACTCAAAATGGTGAAAGAAAACATCGTAAGGAAACCGGCATGTCCTAGAAGCCAAAATTCGAAGATATGTGACATCTATCAACCCGCACTGGGCCCGCGTAGTAGATTACGGCCCGTTCCCTCTCACCGAGAAGAGGTCTGTGTCCCAGCAGTGGGAAAGTTGTAGGCTGATTACGATTACAAAATTTCGTGTGCTCTATCGTTTCTTCTCCTCAGCTAGGAAAGCAACACTGGAGGACATGGTGGAGCATACGGTGGAGGTCTTCCCGGCTTGGGCAGAGCACCGCCGTGTCCTCACGGAGGCAATCGGCGGCGGCGATCTCTCGCGTCCGACCTTGGTCCAGGCCATGGGTCCGGAGCGAGAGTGCATGGGAGGCAGTCACCTCCTTCTGTGAAGCAGTAATGCTCGCGAAGGAGGAGGCGGAACGCGTGAGGGAGCGGCAGTCTGTGCGCCCTCACGCCCCTAGTCACCGCAGGAGACGCCCTGGGCGGCGGGAATCCGTAGCCGATTCCCGGCCACCGTAGGCGCGGACTTGCGGACGGCGAGCTATGGGCAGCTCACCGTACGGTAAGGACCAGGCCCGGGTCGATGGCGCGTTGTGTTCCACGCGCGCCTCAAAGAGATGTCAGCACGCACTGACTGGGTCCGCTAAGACCGGTGCCTGCCAGGGTTGCGGGTTTGTCCGAAAGGGATACCGTGGCCCTGGCACACAGGCAACTGAAGGAACACGGGTGGGTAAAAAAGCTAGGAAAGCAATTAAGGCCGTTTTGGGAGCTAACTATCTGATGTCTAAAAAGAAAGGAAATTGGTTGCTTTGCTAGTAGGTAGTAGTATTCCTACAAAAACACGTGTAAATACAAAAATAAGTTAACAACATCATAAAATCACGCCTTTATTCACCGGACAGTTAGATAGAGGTGTACCTATAGTCCACCCCGCGTAATAGGGGGCGAGCCCATTGCCATCAATCGCGCACATATCCAGACTCTTGGCTGCCACTCAGTAATTTCAGATGTTAAAACTCAACAAAACAGTCTATTTAAAAAAAAAATTGGCAGTCATAAGGACTGCCGACAGAAGTGAAAACACAAAACTTTGGAATAACTGTTAAACTAGCTGTTAGCTCATGGAAAGCGTTCGGTGACGATGACGCGAGTTCCATGATTTTTGTTCACCCAAAAAGTGCTCAACGCGTCCTAAGAAGTTTCCACTTCAATTAAATAAATGAGTTTTGATTTCGACTTATCAAAAGCCTCCTCCAAAACAATGTCCCTTTTAACCTCTATGTGGCAACAGATGGCTGCGCCGGCGCCGATTGGACCGCGCTGCATATGAATGCATGTCATTACGCTATTACACATGCCGACATGAACGCACGAGCGTAATGATGCGATATAATGCAACGCATATTATGTCGCATCGTCGCAATGGCGCGATCATCCTGGGTTAGTGTGCTTTATGGAAGAACGTCTACGTCTTGGCATAAGTATGTATGAGTGTATAATGTCAGCATGATATTAAGTTGTGAATGTTATTGTAAGTATGGTCAAGTTTGTATGAATGTGTATGGCTATAAGAGTAGGGCAAGACCAAAGAAACGATGGATGAACAGTGTGAAAGATAGCTGGCTAGGTACGGAATCACGGTCAAAGGTTTCAATCAAAAACACTGCGACAGATAGTAAATGCTCCTTGGTACGTCACCAATGAGAGAATTCACAAGTATTTAAAGTTAAAAACTGTCAAAGAGGTAATCAAAGTTAATATTACCACATACTCCACCAGGTTAAAAGTTCACCCAAATCAATTCGCAATGGAACTCATGTCAAATCCAGTTACCTTCACAAGACTGAAAAGAAAGGCACCCCAAGACTTACTTACAACCAGCATGAATGAGCTGTAGTATCGATCGGATGGGGCTGTGGCTTCATACCGTGCAAGTTCAGCAACCATATTCTACCTATTGCTGAATGTCCCAGGACAGATTGCATTAAACAGAAGGAGATTAAAAAAAAACAGATACGGAATGACTACAGAGATGCCGATTAATGTATCTCCATTAAAGAAGAAGAAGATATTTTGCGCCGACCACAAATAAATTGGGTTCTTATGAGAGTGGGTCTTCTTCTGCCAACTGCCTCAATTATGAATTCTCTAAAAATAAATTGTTTTTGCATATAATATTTCTGTGTAAGGAAGATAGGTTTTAATGTATCTTCCTTGCACAGAAATATTATATGCAAAAACCGACTTTTAATGATTTTATATTGAAGATCACGTTTAAACGACTAAAGTTAATGATTTGAAAAAAAAAAAAAATAAGTTATATTAGAGCATTTTCTTAATAACGCAATATATGAATATTTTAGATTATGTTTATATTACATAGTGAAATTAATTTGTAAAGTTATATCTAACGCGGATAAGAAACTGAGAATCACGCAAAATCTATCAAGCGTATTTTTCTAAAACCTTCACCTTTTTAAAGATAATTTAACTATTGGTCTTTTAATATTCTTTTTTGTACAAGAAATTAATAATGCGTCTTATTTGGGTCAGCGCTACTGGATGGGCGAGTCCTATTACTGGCTGGACTACATCGCGTTGCGTGAGCTCAGTACAGAACACGCAAACTAATCACAAGGTCACTAAGGTCACTGGCATATATTTCGGCCTTAAGAAAAAGAAACTGAGCTTTGAACTAACCTTGACCCACTCGTATTCGTCCATCGGTCGTATTGTTCCAGCGTACTTGTTTCTTCTTGGTTCTTGGTCAGTGATTAGAGGTCGGTGGTGAGAGTTTTTGGTTTTTTTCGTCATAGCCACTGCTGTCAGTGCTGCTGTCAAATCTATCCATTGCATTATTTGGTGTCATCACGTCGCGCGTCGGGGCCTCAAGTCTGCTATTACAATAGTGTCAGAATGGTCTCGCCATTGTGAGTATTTGACAGTGTTTGTATGGCAAATCTGTCAAAAACTCACAATGAAGAGACCATTGCAACGTTTGTACATTAGTAGACTTGGCCCCCAGAACAAATACCCAAGCCAAGTGTTTAAAAAAAAAATAGTCAGCGTCGATCAGGCGGAATGCTCGAGATATGAATATTTTGAAGATCCGGGAGACTTCAAAACTTTTTAACAAAAAAACTACCGACTTCCCAAAAAAAAAACAAACACCTAAAAAGTGAAAAATAACTTTACTTTCGGAAGTCGGTGGCAAAAAACGAAAAACTTTTTATTTTTAACTTTTTTGTTATGGTACCTATCCCACAATAATTCGATTACCACTACTTGCTACATCGCACAAACAACAAGACACAAGATAAATACGAAGTGGATTAAATACGTATTATCGAAGCTAACTCAAAAACTACCCAAGCAAAGTTAATAAAAATCGGTTTATTTATAGCCCGAGTGCATCTCATGACAATTCCAATAAGCCCAAACACGGCTAGGATACATTGTTTTATTACGGAGTTCCAGTGCATACCTTCCGGTTTCAGATCAGTTGATACCATTTTCATCAGAATTATTTATTTAAATTTGCTTCATAGTAGCTTAACTATCTTAATCGAAATATCTTATCGCCACCCGTGAAATACTTATTATTGAGGAGTTCCAGTGGCCATTTGTGGTCTTCTTCATCAGTTCCACTTCATCAAATGATAAGCGGTGCTATTCTGTAACAATATCACCGTGAACACTTAGGTGAAGTGAGCTTGAAGTGAGCTGTCGATAGTGTCAATCCCTTGCATCTGATAGGGATTGACAGCTCACTTCACCTTAGTGTTCACGGTGAGATTGTTACAGAATAGCACCGAAGTTATACTACAAACTGTCAAATTTTCCCATATTTAAAATTCATGTATTTTCGTTACACGTCCGTGTTTGGGTCACGAAAGTTCATATGTGTACTAGATTTCAACTTAATCGGTCCAGCAGATTCGGAGAAAATTGGCTGTGTCAGACAAACAGACAGACAGGCCCACGAAAAATTCTATATGGGTTACGTTTTTTCCCAAAAGGGGGTATTTAGTAGAGATGAGTCCGATATCATGTTATATGTAAAAGTCATCGGTATTTTAAAATCATTTTATCATGCAATGACAACGACAAAATCATCAATGCCTAAATCATTGTTGAATGATTTTTTGGGTCCGACACGCACTTGGCCGGGTTTTTTTTTCGTTTGGCAATCTTCTTGTGTGTCCTCCATCTGGGGAGAACGGAGGATTATGTCAGACTCCTGGCAAAAATCCCATAGTTCCTTCCATTACCATGGGCAGGGGGCCTACACAGCCTCGACTGGAACAACATACCCCTAAAAATACCTAAGATATTGTTACACAAGATGGACAATAGCATTTCTGTAATTTTGCATCAAACTTGGTAGTAAACACGCATTCTTTGATCATCAATGTAAACTGTGTCGTTTACTTCATTCTGTTGTTTATCAGTGGCGAGATCAGTGACTTTAAGATGAGGTGTGAGGTGTAGATTAAAACCTAGTGAGATGTGGAGGAATAAGTTCTTATTTTTTTTGGTGTGCGTTACTTGTAAGTACTCATATTTATAGTACGTTTATTCATCGTTCATTGCTATTTTCCTGAAATATACTCTCGCAGTATTTAAATCAGCCAGTCTATCATCTTCCACAGAATTTCTTGATTGATATGTAAAATTATCTATGAATGATGAAATAAATAAAATTGCAGTGTCTGTTTGTAATGTCAAGATAACAGCTTTTTACTAAATGCATAAGAAAGTATATACGGTATTTATAACAAAAACAATGTTTAAATTTTTTGTCTGTTTGCTTGTTTATTCCGGTTAATCTCCGAAACGGCTGCACCCATTTTGACGGGACTTTCACTGGCAGATAGCTGATGTTATAAGGAGTAACTAAGACTACTTTTATTTTTGAAAACTACGTGGCTTTTTTACCCACTGTTTTTTTTTAATACAATCATGTTTTACAGCAAGTACAAAGTCTACATGATCATTATTATCTCACCACATTGTACTTCAGGTGTGGTGTTCATCAAGGGCCAGTTTTTTGACTGCCATGACGACCCAGGGTACAGTCCTGATGAGGGGCCGCTCGCAGACCTGCAGTTCACATGGCTTGGGGCCCTGCAGTACATACATAGTAAGGAATTGGTCTGAGAATGTAATTTACAAGGCATTGTAATTTTTTTGAAGAAACTATTAAGAAGGGGAGGGCCATGGGCCAAAAAATAAAAGAAGAAATATGGAAGTGCTTAAAAGAAGATGGATGTATGTGGCAATAGTGCGCTAGTATCTTCAAGAATAAAGGTGATATAAAGGACTGTAACAACTATCGAGGGATAAAGCTCATGTTACATAGTATGAAGATATGGAGAAAATGATAGAGAGAAGATCGAGGAGAGTGAGATTACCCAGAACCAGTTTGGGTTTATGCCAGGTCGAGGAACATGGACGCCACTTTTTTACCGCCAATTGTGCGAGAAGTTTAGACATGCACACAAGAATCTGCACATGGTGTTCATTGATCTAGAGAAAGCGTATGATACCTCGGGATGTGTTGTGGTGGGCTTTGAAAGAGAAAGGTTTGATCGGGAAATATGTAGAGTTAATTCGAGCGAATATGTACAGCCAATCTCGTACCTAGGTCCGGTCGGCTGCTGGCAACACCGACGAGTTCAGTGTGGTTGTATGCTTGCACCAAGGGTCGGCTTTAAGTCCTTACCTCTTCCTGGAGATTATGGACGCTCTGACGTCGGATATACAGGAAGAGGCACCCTGGTGCATGCTGTTTGCCGATGACATTGTTATTGTTGACGAACATGGACCTGAGATCCAGAGCAGATTGGAGAAATTGCAACAGAAGCTGGAGAATGTTGGCTTGAAAATCAGCAGAACCAAAATTGAATATATATTCTGCGATATCAGCGGATTCTCCAGTTCTGGGGCTATGGCGCTTGACGGCGCGCTTCTCCCAGTTTGATCCGATTTTCGGTACCTCGGTTCACTCGTACAAAGCGTTGGCGAAGTAAAATCGGAATGTTAAGCACAGAATGAACACTGGGTGGGTGAAATGGCTGCAGGTCACGAGAACTATCTGCGACTCCCGCATTCCCCTTAAACTTAAGGGGAAAATGGTAAGACTTGCTGTCTTGTATAGATCAGAATGTTGGGCCACAAAAGGAATGAATGAAAGGCAATTGCTTGCAGCTGAGATGAGTATCTAAGAGGGATGTGCGAATGGATAGAATAAGAAATGAGTATTTATAAGGAAAATCAGAAATGAAGAGATCCGCAGGAGAACCAAGGTAACCGACATAGATCAAAGAATTGCCAAACTTAAGTGAAAATGGGCAGGACACATTGCTAGCAGAACAGATGGCCGTTGGGGTCGAAAGGTTCTGGAGTGGCGACGGCGTACCGGAAGACGTAGCGTAGGGAGGCCTACCACAAGGTGGACTGATTTCCTTGTGAAAGCCGCAGGAATCCGCTGGATGCGGTAGGCACGGAACCGGTCGAGGAGGCGGTGCTTGGGGGAGGCCTATGTCCAGCAGTGGACGACGTCTTTCTGAAATGATGATGATGATGATTTATTGTATAAGGAAGTCAGAAAGTGACACCGTGACTGAAAAGTTGTTTGGAAATAGGTTGTCATGGTATGGGCATGTGATGCGGAGGAATGAGGGAAATGTTTGAGGAAAGTTTTGAGTATGAATGTGGCTATACGAGTAGAGGAAGACCAAAGAAACGATGGATGGACTGTGTGAAAAATTATATGGCTAGAAAGGGAATGACTACCGAAATGGCGTGTAATAGAGAAGTATGGAACCGCACAGACTAGATGTGTATCGATATCTAAACACGACAAAATAAAAAGAAATAAGTTTTTTTTTTGGGGGGGCAACGACACCTGGTAGTTTTGTTACTTAAAGTATGAGTTGCGAAAATTAGTTTTTTTTTTTTTGTGAAATTTCTTTAGGTGCTTTGAGCACTTTTTGGCTGAACAAAAATCATGGAACTCGCATCATCGTCACCGAACGCTTTCCATGAGCTATATGTAGATATACTGTGTATGTATGCGTACTTTTTGGGTGAACAAAAATCATAGAACTCGCGTCAGCGTCACCAAACGCTTTCCATGAGCTATATGTTTAACAGTTATTCCAAAGTTTTCTGTTTTCACTTCTGTCGGCAGTCCTTACGACTGCTTTTTTTTTTTTGTTTTATCCTATTTAGATATCGATACACATCGGGTTTGTGAGGTTTACACAAAAAAGCAGATTTTTATACTGATATTTCAAGTGACTACAATATACCAGCAGTTGAAGATTTAAAAAAAAATTCAACAAATTAATTTGTTTGTTGTTTTATCATGTTTCAATATCGGCACCCAGATATCACGTCAGCGGAGTTTCGCTAACTAATTTAAACTGACCCTGTATGTTTGTCTCAAAATATATTTAGGTGCTCAATCGACAGCAGTCTAGTTGCTCCCTAATTCTGTTAGCATTAGGGAGCAACAGCAGGAATTGCTTGCAACAGGATTTGCAGAAATAAATGCTATGAAGGTTTTATTGGCAGCTAAAGAAGAACAAACGAAAATTACAGTTTTGTACAACAGATCAGCATGGACCATCCAAAATTCTTGTGCAATGTATTATTATTATTGTGTTATTATTTTATACAATATTATAATTATAATTATATATTTTAGTGATATTTATTTTAGAAGTATGTATGTATTTAAGTATATTCTCATATTGTATATTTATATATCAATTAGTGACTAGTTTTATGATTTATGTATTTTTCTTTCTTTTTCTACTCTTGCACACGTTGTCTACATATCTTATTCTACTCTCCTATTGCAGGTATGCTGGAAAAGATTTCTTTAGTAATAAGCAAAGATTTCTTTAATTTCTTTATTTCTTTAATAATCACCTTTGTACGTTTGTTCCTTTCTTCTTGTCTGTTTATATGTGTGTACATAAATTGTTAAATAAATAAATCCTTTTGTTGCAGTGAAGAACGGAACCCCGCACTATTTCAGAGTTCCGCGAGTGATCCTCATAAGTCGACAGTTCGTCTTGTCCACTGCCATAGATGCCGCGCAAATACCTGTGGGATACGCACTGTTAGTATAATTCATTATTATCTATTTGTGTTCCACTGCAGGGCAAAGGCCTCAAACTCAAACTCAATGCATTCATTTCGATTAAACCAATTACAGGCACTTTTGGATTAGTAGTTTTCTACACCGACCTTGATCAAGCTTTCAGATGTAAAGGTAGATGGCGTTACCGTGCTTTCAAGTGTCAAGCAAGGATAATTTTTTAATCTGTAGGCAGCGTTTTTTTTTTTTTTTTTTTGTTATTTCTTCCAATTTTTTTTTTAAAGCACACACTTAGAATAGCTAGGTTTGTCAGAATCCGAAATGTAGCAAAGTCCGTTGGATAATATCAAGAAAATAAAACTAGGAAATCATTGCGCACACAAAACGACGCAAAGACGATGTGTCAATTTTTATGCCAAAAAAAATGTGATAAACGATATCAAGTGTTGATGAACGATGAAATTTTTGATATGTTGCATGTTGACATAATTTATTATTGTACGAGTATGCCTATTAGGCAGGACATAATGGATCTGTAATTTACCTAACATCTCTCTGTATAACCTATGCCCACAATAAAAGTAATTGATTTCGAAATACATTTTTTGACACTTTTAGGGCTGCGCCACCTATCGAATCGTTTGGTGATTCTTTTTTTTTTACATTTGTCTTTGTCCTTTCAATAGTTCTACCGGACTGATGTCTGTGGTCAATAACTTACAAAAGGTGTAAAAAATAGCTTCATTCTGATGACCAGGATCATTTCCAGAAAAAAATGCATTTGATTAGCTATTAGCGATTAGCATGGTAGCATCAGAGCTCGGTGTGAAGCGGCCGTTGCTCAGCTTTTTGTAAAATTCCAGGTTTATTGTCTTAACCCTGATAGTGGAATTCGTCGCTGAAGCAAGATGTGAAAATCATTTAAGAAATTTATATCTGTAATTTGTACATAATAAAGAGTATTCTATTCTATTCTGTCCACAATATAGTTAACGATAACCCGCAACCATGGGCGTAGCCACGGTGGGGCAAGGTGGGGCAAAAATTCAGTTTATTAAGTTACAACATTATTTATTCATATAATCGATGTATTTGGGGATGTCATTAGAGACAATATCACAGCTGATGTAAAGAATGCACGTGCCTTCAGTATCCTGGCAGTCGAGAGCTGTGACATATCAGGAAAAGAGCAACTTCCCATTGGTATTAGATTTTTTTATGAAGAAAAATGGTGGTTCTTGAAGTTTTTCTAGGTTTTGTGAAATTGACTGCTATGGATGCAAAATCTATATCCTCTGCCATTAATAATTATATAGCACAAAAATTTTAAACGAAATTTTTGCTAGATTTAGCCAGAACCCTCGTAGGTTAATATTGAAATAAAGATAGTAAATAAAGAGCATTTTTAAATTCCTACTACTTATCGAGTTTATTTACTTCTGCCCCACCCCAAAAAAACTGCTGGGTACGCCCATGCCCGCAACAAATGGAGATATTCATTTCATCATCATCATCAGCCTATAGCAGTCCACTGCTGGACGTAGGCCTCTCCAATTGCACGCGATTCAGCTCGATTCTCGGCAACTCTCATCCAGCTGCTACCAGCCACCCTGCGGAGATCGTCGCTCCACCTCGCCTGAGGACGTCCTACCTTACGTTTGAAGATTCGCGGTCTCCACTCAAGAACACGTCTACCCCAGCGGTCATCGGTTCTACGGCTAATATGGCCGGCCCATTGCCACTTCAGCTTGCTTATTCTGTGAGCTATGTCGACAACTTTGGTTTTCTGCCGGATCACCTCGTTCCGGATTCGATCCCTCAGAGAAACTCCAAGCATAGCCCGTTCCATAGCTCGCTGGGTGACCTTGAATTTATGGCTCAGCCGTACCGTGATCGTCCACGTTTCGGCTCCGTAAGTCATAACAGGCAGGACGCACTGATTGAAGACCTTGGTCTTTAGGCTTTGTGGAATACGCGACGAGAAGACTCGACAAAGCTTCCCAAATGCTGCCCAGCCCAGCTGAATTCTTCTGTTAGCCTCCCTCTCAAAGTTGTTCTTACCAAACTGCAGAGTTTGCCCGAGGTAAACATATTCTCGAACAACTTCGAGAGCACCGCCATTGACAGCAATCGGTCCCGGAGTGACGTGTTCGTTGAACATAACTTGGGTTTTGTCCAAGTTCATCCGGAGACCAATGCGTACAGAAGAATCAACTAGGCCATCCAGCATCTGCTGCAAGTCATGCAGCGATTCAGCCAGTATGACAATGTCATCTGCAAATCTCAAGTGAAAATATAAAAGAATAAAATTAATTAACAAAATTCAGAGGCAACGTAGTCTTTGGCGACTACGAGCGCGACGAGGGCGAGTGTCACGTGACTCTAGAAGACATAGCGGCTGGCACCGAGTGCGAGCCAGCCATCTTGCTGATGCCCATCGCGGATGTACTGCTCCATCCGGAGTACAAGCACTTCGGGGCCAAGTACAGCGTCGCCCTCATGAAGCTGATCACGCCTGTTAAGTCTAGTAAGTTTGCAGTGACATCTGTGGCCGTTTAAAAAATACTATACTATATTGTCCGTTCACAGTTATTTTATCTCTGACATAAACCTTATCGTAACTAGAATAAAGGTCACAGTTACACTGACACACGGCTCAGAATGCTGGGTACTAAGCAAGAAAGACGAGAACGAAAATGGCAGTGGACGAGTCCATTGTCATTCACACCTATAGACACCTTTAGTACACCCACATTTCGCCCGTTATATTTAAGTCCCGTCATCAATTGGGCACAAATACAGGAAAAGTTTTTAATCAGTATGCAAATTTTGACAAATTAAACTTAAACGTGTTTTACTATACACCTATTTCTTTTTTTTTATATGCCTTAGCATAAAAAAAATATGATAGATAGATGTTTATTTTGAAACTGGTATAATGGATACTCGTCGAAAACGAAAACGCGCGGTGCGGCGGCGCGGTCAATGAAGCGGAACGCAGTAGTAAGTACAATACCTATCAGCTGTGCGCTCGCCCATTGATATTATTACGAATATATTGTATCCATATTTTTCTGATTTCAAGTAGGAAAAAAAGTATTGAAAAAATAATGAAAATTTGTTCTATTACTGATAATAAACCACAAAAAAAAAAAAAATTGCGCACTGTTTACAAACTTATCCTGTATAGACTCCAAGCTCAAGGCTGCTACTGAGAATTTCCAGATGGAAAACCCAATAACACTTTGCCCGACTCGGGAATCTAGTAGCTTTTGCGACCACTAGGCCAATGAGACAGGTTATTCACGTAGGTTTCCTTCAAGTAAATAAATATTTTACAAATTTTCAGAATACATGTTGCCGGCTTGTCTGCCGTTCAAAAATTATCTGCTTGACGAAACTGGAAAGCTGACGAGGTCGAAGTTATTCCACGTCGATTTTACAAGTGGTAAGTAACCAGTAGTCTAGGGTTGTTGCGAATATCAGCATCAGCATCAGCATCCGCGGAACTTCAGCATCAGCATTAGCATCCGCATTGATCGATGCTGATTATGTATTAAGTGGGTTGTCACCGGTCCACTAGTACCTACCGCTCCTTTAAAAACATATTATCTCGTGACTGAGAAGGAATTATGAAAAACGGCTCAATCATAGTTGATTGAGCCGTTTTCGTTAAGTGTATTTAGGATTTTCTAATACCTTTTTGAAAGTTTCATATAGAGACACGAAGCAACAAAATTCAAAATAAAAACGGCCACATTCCTCTAGATCGTATTTTGTAACGACGTTTCTGGACTTCCTTGAGGAGCTGAGGTGGATCGAATAATCTATGTTCCCATCCGTACGCAAAATACGCGCATTCACGTGGAGTTGCGGACACCAGCTCGTATTGCCTATTAATTTTGGCCCGATGGTCTCATGCTCGCAAGCGTGAGTGCTCTGGGCGTGTTTTTCTATTAGAAACTTCTTAGTAAAAGTCCAGAGTCTGGAAGTAGGCGTTGTGATACCCCCGTGCCTCAGTGCGCACGTTAAGACCCAGATATATGCCAGCGACCTTGAGTGGTTAGCTTGCGTGTTCTGTACTGAGCTCACGAAACGCGTCGTACGTCCAGCCAGTAATAGGTCTCGCCCGTCCAGGAGCGCTGGCCCAAATAAAACGCATTATTAATTTATTACACATAAAAAAAAGGTATTTAAATAAAACACGTATATTAAAAAATCAATAATTAAATTATCTTTAAAAAGGTGAAGGTTTCAGAAAAATACGCTTGGTAGATTTTGCGTGATTCTCAGTTTTTTATCCGCGTTAGACACAAATTTACAAATTAATTTCACTATGTAATATAGACATAATCTAAAATATTCACATATTAAGTTATTAAGAAAATGCTTTAATTTAGCACATATTTTTTTTCAAATCATTAACACTACTCGTTTAGACGTATAAAATCAGTAAAAGTCGGTTATCGTCGCCTTAAGCTATTGGCCCTGCGCCTGATCTCTCTCCGGTCGTTTCGGATTGCCGTCCCATTGTACTATGAGAGTGAGAGAAGAGAGAGTACACCTTTGTCTGCGCACACACTTGTGCACTATAATATCTCCCGCACCGAAGGACCAGCCTTCCGCTGAGATTGGTCGCCATGGCCGAATTTCGGTCTGGAGGACTATTAGCTATTCAACCTTCATTTGTTTTCAGATGTACCGAGAGATTTTATAGAAGAAGACAAGTCTGTGGAAAGAGTTTCTATATTGCCGAGAGAACTTTGCTTTTTATATGACGGCATGGAGACCGTAGAGGTAACAAAAATCTAAATTCACTCACTGATAGATAAGGCACAGCCGAAAATGCTTGGTCGAGAGTCATGAAATTTTGCACAAGATCCATAAACATGCGAAAGTGAGCATTAATGAAGGATTTTTGAACATTTATCCCAGATAAAGGGGTTAAATAGGGGACAAAAGTTTGTATGAAAGTTCATAATTTTTAATGTTAGAAATGTGAAAGGACTTCTGTTTATAAGTGAATCTTAGTCGTATAATCGTTATTTGGAAACTCATCCCCTGAGAAGTCGCGAATGGGAAACCTACCCCATCGGGCACAAGCGTTGTCTACTTAATCAAAATCAATCAATTAATTATTTTTGTAATTTTTGTCGTTTAAAAGTGCTTTTTATGTGCCTATTTGAAATAAATGATTTGACTTTGACTTTGATATGTTGCTTCAAGGCATTTGTGTATTAGATAGAAGCACAAGAGAAGCGGTTGAGTGTCCACGTGCACCTATAACCTAGTGTATATACACTAGGTTACATTTTGAGGGGTTAAATATGACAGTTTGTATAGAAGGTCAATTTTTCCGATGAGATGCCATCGGGATCGGGCACATGGCTTGTAACAATAGAATTTATAACATAAAATTATATTTTCTGACAGAATTGAGTAACTTGGAAGTACGAAGTTATTTGCCAAGAGTTTTAACAAATTATGATCCGAAGTTGGTCAAGCTACAAGAAATGCTTTTCCCAAATATTATGATTACGATTTTATTGTATTTATTGAGACTTATAGTTTTTATTGAGATTTATTGATTTTATCATCAGAATTACATACATTTTAAATAATTTAAAATGAATACGACCACTGAACGAGGGCGTCATTAGAATTCTTAGAATATTCTTACGAACAAGCGAAGTTTCAGGTCGGCCATTACAAGCGTGTTGTGAATGGAACTTCTCTTCTCTTCTTTATCATATTCTTTATGTATAATTTCAAAATGAATGTAACTAATATTTTTAACAATATGTTGATTTAATTGAGTTCCATGGAGTTTCTTGCCCGTTCTTCTCCATAGGAACCTCCTACGCTTTAGAATGGGCAACTAGCTTTATTTTTCTGACTGACCAACTCCTTGACAATTCAAAAGTGCCTGTTAAATTAAAATAAATGCTTTGAGCTTGAGTGTGAGTTTGATCCTCAGAACGTGACGAAGATGACGCAGAACAGGATGGCGTGCACCACCGGCTGTGGCTTCCGATCGGGGGCACCAACGCTTGTTCACGAGCATACGGGGCACTGGTCCATAGTGGCTTTGTCACAAGGTACTGACACACACACACACATATATAAGAGGTGAAGGACACCCTAATTCGCCAGTTCTGTTTAAGTATCTTGTAATGGTGCTTGCACGCGGGATCCCGATAAAGACAAGTTGGTACCGATCGGTGCGGGTAATATAGCCCCGTATTAAGTTATGCGCTCACACATATAGAAACAGATAAAATGTTGTAACCGTACAACTTGCAGCGATGTGTACAGGAAAACCCGCTACTTTATGCGAGTACCTTATAAGAAGGCGAACTTGCACAAGTCCAGAGTATTGGCTGCTACAAAAAAAAAAAAATACGTTGGACTAGAAGCCGACCCCAACATAGTAGGGAAACGGCTAGGCAGGTTGTTGGTAGTAGTTTATACTATAGTTAGGTAACTTTGTGCGCAGGTGGTCATCAATGCCCAGACCCACTGCGCTCGCGCCGCCCCCCTCCCCCGCCACAGCACATCATGATCCACCCCTACGTGCCCTGGATCACCGCCGCCATCACTGGGAAGGCAGTGGGAGCCTTCGCCAAAGACGATCCTTTCGGTATTAACTCTAAAAGTCTAAACTTGACTTTGTTCAGGCTTACATAAAGCTACGGTTTCGTCAGATGATAAAACTAAAATCCATACTAATATTATAAATGTGAAAGTAACTCTGTCTGTCTATCTGTCTTATCTGTCTGACTGTCTGTCTGTATGTTACATTTTCACGCCCCCTGAACCGATCGTCATGAAATTTGGCAGAGATATAGCCTGGGATATGGAGAAGGACATAGGCTACTTTTTTACGCGATAACCGACATCCACGCTGGCGGAGCCGCGGGCAAAAGCTAGTTAAGGCTTTGACTGCCAGACAACAGACACAATAGAAAAACTATTGTTAGCGGTCACCGGTGACCGCGGTGGCAGTCAATGTGTTAAGTTATAAAAAACAGTTGGTATAAACTTACAATTTAATCATTTTAAAAACATAATCAGCGAGAGAGCGTAGGTCGTAATACACCACATGGGCCTAGTGCAGGTTGGTGGAAGTCACAAGCCTTCGAATTTTTTGTTCTAGGACATGCCGGTTTGACCTCATGCTCAGCAATAGATTCGTTTGTTCAAATAGAACTCGATCGTTTATGGTAGTCTTTTACCAGTTGTCAGGAGATATAAGAAACAGTAGGATACGGATTCAAGAACTTATATTTTGAGAGCTAGTTTATATATAAAATGTATCTGTTTACTAAGCTGTAGGACAAACTACCAACATATTTACACTGACCAATCACTGATAAGCAGTTGTCTTTTTGCTCGCAATATAAATACCGCGCGTTGCGTCGCAGCGTTAGCCAGCCACCGACGGTCCCTTGCCATCTTCCCTCCGACGCTGCCCTAAGCCGAGGTTCGTACCCCACAGGGGGTGCCCTTAGCGTGCAGTCGTTTAGTTTATAAGTATTTTACGCCCTGGCTGGAGGCATTAAGTTTCGTTAGGAGCTTAAGGCAGCCACAGGAACGTCCGGTTAAAGAGTCGGAACCTTAGTGGTTTACACTCTGAGATGCCCTAGTAAAAAAAAAAAGTCGCAGCGTTAGTCTTAAGCCCGCGCGGACGTTGATGCCAGCTGCTACAGTCTCTACAGAAGTTATTCTCCATTTGAACCTAGGTAACTATTCACGGGTTCATGTTCATCTTCCACCCAGGTTTTATCATGCCTCGAGCCTCCATCTACGATATGATTGCGCACGGTTGGATTGGCCACTGGTGGATGGGAGGCCTTCGTTGTTACGACAGGGGGGAAGCAGCCGATGACATGTTCAAGTTCTATCACGAGATATTCCAATTGAAACCCATTACTGAGACCTTTCTTACTTATTACCTCGAGGTATGTTTTCTTTACACGAGTTTTTATATAAAATCAAAATCAAAAGTCATTTATTCAAGTTAGGTTGAGAATCAGCACGGTTTGAAATTACATAAGACAGTTTCCCAAAACGCCCGCTCTACACTACGTCCTAGTGCTTTACCTGGGAAAAAGTGGCGCAGCAACTCCTCAGAAGCACTTGGCTCCCGAAATATCTCTCTTATAATAAGGCACCACTTTTTATTTTCCTTCCTTTCAAAACGGTACACCAAATAGATTCAGAGAAAATCACGCGTGACCAACAAACCACAGAAACACAGGAGATTCGTATGTGTTTTTAACACCAAAAATATATATTTCGACAGTTCTAAGGATTTGTAACTCATTGTACAGATTGACTCTGCTCACGACACTCTGATCATCTGCGTGAAGGTGGGCCTGCCGTACCGACTCGGCCAGCCGCGAGTGTGGGAGCTCGATACTCCTATAGTAAAGGTATCGTTACTTACTACAACGCTAAAGAGTTCTTTTGGGCATGGGCAATATCGAAACCAATGCCGCCATCTTGTTTTTTCAATACAGGTGTTAAACATGGCGTACTTTCAGAGGCTATAACTATGAATCGAAAATTAAATCTTTTGCATAGGCATCTTTCTGTTAGGCGGTCGTGACTTTTGTTTACGAGCTCGATCATTTTGTTTTGCAGTTTAGTTTTAAATTTATAAGAAAATTTAAAAAGTTTAGTAGCAAGGAGTTTTCATACATGGAATAAAATGGGATAGATTTTATACGAGGAAAAATTAATGAGTCTTAGCATTGAATTCTCAAAAGTCTTTTAAATGGCTGTTTAATATATTTAATTATCAGTTTTAATCTAATTATTTTCACATCAATATTTGTTAAAAATCGAATAGGCTGTATAGGCTGTTTTCATTGTAAAAAAAAAATGTCCGTTTGCAAAAACGCGCCATTTTCTGATCATGTTTACCTAATTATTTGATTTGTTTTTTAATGATGATGATGATGATGATATTAATAAGCTTATTGTACCGGTTACAATAGTAGTTAACTTATGCTTGCAGATCCGCATACCTTTGTTAAGGTTCTTTTACATGTACCGTTTCCAAGTTGAGGCTTGGGCCTACAACACCACTGACCTGGAGTCATCCACGGAGGAGTCCTCGACGACAGAGTCGAAAGATACTGAAGAAGATCGACGAAGGCAGGGAAGGACAGGAGGGAGGGAGGAAGAAGGTGGCGGCGACTAAATATTTGAAGCTACCGAATTCGTTAAAGCGTATACAGGCAAATAGCTTTCCTCAAGAATTGGGCTATAAAATACATAAAGGCTTTCAAATCCGACTGGTAGTTCCAGAGATTAGCGCGTTCAAAGATACGAACAAACTCTTTAGCTTTATTATATTATAAGTTAACTAGCTGCCGGCCGCGGCTTCGCCCGCGTTTCTTTTTCAAAAACAAAAGTAAGTTTAGCCTAAGTTACAGGATAACATCAGCTATCTGCCAATGAACGTCCCGTCAAAATTGGCCGTCATTTATGAGATTAGCTGGAACAAACAATCAAACAGACAGACAATTTAAAAAAAAAAATTTTTTTTGGTTGTAAGTACAGTTTACTTTTATATGCATTGCTGATATCATAAACATCAACTTTTGTTCTATGACTTTTAATAATTCATCAGATTTTAATTTAATATATTTTTCATAGAAAAATAAAATATTTAAATTCAACGCTCTGAATGTTATGAATAATAAAGCAAACTATATACTGTGTCTAGTGCAAAAGGCAGGGTCGACAGTGCACGGGAGGCGTTGGTAGGTACAGCAAAATATAGAATTGAAATGTGTTAGATAGAACAACGAAATCTTTGAAGGTTTGTTTTTGGTAAATGTATTATGTTTTGTAAAAAGCCATAGAAGAAAAGTTGTTGTTTATGATATTAGTAATAAAGTCCTGCAAAGTTTGTTAGTATTTTAACAATAACCCTGTATAGGCTTCGACGAATTTTTTATTAAAGCTACCGAATAGCTATAATAAAAAATAAAACATTTATTTCAGGTCCTTGTATTTATATTATATTAAATCCAAAAATCAATACATAATTTTGACAATTTTATAAGTAATACCTAATTATTGTAAAAATTAAAACAATTTTTGATATACACCATAAAACCGATATCAGACGCTTCACTCAAGTGAATGTTTGCTTTTTAACCCACTTCAAAAAAGAAAGAGGTTCTTTTTTCGTCTGTATATTTTTTTGTAAGTATGATCATCGATATTTTCATCAGGTTGTAGACTGATTTTGAATTCTTATTTCATTTAGTAAGCTCGCGCGAATTTTCCATATACATTTTATTAACATAGTTTGGGTAGGTTTTGAGTTAGGTTCAATGATACGTATTTAATCCACTTGGTGTATGTGATGACGTAATAAAACTTCCTGTCACTGTTGGTTACATGGCAAGTAGTGGTATTCGATTTGGTGTGGGTTAGATACCACAGCTAAAAAGTGAAAAATAAAAAATAAAACGTTTTTTACAACATAAAAATAAATAACCGACTTCAAAAAGTTTTTTGTTTAATTTCATTCCACACGACACCAACGTTCATGGGGTCCTTTCATTATATTTTTCGATCATTCGGTAGGAGAGTGCCGAAAGCCGAAAACCATTGTTGGATCGGTTCACTAATAAATAAATTTTTCACAATTGATTTATTTTGTGTTCAGACGTTTCACTTCGAGTCACCTCGAGAAATAATCAGCTGTTTCATATATATTCAGGTCGAGTAGCTACTGAAGTTTTGTATGGGACAGTTGTTAATTTTTCGCGATTTTTTTCTGGGCATGCTGTGTGTAAATTAGTAGTTTTAATAGACGATATAACTAGCATAATAACTATATTTATCGGAATAATAAAGACGTAGCGATCAATTCACGAAGTGTACACAGTTGAGAATATACAGTGTGTCAAATTAGAAAGTGTTTTACTATAAGCAACTGCGCGACAGCACAGGAGGGTTATATTTTTCACGCGTTTCTTTATACCCCCAAAGCATAAAAAAATAAAATCCTAACAGCTGGATGGACTTCAATATATGAGGTGTCTATCGGCTCATCGGCATTAAGCAGTAGCAGTGGGTACTAGATACTATAGTTCGACCGATACCTCTGTATCGCGCCTTAAGAATGCGCGGCGAGGCGGGGGGCGGGATGCCGCCGTGAGCGTTGACGAATGAGCGGCCTGCACTACCCCCCGTGAGCCGCTCACATACCTAAGTCGCGAAACAGTGATATCGGTCAAACTATACCTGACGGGTATACAAGCTCACTAGGATAGTCAACTATTAAGAAGTACTTAAAAAGCGAAATTCAAGTTTTCTTACGATTTTTGCAATTTTCAGCTCATTGTCCGGGTGGACGTTGGTTGGTGGGTGGTCGAGAACAAATATGTAGGTATTTACAGAATTATAATCATTAGAATCAGTAATACAACTCCTTAAGTTAGTATCATCCTAAAAGTCATGATTCCATGAAAGAAAGAAAGAAAAAGTATTTCTTGTGACTCGCACAGGAAGATTAACAAAAAAAAAAAAAATATATATATATATATTGTCATTCAATAGGATTATATGAACTCGGAGAGTTGTATTGATGATTTTAATTATTATAATTCTATATTAATACATATTTCTTACGGTCGCGGATACAAAACAAGACTCCTGCGTGCCTCGGAAAGCACGTTAAGCATTTTGGCTGTCATTTGAACTTATTTGACAGTCGTTACAGGTAGTCAGAAGTCCGAAAGTCTGCCAACCAGTCTTACCAAGGGGTATATGATGTTACCAAGGAGGTCCGATAGGTAGTCGCTCCATGGAAAATACTGGTATTCAGCTGCATCCGAAAAGACTGGAGGCCGACTCCAACGTAGTTGGGAAAAGGCTACGCATATTATGATATCTTAAGGCCCAGATATATGCCAGTGACCTTGAGTGGTTAGCTTGCGTGTTCTGTACTGAGCTCACGCAACGCATCGTAAGTCAAGCCAGGAGCGCTGTCCCAAATAAGACGCATTATTAATTTATTATACATAAAATAAAAGGTATTTTAATTAAACACGTATACTAAAAGATCAATAATTAAATTATATTTAAAAAGGTTAAGGTTTCAGAAAAATACGCTTGATAGATTTTGCGTGATTCTCTCGAGTTTTTTATCCGCGTTAGAGATAACTTTACAATTTAATTTAAAAGAGTGTCCATGGAGTTTCTTGCCCGTTCTTCTCCATAGGTACCTACGCTTTGGAATGGGAATGTAGCTTAATTTTTCTTACTGACCGACTGCTTGACAATTCAAAAGTGCCTGTAAATGGTTTAATTGAAATAAATGATTTGAGTTTGAGTTTGACAAATTAATTTCACTTATAAACATAGTCAAAAATATTCACATATTAAGTTATTAAGAAAATGCTCTAATTTAACATATATTTTTTCCAAATCATTAACACTACTCGTTTAGACGTGATCTTCAGTAAAATACCTATCATTAAAAGTCGGTTATCATCGCCTTAATGCAGAATGTAGATTTTCTCGGTTATCAAAAATCTTATCCGTCGACACGGCAACAAAAAATCATATTCAATTTGTTTACTGTTCTACTCACCCCGTTTGAACAAAGGAAAAAAATACTAAGCATTCGAGAGATATTCCAACAATATTGACATTAATTTCTCTCATCAATGTTTATTGGTATAACATATTTTCTCTCTGCAATACATTTTCTCATTCCAAATCTTTCAGTTGCACCTGTTTGTCTGATATTAATAATGCCCCAAATAATGTTTTTGGAATGAACCGATTTATCAGTGCGATCGAGGAAATGGTGAAATAACAAGTCAGTGTCTGAGAAATTACTTGGGATTTATAAAAAACAAATTACACAGTTATGTACATGGTCAGTGGTGGCCCAGTGGTAAAAGCCCCGACTTACGAGTTGTAGGGTGGGGCTTCGAACGCGGGTAGGCGCTTTACTTTTTAGGGTTCCGTGGTCAACAAGGAACCCATATAGTTTCGCCATGTCTGTCCGTCTGTCCGTCCCCAGCTTAGCTCATAGAATCTTAGTACTAGAAAGCTATAATTTGGCACGGATATATATATTAATCACGCCGACAAAATGGTAAAATAAAATCATGAAAAAAATAGTTATTTAGGGTACCTCCTGTACATGTAAAGTGGGGATGTTTTTTTTTTTCGCCTACCCTATGGTGTGGGGTGTTGTTGGATGGGTCTTTCAAAAATATTGCGGGATTTTCAAAACAATTTTTCGATTAATGGATCCTTTTTTGAAATATTAAGCTTTAAAGTGCTAATTTTTGTTAGAGTTAAGTGTGTGTCCCCCCCTCCTGCCAGCTAAATGGTTGGACTTGGATATGTAAAAAACAATCACAGCTGTAGTATTTATGTATAACGAAGTTAAAAGGAAAACTATCACAGCCAAGTAGGCATCACAACTCAAGTTACCGAGTACTAGTCAACCAACTTACATTACAGTTGAAAAACATGTTCGCCCATAAATTCCGTTTGAAAGAACTTGTTTTTCAACTACGATGTTAAGTTTGTTCTTGGGATAAATTCATACCAACTACGGAACCCTTCTTTGTGCGTGGTCCGACACGCACTTGGCCAGTTTTGTAAATAATTTCATCACGACTGCTCTCAAAAATGTGAAGGAAAATCAAGCGAGGAAACGGCATATCCATAGAACCAAAAATTCGAAGACATGTGACATTCCAACTCCAACTGGGTCGAAGTGGTGGATTACGGCCCACTCCCTTTCACCGAGAGGAGCCCTGTGTCCCGTGGAAGCAGTGCGATCATTATAGGCTGATTATTTTAGGGTCAAATTAAATTAGCTAGCGAAACTCCGGTAACACGGTGGGTATTCAATGTATCGATACCTAATGTGATGTAGTAATCTTATTCTAGGTGCAGGTCTTCACATATAATTATATCATTAATTTGTGCAAAATATTGTAAAACATTTTAAAAGAATAATGGTTGAATTTCTTGGCCATTATTCTCCATACGAAACTACCGTTTGGAAAGGGCAATTAGAATCAATTAAATAAGATTTTATTTTACCACTTTGTTGGCGTGATTAATATGTATCATCATCATCGTCATTTCAGCCGAAAGACGTCCACTGCTGGAAATAGGTCTCCCCCAAAGAAACCGCCACCTCGACCGGTTCCGTGCTTCCCGCATCCAGCGGATTCCTGCGGCTTTCACAAGGTTCAGTCCACCTTGTTCGAGGTCTTCCTACACTATGTCTTCCGGTACGCTTGTAATTTGTATACCTAAACCAAATTATAGGTTTCTAATACTGAGAGTCTCGTTTCTAAGCCGCGGACAGACGGACAGACGCACAGACAGACATGACGAAACTATAACGGTTTCTTGTTGACTACGGAACCCTACGTATTCAATAAGTTTTTAGAGGATCAGTTTAATATATCCCTTTTAAAAGTTGCATTTTAGTATGAAAAGTAAAATTGAGCAGTTTAAGTCCAATTTTAGCCTACTCATCTAAACTGTACTGTGTCAAAACACAATATTTATGATTGCTGCGATTAAAACTTCAGGGGCGGGGCCACTAAATCGTTTTACTAACAGGCGAATGTAGAAATAAAACAATTCACGATTAAAATACGACTTTATTTTGTTAAGAGTAAGGTAGGTTTTGTATTGCAGTGCTAAATGAAGATGCAATAACCAATGTTTGATAAGCGGAATGCAAAGATACAAACAAAGGTAATAAATGTTCTCGAAGTACGGTCAGACGATACAGGCGTTGTCCTCTTTTTTTAATTACGAGGCGTTAATTTCATTTCTTTAGTTCCGTGTGGTGCTGGATGTAAAGAATATTTCCTCCTGTGGGTGTCGTAAAAGGCAACTAAGGGACTTACTAGAGAATGGGCAGCAGCGTTCTCTATGCATTTTTAACACCATACTGCGATCGCCAACCCGCCTGCCAAGCGTGGTGATTATGGCAAATCGACCTTTTGGGGGAGGCCTATGTCCAGCAGTGGACGTCTTTCAGCTGAAATGATGATGACGATGATGAATTTAATTTACTAGCTCGACCTTTATTTGACTGCCTCGTTGATCTAGTTGTCGCAAGAGATACTGCTGAGCATGACACCCACATTTCGCCAGTTATGTAATAGGGGGCGAGCTTATGGCCATCATAATCATCATCATCCGAAAGACGTCCACTGCTAGACATAGGCCTCCCCCAATTGGGTTAGCCATAATCGCCACGCTTGGCAGGCGGGTTGGCGATCGCAGTATGGTGTTAAAAGTGCATAGAAAACGCTGCTGCCCATTCTCTACTAAGTCCCTTAGTCGCCCTTTATGACACCCACGGGAGGAAATGGGGTGATGCTATTCTTCATCCTCACTTCTCGGTTATTTTTTTTTCTGTTGCCATCAACCGGGCACAAATCCAGGCTCCGGGTTGCTACTGAGGAATTCCTGACGGAAAAACCCAATAACACTTTACCCGACCTGGAAATCGAATCCATGACCTCATGCTCAGCAGTAGCGCGCAGTAGTCTAAGGAGACAGTCCTGAGATAACGAGATATAAATAATATTCTCTTCTAAAATGCTTTTGCCATCGCTCCCGGCCATCATCAAGGCTTACTAACCGAACATGGCGTTGTAGATTGCATACCTTTTATGCGTCGCGACTCATAATATGAATAATGACAGCTGTCAGCGTATAACCGACTGTGCTCGAGATAAGGGAGTAACGTGTTTTACTACTTTAATATCTTCGCGGAGTTGTTGAACACGGGCCTGCACAATTCGCGAAAACAAATGATTATAACTGTTTGGTATAGAACGCTACACTTCGCTTCGCTACGCTTGCCGGGGTTGGTCCGTGGATGGGTGACCATCTTTACATACCGGGACTCCTTCGTGCCTCGGAAAGCACGTTAAGCCGTTGGTCTCGGTTGTCATTCGTGGATCTTTGACAGTCGTTACGGGTCGTCAGAAGCCCAAAAAAAAGTCTGACAACCAGTTTTTCCAAGGGGTATCGTGTTACCCAGTTACTGGGTTGTGGAGGTCAGATAGGCAGTCGCTCCATGTAAAATACTGGTATTCAGCTGCATCCGGTTAGACTGGAAGCTGACCCCAACATAGTTGGGAAAAGGCTAGGCAGATTGGTATAGAATAGATTTTAATTAACGTTACTACATGAACTGAAAAGGTACTTTTTAAGTGGAGACTTAGATGAACGAGTCCATTCTTCGCGTCTTAGTGTGCGTTAAATTATGCCGTTAATGAATTACCAGGGAAGCCACATGTGCAGAAGGAATTATTGCCAAACATCCTTGTCTTCAACGTAGTCTTTAATCTTATAATATTTTTTTTTGATAAGGACACGTTTGATGTGGGTTTTGAACTTTCCATCGCTAAGTTCTGGTCGACCGTGATAGATATTTACATGACAACTGGGATCAAAGTTCTTATATCCCCGAGGTAAGGGCCCCCTCGATTTTTATAGAATGGGGACCCATCAATGGACTGACCGCAGCAGTTGATTGCTTCGTGTAGCTGTACAAATTAGCAAGGAATCATTGCAATGTTGTAATACTGGTATCTAGATTAATACCAACGTTGAAACAAGTCACTACCAATATCTTCACGCTTCACATTATAAGGAGTGACAGACGCGTGGGTCGGACGCAGCTAACCGGCGACGGGATAGTTATAACTTTGTATATAATTTGTAATGCCAGAAGACTGCGGAATATTAATTTAGAGACTACTGTTAAGATTACAAATTGTGATCTAGTTAAATCTAGATTTTTTTAAATTGTTCCAGTTACACAAATTTTTTTTTAAGTGCCGTAATTGGAATAGCGTAGGTGCGATTCGCTCGAATCGGTGCTCTAAGTGGAATACCTAGACTTTTACTAGACAGATAATATAATTATTTGTATGAATGAGAATCTATACATATTATAAATTAAAGTCACTTTTCGTGTCTTTCTGTGTGACACCTAAACCTGATGTTCTTCTAAACCACGCAACACATTTTGATGCAGTTTTCACTATTAATAATAATAATAATAAGGAGCGTGCACAACTCTCACGCAGACAGGCACACATAAGCACAATTAGGTAGCAAATGTAATTCATCAAAAATTTGCAATCAAATACAAACTGATACAAGACACAATCACTCCTTACTATAATTACACACCACAAACTATCCTAGAAAATGACACACATAAACTTTACTACGATCGCGCTATGCTCACCGACAGGACAATTCACTACAATAGACCGGACATAATCCTACAGGACAAAATAAATAGAGTTACTTACCTAATAGATATTGCCGTTCCCAACACACATAATGTTCAGAAGACAATATCTGAAAAAATTTGTAAATACTCAGAACTCAAAGATGAAGTAACCAGAATATGGCGCCAACAAAAAGTTACGTGGTCCCCCTATAGTCCTCTCCACAACAGGCGTCATCCTAAATTACCTTCTCCATAGTCTTAAATTACTAAACCTAAAAGAAACCCTCTATATAACTCTACAAAAAGCTGTAATTTTAAATAGATGTCGTATAGTCAGAAAGTTCATGCAAATATATGAAAACGAAATAGGTCCTCATCACAACACAATATCTTTAACATAACACCACACGCTGCATTTACTTGGCTTCGGTCCGTAAATTATAAAAACCAGCCAAAGAGCTGAGAAGAAAAAAAAAAAACACTTTACAAAAATAATAATTAGAGAATTAAGAAGAAGGCTTATGTCACGACATCATAAGAAATCTCTTGTCAAGTCGTAAAAACCGTTCAAGCAGGGGCGGGTCGCTAGTTTCATGTAAAAGGCAAGTTTATTGCTACATTGGATACAGCTTTTAACTACCTACATCACCGTGGCTTTACAAACACCAATTAGCTGTAGCAATATCAACGTCGAAAGAAAGTGTAAGCCCCATATTTCAGGGCTGTCACTCAAGCATTATTTTCTCAAACAAAAACAGCAGTTTGTACAAATGTTCACACGAAAACACGTGTTTTCTTTTAAAACAAAAGTTTTAAGGTGTGCGCGCAGTTCACACACATTTCTCGGCTAATTTTACTCGAACAAAAACATTGTATTGTGTTACTATATGGATGGTGTACTACTGACACCTTTCTCGCTAAGATTTAGTTTATTATGAAAGCGGTGGACGGTTACACAATTATGGCTGTCCAAATGCAGAGCGTTTTTGGACATCCTAATGTCAAATGATGTGATAAGGATGGGGTAAGATAGTTTGGGTCATGTTGAGAGGATGAATGAAAGGCGACTTACAAAAGGTATTTACAAGGCAGATGTGAGTGAAAACGCCCGGAGGGGACGCCCTAGGAGGACATAAACTGATCTAATTGGTGATGTTCTTCAGTAAGGTCTGGTGCGTAATACTCGCAACCGGCGTGCGTGTATGACCAGGGGCCTAGACAAAATCCAAGAGTTTTTCGTTCACGCTTTTTCTTTTCACGGTAAGGACATTAGCGTGACGAAAATGGTAGACAAGTTACACATGGAACGCGAAGTGCCTATTCCGCAGCGTGGCACGAAACACTTTATACAGGTTGTAAGGGACAGCCCTCCGCAAACTAACAGGGTGTATTCAGCTCCTTATTTTGAATCATATTCCACAGGAAATTTTCTCAGGAAAATTTACATTTTTTGAATTATTTTTTCCGTTACTATTCGTTTATTTAAATGTAAAATTACATTATCTGTACGCAGCACTCCATGTATGTAAATAAAACAGCTAAAAAAAAACAGCAAAGTATGTTGAAATACTCTAACGAATGACGCCTGAAATCAGCTGTTCACTTTCTGCCTAGCTACAGAGTTCATCGAACACACCGCGCCCCGTGGCGGGACGGGCGGCCGAAAGCTCGCTGCGCTGCCGTACGCTACGTGCATTTTGCCACGGTAACGATACATTGCGTGTTTATTAGATTCCCATAACGTTCTTGAAATAATTTCATGTACCGGTCATCTTAGTATGATATACTGAATTCACTCCATCAGTCTGCGGAGGGCTGTCCCTTACAACCTATATTACCTATAGGAGGAGTATGTAGCATGTGCGTCTTATAGTTTCTACCCACTCCTATGGGAAGAAGGCGTGGGTTTATGTATGTATGTTATGTTATTTAAAATACTGGTGAAAATGACAGATTTTCATGATGGTAAATAAAATATTTTATGACGGCACCGCTTTGCTAGGACACCAAAGCTTTAGCTCCAGTGAGAGAGGAGTAATGTAATTACGACTAGGTTCATGAAGATGGCGATTGGTGATATCCGTATCGAATTTGCAGCAGTATATACAATCATGCGGTTGTCCTTTTTTAATGCTTATAGGGCCTGCTCTTGAGCTTGATCTCGCCTGATGAAAACAGATGCATGAGGTTTCCAGGCGCTACTTTTACTGTTCATTATTACTTGATCCGTGCATGCTCATACAAACACTTCACATTACCAATTTACCACCCTTACGGGTTAGGTACATCTGAATGATCGTCAATTCATACCAGCTTAATGAATACTGGCTACCCTCGAGGCGATTGACCCCCAAGGTCTATGATGGAACAAGCGTAACTAGAAGATGCCTGTTCACTCTTGCTTTGAAGGCAGACGGGTTTTATTTGGAAGGGAACACAGACGCTGGTAGAGAGTTCTACACTTTGGCTGTGCGTATGATAAATGTGGAGGAGAAGCGTTGGGTACTGGACGGGATATCAACCAAGTGCGGAAGGTACCCTGCAGGACGTCTGGTAGTCCGGTAATAAAAGGGCTATGGTGGGAATTATTACTTAGTAGGCACAGCTTGGTCATAAAGAGTAGAAATTAAATAAAATGGAACTAAAAAAAAACATACCAAATTGTTGCCATGTTTAAGCATTTGACGACAAAAATGTGACAGTTACGTAGAAAGTGGCGCCCTCATTTAATTTCTACTCTTTTATGTCGCACTGTATATATAGAATTACACTCTGACGAAGTCGTTACGTAACACATTTAGCAATTGCAATAGGTTAACAGTTCATCATCATTCTCCTGCTCTTATCCCATTTTATTTGGGATCGAAGCAACAAGTTTTTCTTCCCTCGTCTCTATAATTTGTCATCTTGGTAGTCACTCCTTTTCTAGCCATATCATCTTTCACACACTCCATCCAACGTTTCTTTGGTCTTTCTCTACTCGTATAACCATCCATATTCATACTCAAAACTTTCGTCACGATATTTTCCTCGTTCACTGTCTTTAATTTTAATAGTTCATGTAATGTAATCATGTAATGCAATGTAGGTAATATTTCTCTCTCTGTGGTCGGTCCCTCATGTCTGAGAATCGTGGTCATCTTCGGAGTTGCACCTGGAGCGGTTGATCCGCCTCCACCGGTTTCTGTCCCGCGCATCCCTTACCACCGTGTAGAATTTAGAGGACGATGATTCCTTCACCTGATCGGTCCACCGTGTTGGTGAACAACCGCGCGATCGTTTGCCTTCGGTGTTCCCAACCACAATCAGTTTTTCCAAACTTTCATCGCCTCTGCGTACTATGTGGCCGAAATAGGAGAGAATGCGTTGTTGACATATGGTCGACAAGCGAGTTTTTATTTGAAGCTGGGTTAAGATCGATGCATTGGTGCGTTTGGCAGTCCACGGTACTCTCAACATTCTTCTCCAGCACCACATCTTAAATGCATCAACCCTTTGTCTCTCTCGGGCCAAAATCGTCCACGTTTCTACTCCATACAGGAAGATAGGGCTAGTATCAATCTGATCTTGGTTTAGGTAATATTTGTAGGTAATATTTAATCGCAGTGAGTTGGCACTCTGATGTAAGCTCCCCTGTTACCTTATTGTAGTGTTCGCCTCGCTCAGCTACACCCGCTCATTTCACCGTCATACCTCGCCTATGAAGCGGTGAAATCAGGGCAATTTGTCCACAGTAACACACGGTATCTGATTCCTTTTGATATCCGATACTGAATTATAATTGGTCTTTGTGAATGTGCCTGTCAATTACAAACGTTATAGTATAGTTTATTTCTGGTTTGTTGTATACACAAATAACACGTTTCACAATCGTTTTCTTTTTTGAATGATTTGCAGATTACTGCGTCCAATGCGACAGAATCCTAGTCCTTCTCTCTCGTATCTCGTTTTGCTTGTACAGTCAGGAATGTTACAGTATTTTTGTTGTAACTTCTGTTAGAATTAAAGTCTCGCTTGTACAAATCACTGTATTGGTACGTAACACCATTAATTTTTAACCCGAGACCACTTTGAGAATCAGAAAAGGAAAATTTTTCCTCCCGCCTTCTTGAAAAGTCATCCGTGGGTTGCCGCAACTAAAAAGGATGAAATATTTAAAAATAATGTTGCAACCCACATATAATGTTAGTTAATCGACTAGGTATCGATTATTGCGTATGCTAACATATGTCAGTATAGCATGACATTATGCAATTCAATTTTATTTTCTTTTTAGACAATAACATTTTGGAAGGGTAAACTGTTATTTTATTACTGATTCCGTATTTTACGACTATGATATTTAGTGAGCAGCTAAAATATTCAGTCATGATTGTAAACCTCAGTGACGTTCAAAAGTGAAAAGGAACGTTTCGTTTAATGTCACCCGCACCAAGCTACAACGAAAATACTGCAATTATTTATCAGATTGATACACAAAACCGGCCAAGCGCGTGTCGGACCACGCATAATAAAGGGTTCCGTAGTTGGTATGAATTTAGGCATAACGCTTCTAACCCGTTGAAAAACATGTTCTTCCATACGGAATGTATGGGAGAACATGTTTTTCAACTGTAAATGTAAGTTGGTTGACTATTACTCGGTAACTTGTGACGCCTACTTGGCTGTGATAGTTTTCCTTTTAACTTCGTTATATATACTACTACTGCTGTATTTTTTTTTTACATATCAAATTATAACCATTTAGCTGGCAAGGGGGGGGGGGGCTCACTTAACTCTTAAAAAATTTAGCACTTTAAAGTCTAATATTTCAGAAACGGATACCTTAATCGAAAAATTGTTTTCACATACCCATAATATTTTTGAAAGACCCATCATCAATATCCCACACCAGAGGGCAGGCGAAAAAAAAAAAAAAAAAACATTCCCACTTTACATGTACAGGAGGTACCTACCCTAAATAACTATTTTTTTAACTATATAACTATAAGGAAAGAAAGAAAGAACTCTTAAAGTTTACCACCCTAAAAAGTAGGTATATATTATAGTAAATATTATGTATGTATGTCAATTATAAATTTATAACCTATTTAAAAATGGCTAACCATTTTCTATTCTAACGTTCTCACATTCAAATAATAAAAAAATTGATAAAAAATTTAAAATAATCTATATAAAATATTTTTTTTAAATATATTTAAGTAAATAAAAACGTACTGAAACCAAATGACAGGATTGCCTTGCTTACAAAACTACACTAATTAATCGGAATAATTAATATCATCAGTAGATTAATCCCAGATTTCTGAAAAAGAATTGACGGTAGATTTGTGATTCTAAAATTTGAAATTTAATTAATAAAACCTATGTACTATACCCATGTTTGCAAAGAAAATAAATGATTTGATTTTGAGTTGATTTGTTAGAATTTATCCAACAAGAAACTTTCACCCTACAAAGCGTATGAATTTTTCTAAAAACCCTGGCCCTAAACAAATATTTTCGGTCAACTTTTTTTTCAATTTTTTTCTACAAAGCGGGTCTCACTTTATGGCAGTTTATAAATAAAGGGCACGCGCTTGCCAGGTGTATGGGGTCCATGGGGCCCGTGGATAATACCCATTGTGTTCGTATGAAAGGACCCTTGAATTAGGTGTGTTACCATATTTCATGGGGTTAAATGTACCGTGGTTGATATGTTTTAATTGGGGACTTTTTTGTTCCGATTTTGGAATAAATAGTTAATTTTGTTAGAAGGCTCGGTTGGTTAGAAGAATCGTCGGTAAAGATAAAGATATTTTATTTTGCAAACATGGGTACAGTACATATTATTATGCTGATATAGGGAATGGAATCAGCCATTACCAGTGGACAAACTCAAATCATTTATTTCAATTAAACTGACATGCTCAGTCTAACTGTAGCTATTCATAGTTTTTAAGGCGCTACCCCGAGCAAAACGCGTTTTTCAGAGGCTATTAACTCATTAATTAAGAGAAATGCAATCATGTCATTAATATTTTATATACTTAGATTATTTTATATTTTGTGAATGTGAGAACGTTGTAGGCCTAGTAGAGTGTAGATTTGTTGGCGGTTTTCTATTTTGTTAAGTACCTGGTAATTGTTGAAAGGCCTACACTGTCCTCCCATACCTATTATCACTGTTATTTAATAATATTGTAAAGCCAATTATTTTTTAAAGAGTAACCGTGGAGTTTCTTGCCGGCTCTTCTCCATAGGAAACGACTAACTCGAACCGTGCAACTAGCTTCTGACGTTTCATAAGTGCCCATGTAGGTTTATGTGAAATAAAATATTTTGATTTTGATTTTGAAATAAACTACATCTAAAAACACATTATTAATGTACGATATCCTATCATCACATTGCACGTTGTTATTTATTTTTATGTTTTGAAATTACATTTGAAATCTCCGTGTATAAAAAGTACTAAAATTATTGATTGCATGCATCTTTTGCTAAAGTTGACGTTCCATTAATTTGAGAGTTACACTAACGGATAAATAATTAAGAAATCTTAATAATGCACATTTTATTTAATTTCATAAGATCACTCTTCTTTTTTTATTAAAATAATTCCAAAAATTGTGTGAATTCGGCGAACGCAGGGAGCGGGACAGAGCGTCCCCGCTGTGACGGGATGGAGAAGGACCGAACGCTCACGCTAGGGGATCGCCTTAAAGTAAAAACTTCTTGTTGTACTTACCTCCTCTACAAATAAAGTAGGGATGATATTTTTGAAGTGGAAACTTCTTTAGGTGCATTGAGCGATTTTTGGTTGGGGAAAACTTATGTGTTTGCATCACCGAAATGCGTGACATGCTCGTGATGTGTTCCGTCAGACTGACGACACAATTTCGTCTTAAGATCCTGACTCCTGATAATTCGTTAAAATTCTGTTTCATTTCCAATTTCTCTGGTTTATAGACCGCATAGTGTCTAGACGAATACCTACTATAAAAATCTTGATTAGGTACCTAATTAAGATTACGGATTTAAGTAACGTATGAATAAAGTGACCTATGAATAAATTAATGATGATAAATGATATTTTTTCCTGTAAATCCCAAGTCCAATTTCAAGCCTCAAAGGCTTTCTGGCATAGTAAACTATTTATGTATTTTTTTCATTTATTAGGGATTAGTTCTTGAAGTTTATTATAAAAGCACACACACACATTGACATCTAAACGAGTCACCTGTACTCAAAGTCTCAAATTCAGATAATTTATGTAAACAAAGGGGATAACATATCAAAAAAATATGTTCGTAATGGTAATTCACATAAAATAGCGAAAAAAGAGGTTTCATTTGCTTTTAAGTACTGATTTTAAGAATTAAGAAATAATCATACCGTAATTATTTTTATAAATTTTCGGTTTTAAAAAAAGTTATTAAAAAAAGGAGATTTTCTGGTATAAAATATTTTATGATACTGGTAACAATGCAGGAGATACAAACATTTTCAATTTTTTTACATATTCAACAACACTAATATTAAAACACTCATTCTTAGATTCATATTGTAAGTAGCATATCTAGCTACATTTTGGATAAAAACGGCTGTAAACTGTTTCGAGTGGAAATCGATTTTGGGAGGCCTATGTGTAGCACTGGACTTAAAAGGGCTGATTATGACGATCATATGCCGTGTTGCCGACATACTACACAAAACATTGCTTGGCAACGGTATTTTGTTTGCATAGTTCATATAATTAATTCACTTTAATTTTAGCGATGACTATTTACAAAAATAAAATATGATAAAATGTTTTACACTACTGTCGTGTCATTTTGACAGTGACATTTCTTGACATTACTTTGTTTACATAAATTATCTGAATTAGAGACTTTGGGTATAGTTTATTTAACCTAGTTGTAGGTTTAACATATTTGTGTTTGTTTCTAGTATTTAGGTAGTATTAATGTTTATCTACCCATCTCTACAACACTTTTTCAATAACAGTCAAATATTTTTTTACGGTTCGATACCACGTCGTTAGCATATATGCTATAGTTAGTTTGAACAGGTTTGAACTATTTACCTTTGCCTATGCTAAACAGCATTTTTAATTCAACGACTGTAACCTTTTCGCACAAAACAAATAAACTTACCTTTTTAAACAATTCAAAACTGCATTCGAAATTTGAATAAATCATGCTTCCTTTTTATAATAATGGCTACCCTAACGCAACGTTAGGGTAGGTCTACACAATAGAGTTTAAACTAATATTTGTAACATTGCTGCCCTCTTGCGGCGAACGATGAAGGGCTACTAATTGTCATTTTGTTATAACATTGATTTTTATTCTATTTGCCTTTTCGTTATTATTATTTTGATTCAGATTAAACTGATTCGCTACCGCTTGACCCAATGGTGATTTTTTTGGAGTTTTTGAAGCGTGGATGATTGACGCTAAAATAAATTGCGGAATTGTTATGTGAAAATGTAACTTATTGTATTAGTAGTTCGAGAGTTTAACGTGCTTCGAAATAACTTAAATTTGCATGAAAAGTTAGCGGTATTTTACGTTCTTCGAATTTTAGTCTTTCTGCCGCTGCTTATCACCTAACAGCCTAAAAGTAACAGTGTCTGCATGGGACATACCATACAGTCAATTAAAAATATTCGTGTTTTTAAAAATCGGCCTAACATGTCTACGCCGATTGGAGTATAAGTAGAAATGCTTATAACATACCAGGCAAATGTGTACATCAATCAAAAACACATAAAAATTAACCACGAATTCCTTTCCTATCACTTACTGCGCTTAACCTCTACGATTTGATTTATTTAACGGTGCTGGATAGCTTTTACCAAAAGTGGTGATCGTATTAGTGGTTCAGGCAGCTTCGATATCATCAGGATTGTGCCGGAATATAGCAGCTCTTCGTGGATGTGGAACGACAACGACAACGGCTCCCCTGACAATGATGTTATATAGGACTAGATCAGTAGTGTACGGCGTCGACGCGTTACTACGTCGTATATGTCCGCAAGCATATCCGACTTCAGTTATCAACTTGACGTCAAGTGAGTGATTGCTTGACGATAAAAATATCAAAATGGTGAAATGTGCAGTTAAAATTTGTATGTCACGGTCTGAAAAGATTAATAAAGCAAGTGGTGTTACATTTCACACGTAAGAATGCTAAATTTACTTCAGACTATTAAAAAAAAAAAAAAAAATACGTGACGAATTAGATTTGTCAAACATTATTTTTGCCATCAGTGTTACCAGTAAAAACGATTTTGATTTTGCCAGACTGTTGGGAGTTTAGTGAATGACGAATGTATGTCGAAATTATTATTATAGTATGTTTGGTAAACATTGAAATAGTATAATTCCTTGTTAACAGTAGTTATTTATATTTACGTTTACGCACCTTTTTTTATCATTGGCAACTCTGGCCGTTTTTCCGATGACAATGTCTTGTCTCATTCCAACGTAATTAGTTTGACGGTAGAAGAAAAGAGACAAACAGATTATTTTGACAGATTGACATAATTTATGAATCCGTTTCAAAGCTTTAAACTCTTAAGTGGTTACGTTTTTCTGAAATAGTTAGTAGGACGCTGCTCCTCTAGTGTTATATAACCCCATTGTCCCCTGACATCATCTCTGTCATCAGAAGACATCCGCCACGCAACCATCGATGCGACGTTCTGCTAGAATGACTGTCACCAGTCAGTGTCAGTGTTATCCGACCTATTTGGTGATTTCAGTAACTTCATAACAAAACTAGACGGCGCCATTAGCTTCGTCGTCATGTTTATACATGCTCGTATGTCTCGATCGTTAGCTATTTATCGGATCGCCGGAGCCGAGTTTTTACCTAGTAGGTAGGTAGGTAGGTACCTAATCGTTACCATGATTGTTCCAATTCGTCATCTTCTGGCGCCGAAGCTTTTATCTGTCTCTGTTTAATGTTGATTTACATCATGAAATATAGGTGCAGAAGGTCAATTTTATACTTCGTGTAACTTCAACTTTATTGAAATGGCAACAGTAGAATAACGAAGTACGCGTAGTCATTAAGTTAAATTAGGTAGTGAACTTCTGTAGACGTCATAATAACGATGGAATCGATATTTGATATTTGTTTTTATTTATTTTTTATTTTAGTTATGTAGATTAAGATATTTTTTAACTAGGTATAAGGTGTAGATTTAGGATTTAGTTAGTAAGGCCACTCTGTCGCATTGGATCATAGATCTGTAATGATAGTGTAGGTAAGATTATTATAAATAAATAAATTTAAACATGAAAAAAACCGCAATTTGATTCGGTTGAAAAGAAACATCTTGCATTATACAGGGTTAAATTAAATTGGCTAGCGAAACTTCACAGACTTAGTGAGATACCTGAACATGACAAAACATGGTTTTATATTTTTTTTTAAACTTCAAGTTATCATCTGCCTAGCCTTTTCCCAACTATGTTGGGGTCAGCTTCCAGTCTAACCGGGTGCAGCTGAATACCATTATTTTACATGGAGCGACTACCTATCTGACCTCCACAACCCAGTTACTGGGTAATACGATACCCTTGGTCAGACTGGTTGTTAGACTTTCGGGCTTCTGACGACCCGTAACGACTGCCAAAGATCCACGAATGACAGCCGGAACCACGTGCTTTCCGAGGCACGGAGGGGTTTAGATATGTAAAGATGGTCACCCATCCACGGACCAACCGCGGCAAGCATAGCTTAACCAGGTCTTTCGACCCGTGCGCCTATTATAACTTAGCCACCAGCCCCTGTGTAACCAGACATGATTTCAAATATGACAAGTAACTTAATCTTCAAAATCGCGTTGTATGGTACTAGTATTTGAGCATAATAATATGCGCAAAGTTTGAACACATTTTGCACTTTGCCATGCCGTCTTGCAAAAACAAGGTTCAAACTTCTAACCTTTTAAGAAGCTATTTCTGTAGTCAGCGATTAAAAAGAAGAAAATACGTTTATTTGCGTTTAACAGGACACAAAGAAAGAACACTAACACGAAAAGAAACAAGGGGAAAATATGCGTCACATTCATGCAAAACGGCCATCGCTCAGCATAATGCTGCGACCCTACGCGAGACAGAGCCCCAGCGCTGGTTTTTAGTGACAGTCGGCGTTGAAAAGCGCAGTTAAAAATTAAATAAATACAATACTTAGTTCTAAATCCTTACTTCCTTACTTCCTTACTATCCTTACTTCCTTACTAATATTATAAATGTGAAAGTAACTCTGTCTGTCTGTCCGTCTGTACGTTACGTTTTCACGCCTAAACCGCTGAATCGATCGTCATGAAATTTGGCAGAGATATAGACTGGGATATGGAGAAGGACATAGGCTACTTTTTTACGCGATAACCAGAATCCACGCGGGCGGAGCCGCGGGCAAAAGCTAGTGTTTATATAAATATAATATTTAAAATGACAACATTCCGTTGTCTTTCCTTGTCGTCGTGGTTGATTGTGTTTCGCCCTTGTGAGATTTCTTTCGGCAACTGTAAAGGTCATGGCTTTGTTGATCCTACCACCTAAGTTCACGCTGTGGAATATAAATAAATATTGAGTATTGAGACTCCGTCATAGTTGCGACATACAAATACGCGAGGGATGTTTACGTTTGCTGAGTCTGTGCTGACAGGCCACCACATCTGCCACGTGCTAACAAGCACGGTTTCCTGGTTTCCTTTATACTAAGTGTGCGAGTGCGCAGAACAGACAGTGACCTTTACCCGCGACCTAGCCGTGTTTCTTCTACATATTTAATTATATGTATTAACCTAACACATACATACATATATATAACCTTATATGTGATAAGGTAACGGTGCGGTTTAAAAGATAATAATGTAATGACGTGGACACTCACGGTACGGCTGGTCCATAAATTCAAGGTCGCTCAGCGAGTTATTGAACGGGCTATGCTTGGAGTTTCTCTGAGGGATCGAATCCGGAACGAGGTGATCCGGCAGAGAACCAAAGTTGTCGACATAGCTCACAGAATAAGCAAGCTGAAGTGGCAATGGGCCGGCCATATTAGCCGTAGAACCGATGACCGTTGGCCGTTGGCGTAGACGATGACGATGACCGTTGGCGTAGACGTGTTCTTGAGTGGAGACCATGAATCGGCAAACGTAAGGTAGGACGCCCTCAGGCTAGGTGGAGCGACGATCTTCGCAGGGTGGCTGGTAGCAGCTGGATGAGAGTTGCCGAGAATCGAGCTGAATGGCGTGCAATTGGAGACGCCTATGTCCAGCAGTGGACTGCTATAGGCTGATGATGATGATGATGAATGTAAAAGGTATTTACAAGGTAGACGTAAGTGGAAACGCCGGGACACGTTAGGAGGACATATAGTGACCTAATTGGTGATGTTCTTCAGAAAGGTCAGGTGCGTAGTACTCGCAACCGGCGTGTGTGTATGACCGGATGTATGAACGTAAACGGAGCAAAAGGAGCATAGCAGGTGACGTTCTATAGTTTCTGCCTACCCCTTATGAAGAAGGCGTGAGTTTATGTATGTGAAAGAAAAGAAAAAGAAAGAAAAAACGTTTATTTGCGGTAAACATGACGCAATAACATAAACACAAAAAAATAATATGAGAACTATGGGGGAAAAATGCGTCACATCCACGCAAAACGGCTATCGCTCAGCATTATGCTGCAACCCTATGCAAGACAGAGCCCCAGCGCTGGTTTTCAGCGACAGCCGGCGTTGACGTAATGACGTCGTCCGGTGCAGCAAACAATTATTAAGACGCTACCAGCACAGCGTACTTAAAGAAAATAAGTATAATTTAATTTAATTTAAAATGTGATTGAATAAAAAAAGAATATAAGAAAAAAAGAAAAAGGAATTGTACATGCTATGAGAATATCATCCTCAACAAAACGTGTTCCGCTTTATATTTAATATTATATCTGTGCGCTTTATGAAGTGGCAACATTTCGAAGCGTCCTATTTGACGTTCGTACACCCAAAATGCACCAAAGAAACTATGATGCAAGGAATTACAAAATGGCCAATGATGTAATGTGTTACTATTATGCAATTGTGTCACTATTATGCGTTTGTGAGTAAATGTGAAAGATGCGATGGACCCAATAAAAAGACAAAACCTTGGAGACTGGAGGGTGACCCGACATGTCAAACACTAATCCTCTCATTGTTGGAACGTCAGGATTTCGTACAATTTATATCTAATTGTGTCTCAAATTTGCCACAGGTGAGCTCCTAAACGAGCTTTGGAGCTTCAAAAACAGGATGGTATGAACAAATGTGGAATGTATGTATGGATCCCTGAATCGGTTTTCAGAGACCCGCAATATTTTCAATGTTTTATTGTACCACTTGGTCGGCGGCGTGGTAAATATGTATACCCATGCCAAATTACAGCTTTCTATACCCAAAGTCGTCTCTAATTCGGATAATTTATGTAAACAAAGTAATGTCAAGAAATATCACTGTCAAAATGACAGGACAGTGGTGCAAAACATTTTATCATTAAATGTTTTTGTAAATAATCATCGATAAAAATAAAGTGAATTTATTATAAGAACTATACAAACAAAATACCGTTGCCAATGTTTTTTGTAGTGTGTCAGAGACACGGTATATGATAGTCATAATCAGCCCTTTTAAGCCCAGTGCTAGACGTAGGCCTCCCAAAATCGATTTCCAATCGAAAGAGTTTACAGCTGTTTTCATCCAAAATGTGGCTAGACTGAGCCATGCTACTTACAATACGAATCTATTTATGAGAGCTGTAATATTAGTGTTGTTGAAGATGTAATTTTTTTGTTAATGTTTGGATCTCCTGCATTGTTACCAGTATCATAAAATATTTTATACCAGAAAATCTCCTTTTGTAATAACTTTGTTTAAAACCGAAAATTTATAAAAATAATTACGGTATGATTTTTTTTAATTTTTTTTTTTAAATCAGTTCTTAAAAGAAAATGAAACCTCTTTTTTCGCAATTTTATGTGAATTACCATTACGAAGATATTTTTTTGTTATGTTATCCCCTTTGTTTACATAAATTATCTGAATTTGAGACTTTGGCTATAGTACTAAGAGTCTCCGAGCTAAGCCGCGGGTCTGTCCGCGGCTTAGCTCGGAGACTAGTTACTAGCTACTTGGACATGGCGAAACCATAAGGGTTACTTGTTGACTACGGAACCCTAAAAATCTGCTATTAGTGCAAATGAAAAACAAAGAGAAAACAATCATAAAAAAGAAGAAAGAAGAAGAAGAGGAAGTATGTGTGAGAAAACAATCCAACAGTGAGACATCCAGTATGTCATGCTCACTAAGATGTCTTGCTGATGGTGGCGCGTGTGTTGGATCATTTATGTAGCTCCCTTCAAAATGGTTGAGCTGAATGGTGCTAATCGATGGGTCATGTTCGTGAACGGGCGCTGTCAGTTGGGACTGGTCATCTCTTAGCTGCTGGCTTATTTTAATTATTTTGTTTTTGTTTCTATTTTTTGTAAGTACCTACTCTGGAAACTTTTATTTTATTTTTACATCGTTCCCACATTTTGTTATAAATTTAACATTATAGATGTAACTAATATTTTTGTAACAATTTAATTTAAAAGAGTGTCCCTGGAGTTTCTTGCCCGTTCTTCCCCATAGGTACCTACTACGCTTTGGAATGGGCATGCGGCTTCATTTTTCTTACTGACCGACTCCTTGATAATTCAAAAGTGCCTGTAAATGGTTTAATTGAAATAAATGATTTGAGTTTGAGTTTGAATCAGTCGCACTAACGTACGTCGAGCTGATGTGTTGTCGATCCACTGATGGTCGACATAATCGTATTGTCGCCGTATTTGTTTGTCGCAACTATGATGTGGAGTCCAGTATGAGTATGAAATAAAAAAAAAAACATTGATTTTGAACCAAACACTTGTACACTTTTTATAATCCTGCCAAACTGCGTGACAGTTGGTCGGCAGGATTAGCGCTAGTTTTAAAACATTCGGTCATTATCATTATCATTTCAGCCGTAAGACGTCCACTGCTGGACATAGGCCTACCCGAAGCACCGCCACTTCGACCGGTTCTGTGCTTCCCGCATCCAGCGGATTCCTGCGGCTTTCATAAGGTCATCGGTCCACCTTGTGGGAGGCCTTCCAACGCCTCTCCTCTCCTTTTCAGTTCTGAAGAATTGCCAAACTTAAGTGGCAATGGGCAGGGTACATTGCGCGCAGAACAGATGGCCGTTGGTGCCGAAAGGTTCTGGAGTGGCGACCGCGTACCGGAAGACGTAGCGTTGGAAACATTCGGTATAACTATTTAATTAAACATCAAAGTTGGTAGATACAGATCATTTAAAAGAAGCGTAGGAATACAGCGTTAGTTCAGTTGAGTGTCCCTCAACCGATCAGTTATTGTCACACTTTGCACCATATCAATCAGCAGCTTTAGCCTTTAATTTATTCCCCAGTGTTCGCCTGGTAAATACACCACTGTCGTAGATGTTTCGTGGTATTATCTCCATGCGTAACTAGCCTTCTGAATCTTTTTATTCCACGTCCGCTCCCGTATATGCTGTGCCGTTGTTCACGTAGACACCATTACGGCGAGTTCGGCGGTACAGGTTATTTTTAACAGGTGCACGTGAATTGTGGTAGATTTTCTGAGAATATGCTCGAGACATGAGTATTGCAACGAGACATGACATGGGTTTCATTTTGGTTAGTTCGTGCGAAATGACGCAGGTATATTTTAGCGGTAGGATGGTTCTTGGTTCAAATGCCGTCTTTTCTAAAGTGATAAAGGAATTATTAAAATTGTCACATCTTTTTAAAAACTATACACCTTCCTCCCATACCTAACCTAACCTAACACTGATATTTGAAAATATTCTAAAAATCAATTACTTATTTTAAAAAAAGTAACCGTGGTGTTTCTTGCCGGTTCCTCTCCATAGGAAACAAGCATTTGGAACCGTTGCATGCACCTAGCTTCTCACGTTTCATAATTGCCCATGTAGGTTTACGGGCTTTTTTTCTTTATCGAAAATGAAAAAAAAAAGCCAAATAGAATAAGAAAAAAAAAATCTAGTGAAATTAATTTGTAAAGTTATGTCTAACGCGGATAAAAAACTGAGAATCACGCAAAATCTATCAAGCGTTTTTTTCAGCCAAGTATATTCGTTCGAGTTCGATCGTTGTATTTTATAATTATATTTCACATTATTATACTTTATAGTAAATACAAATATTTAAGTAGTCGTAATAATGTAAATAGAAAATAATTGTCAATTTGCCATACTTATAAATACTAAAGATAACAAGTTCTAGGCTGAAAAAAAAAATTGTACTTTAATTTATCTTTAATAAGATTATCACGAAAAACCTCTAGAAATGCGACGTTGCCAGCCCGCGAAGGATGAACGCTCTTAAGAAAATATTTTCAACCAAAAATTAGGTATTCAATCGCAGTAGACTAGTACCTAACCGGACACTACCTATCGATATAATAACAGTCCCAAATCTCCTTTCCCGACCCTCAGAACAGCCGGTCTATTTTGTAAACATCTCACTATGAAAACTTAGGTGTCGTCAGCTTAAAAAGCGGTGTCAATAGTGTCAATCTGTAGCATTAGGTGGAATGACAGCAGAATTTGCAGAATAGATCGTTAGAAATAGAGATGGTAGATATTCCTACCGGGATATGCCAACTAGAGCACGCATACTTTCATTCCCCTACTTTTACAGTGACTCATATGAGAGTAACACTATTATGTCGCCCGGCCTCGCCGACCCATTGCCGAAAATCGAATTAATCGAATTTCAACTGCCGTTCGTCCCGAATTCAAACGGACGTCGGCGAATATAGGCCGCGAATTTGTATCTCCCGTGATCCCAGACCTCGAGTCTACATATTTTCAACTTTAATTCGTATGTGTTAAGGTTCTTTTTGTATGGTACTACAGTATATTATTATGTTCTATGTTAAGAGGATTTGGTTTCCGCACATAGTCCTTCAGACGGACCATTGTGCGTGAGCCATAGCGGCCGTCGGTGGTTATTCCAACCAGCCCACCTCCTTCCAGAAGTTAATAATGTCTCCCAGTCTGTCCAGAACATCGGTGAAGGATCCGGGTGCCCCGAGGGTTTCTGGCCTAATCTCGGTGACGCCTGTGCACTCGAAGAGCACGTGCGCAACGGTTTCCTCCATCTGCATACAGGCCCTGCACATAGGGCTGTCCGTTATCCCTATTGTGTGAAAATGTTTGTGTAGCGAGCAGTGTCCCGTGATGGTCCCTGTCACCAAGCGCAGACCATTCCTGTCCAGGTACAATAACTGCCTAGTCAGCCTACCATCGAAGGATGGCATAGCTTCTCTGGACTGCCTGCAGCCTGGTGTCAAGGTACAGTCATATAAGCATGGACTTTATTTCGTGGAGACAAGGGTGTGATTTGCATGTCATCACAGCTATGTTAACCTCAAAATGTTTTTAATGTGAAAGTTGTTTTAGTAATGTTATGTAACAATGTTTGTTTGAATTTCGAATTGGATTGTAAGCGTCTGCGAATTGTTTTTATACGTCAACTAAAATATTATGGCGTTCTGTTTTTGTTTGAATAATTTTGCTAAAATTATTTTTCTGGGCCGAAATATTTGGGTGCAACAATGACAATGTGATGAAAATGATAATTCTGAGCAAAATGCAAATCAACTGACGATTTACGTCAGTTGATTCGCAGGTGGAGAGTTGATCAATCATAATGATTACTGACAAACGGCGAATGAAGTGTTGGCAGATCAGTTACATAATTTAGAAAATATGAGAAATTTACGATATGTAGGCAATTCAATATTCTTTCGAAAACTTAACTGACCGTCTGGGGCAGTGGGCAAATGAAAAGAAGCATTTATTATCGTAATAAATGATGAAAAAAAAAAAATGTTACCACTGTGTCGGTGTGATTAATATGTAAAATTACAGCTTCCTACTATTAGGAGTCTCTGAGCTGATGATGAGCCGCGGACAGACAGACAGACGGACATGGCGAAACCATAAGGGTCCTTGACTACGGTATCCTAAAATTACTTGTAAAAACATGTCAAAAGTAATTTTTGTTTTAAAATTTATAAGTTCTGTGTCTTATATGACTCTGAGAAGAAAGACTCCCTTCCTCCCCACTCATCCGACTTCTACTCCTACTCCTTCACTGTGCACGCGGCTCGGTTGTGGCTGCCACCTGACATTAGGAACTACCAAAGAAGAGTAAAAGATCAAGCACTATCTTTCCACTTCGTCATAGTTGCATATTATTATGACTGTATTTATTATTTTCCACTACATTGTAGTTCTAAGTATACTCTTATATTTGAGTGATATTTATTTTAGAAGTCTGTATGTATGTATATTCTCTTATTGTATGTTTATAAGTATTTATATTAATTAGTGTATAGCTATTTTAATTTTATGTATATTTTTTTCTCTTCTACTCTTACCCACGTTGTCTACATCTCTATATCTACTTTCCTATCGAGGTATGCTGCAAGAGATTTCATTAGAAATAAGCATCACCTTTGTACGTATTTTTCTGTTCATTTCTTCTTGTCTGTTTATATGTGTGTACTTGTGCAGTCTCTTCTAAAGTCTAAAACTGACTACCATACACCTTTTGTTTTATGCCCATTTTTTAAACACGGAAGTTAACCCAAACAATTCATTCAATGTTGTCATTTCTTTGTAATTTCTAAAACAAATCTTGTCCGTGATCACTTTAAGACCTGCAAGTCTCCCGCTGCCTTCCATAGAGATGTTTTAATTTTTTCTACAAATTCACGGCACATACGGACCATAGATAAACAAGGTTTAATAAAAACTTTCTAACATAAACAATGGGTATGAACTTTCGCGGCGGGGGAGCAATTTGTCATGCGAAGGGCCTTATACAAACAAACTGAGGGAATGTGGTGTGGGTGATAGGAGGTAGCGAGAGCGAATGTAATATCAGGGGCCCTAGGCCGGAGGCGTTACGTAAATTCGAGCGGTTTTTAATTATATCCTGAACCAGCACAATCAGTATCACCCGTAGATTTGAATAAAGTCTTAAAATTAAATAAATGTTGTTTGCGAAACGAGAATTTCCAATAAAAAAATCGTTTGAATTTAATCAAACTCGTAGCATTTATTTCAAAGAAAACAGTCAGATAGATGAAGCTAGTTGCCCATTCCAAAGCGTAGTAGATTCCTATGGAGAAGATAGATAGATAGAAGATAGAATACTCTTTATTGCACATCATAAAAATTACAGAACAGATATATTAAAAAGAGAGAGATACCGATAGATCGATAGAGAGAGATTTGATTGAAGAACGGGCAAGAAACTCCACGGACAATATTTTAAATCAACATTTACTTGGCGCTTTCGTGTTCGGTCAACAGAACGCAGATGGGCTACATACATGTACTCGTAATGACGATAGCTTTAATTACTATTGTTCAGTGTCCATTGTCTTAATCTAATGAATTGTCAAGAAAAGGGATGGGTTCCCTAAAGCCTTACGAATGAACGTGGACGTGCAAGCATTGCCTTGCTCCTAGCATGAACTGTTTCCAGCAAATGATTGTGAAACTCTCAAGGGAGAAAAGTGACGTTTAAAGTAACCACCATTGGCGATTGTATACGTGACTCGTAGAAAATTTATTGAATCACCGTATCTAATCATAGGTAGACGGGAAAAGACCTCGCAGTCGGTCACCTAATCGCTGGTTAAACCAAGTAACCTTCCTCACTGGAATTTCTGTTACGACCGCCCTGAACGAACACGAGAATCGAACGATGTGGCAGAACATCATACATAAAGCCACGAAAATTATGTCTACACAACTAAGTAACTAATGCAATTAATGTTGTTGAACTGTCAAAATGAAAGCCATTGCTACTGTAAGTGTATTACGTAATTACTCCGTTGATGTGTGAACGTAAACGAAGCAAAAGGAGTATATTATGTATTATATAGATTGTAGAAGATGGCGTTCTATAGTTTCTGCCCACCATGGGAAAAGGTGTGATTTTATGCATGTGTATTTTTTGGTTTGCTCCCGCGTAGTTGATAACTCGCTGTACCTTATAACTTGTACAGTGATTAGCGTTAATTTGGGCCCCAACTGAAAGCTTTCTACTCCCAAATGTGGCTTCAGTTTGATGTTTGAATTGTCGAACTTGTCACTTTGTAGTTGTTTTGACTAACTGTCCTTAAATGGATGCTACTTTTATAGAAAGTGATAATGGAAGCTATTTGAATGTGTCTATGTGTTTTGTGATATACTGCCCTTTTTTGAAAGCAGTCGTATAATCAGCCTAAAATGTTCTCACTGCTGGGACGAAACCTCTTCTCTTCAAGAGGAAGTGGGCTGTAATCCACCATGCGGGCCCATTGCGGGTTGGTTGATGTCACTTGTCTTCAAATTTCTAGTTCTAGGACCTGCCGGTTTCCTCACGATGGTAACCTTCACCGTTTTGAGAGCAGTTGTGATGAAATGACTTACACAAAGTAAAGCCTGCCTGGGTTCGAACCCATGACCTAAATCGGGGCTGTTACTACTAACGGCCACCACTGCTCTTAAAACAAAAGCAGTTGAAACTTTTTAAACATTTAGTATCTAGTGATTTCTTGTGTCAAAGGAGATGAGGAGATTCTGTTACCGACTACAGTTCAAAGATTTAATTCGTTAGATGGTGTTAGCAAGCTACTCATCGTTTCAGCTGAATGACGTCCACTGCTGGACATAGGCCTCCCCCAAAAGGATTTGCCATAATCCCCACGCTTGGCAGGCGGGTTGGCGATCGCAGTATGGTGTCAAAAATGTATCGAGAACGCTGCTGCCCATTCTCTAGTAAGTCCCTTAGTCGCCTTTTACGACACCCACGGGAAGAAATGGGGTGGTGCTATTCTTTAAGTCCGGCTCCACACGGTACGCTATGGTACGGTACGCTACGGCACGCTACTCAGTAGAATTATATTCAGCTATCTGCCAGTGAAAGTCCCGTCAAAATGGGTCCAGCCGTTTTGGAGATTAGCTGGAACAAACAGACAGACATACAGTCAGACAAAAATATGTTATACGAGTAAGTACCGTATATGCTTGCGTAAGCATTTAGTCAAAAGCTGTTTTTGAATTTACAAACAGACACTTAAATTTTATTTATTCGTATAGATGTATATAGACTTATATGATAAAACAATAATGTCTGTTTAGTTTAACGGCTATTAATAAAACCATGTTCCATAAAAGTGACTAGAACGAACTATTCTTAGCGAGGAATCATAACATACCTAACAAATGTGTATTTCCTCAGAACGTTACATCCAACAGGAAAATAGCAAAAACAAACAGTTATCTATACATACAAATAAATTAAATTAAAATGTCTGTTTGTGATGTCAAAATAACAGCTCTTTACTACATGCATAATAAAAAAGGTACTTACAAAAAAAAAAAAAAAATATGCTGTCTGTTTGTTGCGGCTAATCTCCGCAACGGCTGGACCGATTTTGAAGGGATTTTCACTGGCAGATAGCTCATGTTATAAGGAGTAAAGGCTCGTCCAGACTGGCGCGATATGGCAGCCGCGACAGGCAGCGCAAACCTTGTCGCACCCACGTAATCGCATCAGAGTGTGGGAGCCTTTTTTTTTGAGGGCGGAAATCATCAAATGACCCCTCCCGCTCTGGGTGGAGCGGAAGGGAGTGTCAGACTCTTACTGACTAAAACCCACCCGTGTTCCTTCCTTGGCCCTTTATGTTCCGGGGCAGCGGTACCCCTTTCGGACAATCCGCTGACCCGGCAGGCTTGGGCCCTAATGGGCCCCTCGTCGTTGCTGACATCTCAAATCCCAATTCAGGCTTTAATTTTAGAAAAAGCCACGCTGGTGAAGTCCCGGGCAGCAGCTAGATTAGTGAATAATAAGTATTTATAATTGACGTAATATTATGTAGATGTAAGCAGATCGTTTCCGTTACCAGCTGGCAAAGTTACTCAAATACGTATGTAAATAGACTTTCTGCCAAAAAATATAGTGTTAAAAAGTAAGCCAAGTTCTTATTGAATACGAGGCTTTTGGTTACTTTGTGTATTTTGTAAATTTTTAGGGTTCCGTACCCAAAGGGTAAAACGGGACCCTATTACTAAGGCTCCGCTGTCCGTCCGTCTGTCACCGGGCTGTATCTCATGAAGCGTGATAGTTAGACAGTTTTTATTTTCACAGATGATTTATTTTTGTTGCCGCTATAACAACAAATACTTACAAAAAAATAGAGTAAAATAAATATTAAAGGGGGCTCCCATACAACACACATGATTTTATTGCCGTTTTTATAGATAACTAGCTTTTGCCCGCCTCTCCGCCCGCGTGGATATCAGTTATCGTGTAAAAAATGCCTATGTCATTCTCCATATCCCAGGCTATATCTCTGCCAAATTTTATGACGATCGGTTCTGCGGTTTAGGCGTGAAAACGTAACATACAGACAGACAGACAGACAGACAGACAGATAGACAGACAGACACACAGACAGAGTTACTTTCACATTTATAATATTAGTATGGATAGTACGGAACCCTCCGTGCGCGAGTCCGATTCGCATTTGGCCGGTTTTTTTTTGTAATGTGCGTCTTGCGAAATAAACAAATTTTCATTATTTTTCTTTCTTTCTTCTTTCTTATGTGGTATCAAAATTGGTGCATGGTTCCAAACGGTCCTATGGAGAACAGGCAGCCAGAAATTCCTCGAAAATCTATGTAATCATTTTAGTCGTAAACTACACACTGCAGAGTAATGATTACGAACAAGCTTTCAGTTAGATCAAAGAGATGGTACGAACACTAGTCATCACGCTTACTTAGCATTAAGTACACAGCAGAATGATATTAGAGTTTGGGGCAATGTTACTTGGTGTTTAGTACTGTAGAGGATGCATTTTAATTTATCAATTTTTTTTTTTTTTTTTTTAAATTTCTGTGTTTATTGTTATAGTATGATAAGTTTACTTCAAATGTGTGGTATTTATCCATAGATCAATTTCTTTCTAGGTTAAAGAAAAAATAATAAAAACTATGCCATAGGCTTCTACTCCGTTCACCTAGTATACCCAAATTTTTACGAGACGGTAAAAAATGTCATCCGGTATACTACTGCTGTGATTTTTTTACATATCCAAGTACAACCATTTAGCTGGCAGGGAGGGGACACTAAACTCTAAAAAAAATAGCACTTTAAAGCCTAATATTTCAGAAACGGATTCCTTAATCGAAAAATTGTTTGCACAAACCCGCAATATTTTTGAAAGACCCATCCAGCAATACCCCGCACCATAGGGTAGGCGAAAAAAAAAAACATCCCCACTTTACATGTACAGGAGGTACCCTAAATAACAATTTTTTTATGATTTTAATTTACCAATTTGTCGGCGTGATTAATATATATATCCATGCCAAATTATAGCTTTCTAGTACTAAGATTCTCTGAGCTAAGCTGGGGACAGACAGACGGACGGACATGGAGAAATTATAAGGGTTCCTTGTTGACTACGGAACCCTAAAAAGGCGAAAATAAGTTTGTTTGTTTGTTACCTTTTCACGGCTAAACCACTGAACCGATCATCCTGAAATTTTGTACAGAAACGGACACGGTAACTTTCATCCCGAAAAAAAGTACTGTTCCCGAGGAAAACAACAATGATAATAGATGGCGCCACGTGTCTTTCGAATCATGATTGAATTATATTATTACTAGCTTTTGCCCGCGGCTTCGCCCGCGTGGATGTCGGTTATCGCATAAAAAAGTACCCTATGTCCTTCTCCATATCCCAGGCTATATCTCAAAATTCTAACTTAATATTAATTTTAATGTGATTCACTATGTGAATAGAAACCGAAACAAATGATTTAATATAATAAAAGTACTTATGTTCTAAACGTGAATGAGTCTTTACCTAAAGATAACAAACACAAAATCAAAAGGATAATATTTTTGTGTTCACCAAAAATCTTAAGGTACATCTATGTATGCATTTCTAAAATTTTATTCTTCCCCGAAAAATACTGATCGTGCACCAAATATTAAAGTTTAGGTTAGGTTAGGTTATATTTTGGTGCACATTCAGTATATTTGGTGGAACACAGGCAAAATTAGGTAAATGAAATGGGAGTACTTTTAAATAAAATTGAAGTACTTTTAAATACCATCCAAATCAAAATACGAAATTTCACTCAAATTCTTAAAGCAATCAATTGTACCAAATTACAACACGAAATAAAAGTGCGACACAATAATAATTTTAAAATAATTCACGTAAGTACCAACAATGTGAAAACAAAACGAAATCCTCCGAAATGTCGCATGATACAGGAAATATCTAATGAACACCATTGGTGCATAACTTTTCTCAGGGTCACGTTCGCAATTGGACGAAATATTTGACATTTATTTTGTTCTTGCAACACGATCTGGCTGTAGAATTCGATTAATCGACTAATACTTGACCGGTTGACATTTTAGTGGGAACACCACTAAACGAACGAAAAAAAAAAAAACAAAATACGTCTGTACTCTGTGGTCGTATGGCGGTGTGGCGCGGTGCTTAATGTAAACATTCATCAAGGTTATACGTGCGTTAAGTAATGGATTCAATGAGAAAACGGTTTAATCTTAGAAGAACCTTAGACAGAATTACTGAGAAATAAGTGCAGATTTCGTATTGAGTGTTATTTTATCGAAAAGTGATAAATATGTCAGTGAAAAAGTAACGAAAGTTTTGGAATGCACAAATTTTGATCATAAGGCCGCCGTGTTTAGTAAAGTTTTTATGATAAATATTCTTGTATACTGTTTGAAATACACATAAGTAGCTAGCTTATTTATCTACGAACATAATTTGGCTAATAGCTACTGATATTATAGCGTATTGTTATCGTAATCGTATTTCCAAGTGTAAAATTCGGCAAACAAATACCTACAAAATGGCAATAAAATGGTTATAGTATGTTATCCTTAAGAGATAGACATATGCCATCGCGGACTTTTTTGAAGACCTTTATACGATACATAATTCCACCATACATTATTTTGTTATATCTCAAAGGGTTTAGACAGCGTTTTCGTTGAAAGCTCCCAGACGGCTTATTTTTTTCCGACACCTCCAACAAATATCGTTAATTCATACAAAAATGCATACAAAAACTTAACAAATTATATACTAAAACTTTCCTCGAGAACCAAGCTATCCATTGGTGAAAACAGCATGAGAATCGGTGCAGTAGTTTTTGAGTTTATCGCGAACAGACAGACAGACAGACAGACAGACAGACAGACAGACAGACAGACAGACGCGGCGGAGGACTTTGTTTTATAATATGTAGTGATATAGACTTGAGTAGTTCGTTAAGAGTTTTTTATGGCAAAAATGGCATTAACCGGCAAAGCCCCGGGTGTGACCGGATGTGACAAAAGGCAAGCATTGATTTGTGTTATGCAGTGACAGCGTAGTGGTGTGACCGTCGGACTGCCAAGTCATAGGTCTTGAGTTCAAACCCAAGGCACGCACCTCTGACTTTTCGGATTCATGTGCGTATTGTTTAATTATCACTTGCTTAAAAAACGGTAAAGGAAAACATTCTGAGGAAACCAGCATGCCTGAGAGATATTTCTCGACGGCATGTGAAGCTAAGTAAGAGGCCCATGGGCGGCATAAAAACTCTGACACCAGTACTCTAATTGCGTAATAAACTATAAATCGCAATCTGAATGATTTTGAAGCACATTGCTAATCCATTGCTTCATATATTCGAAAAATTAGTCAGCTCAACAACGGAAATAACGCAATGAATGTTGTTGAACTGACAAAATGAAACCTATTCTTATTGATAGTGTGTTAGCAATTACCCAGCTGATGGTTAGTCACATGAAAAAGAAAGAAGATTAAGTCGACTCCCCGAGCTGACAAGCGCGTGATACAATAGTAGATTGTACAGCTAGTGCATAAAAGATGCCATTTTACCCCTTGACATTTTATCTACACGAGCCACAGGCTAGGGTGGATAGTTAAGTCGAGGGGTAAAATGGCTTGTTTATGCCCGAGTTATACACTCTGCTCTCTTTCTCTCTCTCTCTGGTTTTCACTTCGATTGCGAGAAAATGAAATAGGCATAAAGTATATAACAGTATTTTTTAATTTTCAACATTATGTCATTCGACTAGGGTACTTCATACTGCCAAGTCATAAAAACGTTTCTTTGCGTTTTTAAATAATAAAGCCATCTATTTTATCTGGTTTTATTAAATTAACGATAGAAAAAATGGAAGTGATATAAATTAAAGCAATTGAAATAAAATAACGACTTTAATCTGCGACGTTTTATTGTGCGTGTGGCTGTTGGGCCTGATTATCTAAATCTTAGGACAAAAAACTTTATGCACTAGAGCATAAAAAGAGACTTTGTCGCCTACGCACAACATAAAGATGAACTTTTAGAGCATGAGAAGTGAAAATGAATTAATTGTAAAAATATTCAAAGCGCGAAATTTATTGCGATACCGTCAGCACCGGCGCAGACAGTACTTAGTATCCTAGAAACATTTTGTTCCAACTGAAATATTGCGCGGTGCGCGTGCTTTGAGAACTTGGCCTTAGCACTACTACGATAGGTACTGAACTGTTTGACGTGCAAGAATGATGCGTGTTACGGTACGAGCTAGGTGAGCGATATGAAACAAACAGAGCTTACCTTTGTATGTTTCTACACAAGTTATGTTGCTGTCTATATTTAATACAGGTCTACCTAGGAACGCGGTTAAGCACACGTGCTGAACGTGAGCTTTTAAATAGTATTTTTTTTGTGTCATAGTCTATGTGGATATTTGGTCTGGAATCTGAAAATGTGCACCATAAAATAATTAAATTTTATTGGATTTAATATGGGTCAAGGACCTGTTTTTTTATATTTTATAATAAACTAACAGTATTAATTCTCGTCAATGACCTTGAAATAATTACCTACGACTGCTCGGTAGACAAAACACAGTAGGGTTGCCCATTGCCCATTGACTTAGGTTATTTTTATAGGCTTGCCTTGCCGACTACCAAGTTGGTAATTAAAAAAAAAAAAAAAACTGGTTTCGATGTTGAAGAACTCAAACATCCATACATTGAACAATGTATAGGTATTTGATAAGTTCGTGCCATATTTCATGTAAATAAATGTCGCACCTTCCGCGTCCATGCGTAACTGCGGTGAACTCGAGACTGTTGCGTACTGGAATACATTGGAATTTCGAAGCGCGTCGTTTCGACCGTTTTCTGTGAAGATGTAATACTGTTACTTTATTATACTGTGTCTATACGGTCTACACTAAGGCCCGCTTGCACCACAAATCACTAAATGCGTTTAGAGCTAAACGTTATTTAAAGCGTCGTCGTTCTGTTTCTGTCAATCTTTTGAAGATGATCGAGACGGAATTGTTTTAAATATGATGGTGTTAAAATGGTGTATAATTTTTTTTTTAATTTTCTTGATATTTTAGCGTGTGCTAGCTGATATATGGAAAATGATGTAATCTAATGTTTTGTTTTTCTTACGTATAATCAAGTTCTTCTAAGTTAACAGACAAATGTGCTCCTGAGGAGTTAGTTGCGCCAATTCTTCTTCCCAGCTAAAACAATACAAAGTAGTGAAGGGCGGGTATTTTAGGGGACTCTCTTATATCATTTTGACGTTCAAAAAGATTCTCAGCCTAATTACGAAAAATGACTTTTGATTTTGAATATAGAATGTCTTATGCAACTTAAACCGTCATCAACGAATGTCACCGCCCAAGAACTCTGCTTACTACCCCCGCTAATCAGAGGAGTAAAATTGCCCTATATTGCCAGCATGTCACAACAGATATACCTAGATAGCCAAGTATGCCAGTGCCATGTATTCGTGTATTATTTCCGCCCTAGTTTCAGATGCTGAACGCTACACGTGTCGACGTATCAGCAGCCTGATCGACGGCTGATTGATTTGCACGTCAAAGACTGAACGTGTAGCGTTGTGTCTTGATTATTAGGAGATATTATTGGGATGTTTTGAGTGAATTTATTTTGCGTGCTTTTCGTAGAAGATGTGTTGGAGGTGGATGTGTCGTGTCTGGCCAGTAATAGTTGGTTATCTATAACAGCGGTGCCCATATTTTTTCTTAAGGAGATTGACCTAGCAAAAATTTATGACTAAGAGATCGACATTTTAACCGTTTACGGTTAAAATGTTTACGGTTAAAATTTTTGCCCCCACCAAATATTTAACAAGAAAAAAATATATATATATAATATTTGCATAAGTAAAACTACATTGGGTGCAAAGTGTCAAATCTGTATTAAATTTTTAATCATCCAATATTACAAAAATAATTTCAAATAGGTATTAGTGGTACAAAATTAAAAATTATCGTGATGCTGATGCGAAGTGTGTCATTGGTGTTCTTCCGCAAAATGTCCGTAGTTAGGAATATTCTCAGTTAAAGCTAGACTCAAGCAGGCTGTAACGTGGTCATTTGTGAGACGTGTATGATATTTTGATTTTATTACTTTTATAATGAGAAAATGCAGACTCGTACAGATATGTCGATGCAAAGAAGGCAGTCATTCAAAATCAAAAATCAAAATATTTTATTTCACATAAACCTACATGGGCACTTATGAAACGTCAGAAGCTAGGTGTACGGTTCGAGTTAGTCGTTTCCTATGGAGAAGAGCCGGCAAGAAACTCCACGGTTACTCTTTTAAAAATAATTGGCTTTACAATATCATTTGCAGTGCTATTTGATTTATTACCAGAAAGGATTACTGTCCCTAGCTTTTAAGTTGATATCCGAAATGAGCTTCAACATTGACGACCTAGTGCGCGTGCTCCATCTCGCGAAAGAGAGAACGCCAATCAGATAGTACATTTTTTTAAACTTCATGTTTCTGTACGTCGCTTTTTTCTTTAGCAAAAAGTTACAGTTTTTATTGTCGGCGAGCGACCTTAAAACCTATCTCGATCGACCGTATGGGCACTTCTGATCTATAATGATTACTACAGAATTGTAAAAAGTATATCTGCAAATTCCCTTGTGTTTATGCGGTGTCTCTTAATTTATTTCTGTTGAAGTTGTCTGGTGTAGTCTTCTTTAAAGAATTTAAAATAGATAGAATACTCTTTATTATAAACACCATAAAAATTACAGATACAAATGTAGAACTGTTACATAGGGGGCAATGGGCGGTTCTATCGCTAAAAGCGATCTTTTACAGACAACCTTTGGATGGATCAACAATTAGAAGGAGAGACAATACTGCAGGTAGTCAGTGTTGTACCATTTATATATACAATAAATACATATAGACCGAATAAAGATAGACCGTAGACGACAGCAATAACATTTAACAATAAACCCATCAAAACGGCATGTCCCTTAACAAATGTGAGATACATGCAGTCTTATGCAAAGGTAGTGCGTAGTGTAAAAGAGATGGGTATACATATCCCGTTATCATTCTGTCTTTCGTATTTGGGCGGATATGAATTGAATGACTGGGATACAAAAAATTACCAGCGCAAAATAAACAATTGTCGGGTTAGCTAACTCTGACTAAGTTTTTATTGGCGCAACCTAACCATAGGGTTACATTTTTAAAATTTTAACCCTGAGTTACTAAACTCGGAGTTAACTCAATAGTCGCTGTATTTCACGCAAGTGGCCCTAAAACTTGGAAATTAAATCTAAATTAAATCTAAGGCGATGACGTAGAGACATCAAATTGTTCATTCAGTTTCCCTTACAGTTTAAAATATCCAAGTTGGTTGTAAAGTTTGTTAAAGATTAAAACATTCTTCCCTTCAGACTGATAACAAGATCACACAGTTTCCATCAAACTGTGTCAAGGCTAACAAGCGATGTCTGGGGTTGTGTCAAGAGGGTGGCGATAGTGTTATCTATGCATTGACACAAAAACTCCGCGGTGACACATGGGACGCATACGTTGCTCTATCAGATGGGGCTCGTTTGGCGGAGACCGCCGGTGAAGGTTTCATGTGATAAGCAGTGAGGTGGTGTGTGTCTTTGGTATAGACTGGTAAATTTGTTGGGGGTCAGCTCAAGCCAAGCTTGGCTTTTGCTATGAAAGAAATTGAGTGAAAGAAATTTAGATAAACTTGAAATTAATTAAGGCAAAAGCGTCAGGGTAAGGGGTCAGGCCGGTGACATTCAATATTTCTTACGTTTTTTTTAAATTTTAAATTTGTATTAAGTTGTATTTTGATCTAAATATGATTCGCGGCCGTATCAAATATTTATTTATAAAAATCTTCAAACAACTCCAAGTTCATATTACCCTATTATTAAATAATAATAAAGTTTTATTGATTTCTAAACAAGTGTTACAATATTTAGGTATGACACTGGATTCCAAGTTGAGCTGCACGATTACTGACAAATGCGTGCACTGAATGGATAGGTCCACTCAATCTGTGTGGTTCTTTCTTCAAAAGACCATTTCAGACACCAATCTACATGGTCTTCACATGATTTGACCAAGATTATGTCTGGACTTTAAAAGAGACTGTGATCTCTGAGTTTGTTTCGACCTTTCTTCTCAGAGTAGTCAGATACGAAACGCCGACCTCATCTAGTTTTAAAATATGATTGACGTGTAAAAGTGTTTGTAAAAACCTACTTACAGAAATAAAATTATTTATCATTTATCCACACTAGGATAACCTGTGTCGCAGGATCTAGTCTCTTTCGACAGATAATATCAATCAATAAAGATAGGTTAACAAATGCACTGGTTTTAGTATAATTAATTAAACTTAGGACTAAAAGTTAACCAAGTGTATGTGTGTATGAGATGAATGTAAGTATGTAAGTGATGAGTGTGAGTGTGAATGTGATGGGTTTATGTTTGCATGTGATGAGTGTTAGTATGTATGAGATGATGAAGATAATAAATAGATTTTCCGCTTCAGCATAATTAAGCCCAAGCAGCCAATCCTGAACCAGTTTTTTGCACCCAAACTTTGTCAAGGGGAAGATATTAAGCTTTTTGTTAACTTTTTCATACAGGTATGGTCCAATACGAGAGAAAGCCTTATTGCCAAATTTGAGTTTGCAGAAAACTGCTTTCCACCCAGGATTTCTACGCGTGCGCTGATCCGCTATCCGCTATTTAATGAAATCATGATATTTGAGGCCAATTCTCTTAAGGAGTTGTATTGCTGATTCTAGTGATTATAATTATGTAAATACATATATGTGCCGTGTGGTGCCGGACGTAAAGAATATCATCACCCTATTTCTTCCCGTGGGTGTTCGTAAAAGGCGACTAAGGGACTTACTAGAGAATGGGCAGCAGCGTTCTCTATGCATTTATAACACCATACTGCGATCGCCAACCCGCCTGCCAGGCGTGGCGATTATGGCAAACCCCTCCTATTGGGGGAGGCTTATGTCCAGCAGTGGACGTCTTTCGGCTGAAATGATGATGATGATGATGATGAAATACATATATGTTACGGTCACGTATCATATTTAGATTAACATACAACCTGACACTGACCTGCAATTTGCAAAAAATGGAAGAAAATTTGAATTCCGCGGGCTTTCTTAGAGCATCATTAAAGATACGAGAGACTAATTTTTTTGTTAATTCTTCCGCCACACACTATTAATTTCTCCTAAAGGTTGTGTTCCGATCACAGAACTCACATTCAAAATCAACCAGACCTGAAACAAAAGTAGACTTCCTATAATTATGTACTCAATACTCACACTACACTTATACATAAGTAATTGTCCTATTGTCCATGCGTCATGTTCGTGAACGGGCGCCGTCAGTTGGGACTGGTCATCTCTTAGCTGCCACGGCTTATTTACATATATTTTAATTTTTGAATTGTTTTTATTACGGAGGCTTCTAACGTGCACGTCTTTCTACATTGTTCTCACATGTACCTATAACTTCAACATGAATGATGTAACCCATATTTTGGTTTAAAAGAGTGTCCGTGGAGTTTTTTGCCCGTATGTCTCCATAGGAACCTACTACGCTTTGGAATGGGCAACTAGCTTCATCTTTCTGACTGACCGATCTCTTGACAATTCTAAAGTGCCTGTAATTGGTATACTTGAAATGAATGCTTTGAGTTTGAGTTATGTTTTTATATGGGAATCGAATCCGTAACTGAAGCCAAATGCTTAGCCACTCATAAGAAGCTGTTTTCGTCTAAAATAAGTCAAGTTGATAAAGGTTTTTCGGGAGTGTCATCCCAGTAAGATAACGTTATCCGCTGCATTAACAGATGCGAAACATAACTCAATAATGATCACAACACTTTGGTTTTTGTTGTTTTCGGTTCCAACAGTGTAGAAGAACAGTTTTTAGGGTTCGAACCCTAGGTTGTAAGGAACCCTTTTAGTTTCGCCATGTCTGTCTGTGTATCCGGGGATTAACTCAGAGACTCTTAGTACTAGCTGTAATTTGGCATAGGTATACATACATATTAAATATGCCGAAAAAGTAATAAAAAAATTTTATTGAATAAAATTGTAAGTAGAGATGATATTTTTTTTTATCGTCTATCCCATGGTGTGAGGTATCATTTGATCCAAAATCATCCACCACCAAATGAAACCATTTTTAGATTCAGGGATCAGTTTGCGTGATTTTAAGCAAATTTTTGTAAGTCAAGTGTTTCGGATGGTTTTCCCCCTGCTAGCTAAATGGTTGTTAATGGGCATGTGAAAAAAATTCACGGCTGTAGAATATACATAACGAAGTTAAAACGTAAATTATCACAGAGTAGTAAGCTTTACAAGATAAGAAGTAATAGTCAACCAACTTACATTTGCAGTTGGAATCTATGGAAGAACATGTATTTCAACTACAATGTTAAGTTTGTTCTTGGGATAAATTCATCCCAACTACGGAACCCTTCATTGAGCGTGGTCCCACACGCACTTGACCGGTTTTTTGTCCTGATTCTGGCAAAAAAACGTTTCTGAGAAGTTGAGCTGTACATTTGTGTGTAATATGAGAACTATGAATGCAAGACGTCAATTTGTCTACGAATTCTGGTAATATGAAGTTGTTTTTATTGATGTTAGGTCAGTCAGCAATCTTGACTATTTCGAAATTTAAATATAAGTCATGTTTTTCATATTAAGTAGGTAGGTACTTACCTACAAATTTTTGTTAGCTTAAAGTGAGTAGGTAATTACAATATGATCTCAGAACATTATATCTGAGTTGATGATGATGATGATGGGGCTCCCTTTTCCGCACTTTAGACTCCCATTTGGTCCATTGTGCGTGGGGATTTTGGCTAACAGAGTCAGCTTAGCTCCGCTCTTATATCTGAGTTTCTTTAGGTCTTCCTTCTCAGATTTAGCAAACAATGAACTCATCTTTTAAAACATCATTTGATTTTAAAGTGTATACCTATGTGTTTTTTAGAACCAATTTACAGAAATATATATCATGTCTCAATACTGAATTTTTTAATTCACAGTCTACCCAGCCATCTATTTTTTATTTATTTTTATTTTCTCTTAACCTCGATCTCGCCTAATGGAAAGCGATGGATGAGATCTATGATGGAGCGAGTGAGCCCAGAAGATGCCTGTTCACTCTTGCTTTGACGGCATACGGGTTATATGTGGAACACAGACGCTGGCCAGAGAGTTCCACACTTTGGCTGTGCGTATAATAAAAATGTGGGGGAGAAGCGCTGCAGAGTACGACTGGACGGGATATCAACCAAGTGCGAGCCAAGTGCGTGTTATTTTCTTTACGGGATGTCTTTTAATTCAAATTCATAAGGTATGCTTTCTACATTAATACCTGCTCAAATGTCCCGGTCTATTTTTGCGCGCGTAAAACGCGAAACTAACGTTTGTTAAGAGACCGTTAAACGGATGCTCGCGAAACCGGTTAAAATCACGTTATAGGCATTTTAGATAGACCATTGTGCCAAATCTACCATAACCTTACAGCACTAACAAATACGCTGTTGTGTTCCAAGCCGACATGTGCGATTCAGGGATGTTGCGGATATTCGTATCCGCATCCATATTAATCAATACGGAGCTCATGAGAGAGCTCATGCTCGGAGATCATGGGTGAAAAGGGTGAATATAAGTAAAACCATAATAAAAAAATTGGAAATGACTAAATACATATATACATAAACTCACGCCTTTTTCCCATGGGGGTAGGCAGAAACAATAGAGGGCCACCTGCTACGCTTCTTACATACTCCTTTGGAAATCCGTTCCAATAACTGGAAATTATAATCAATAACTCTAAATCGTCACATTTTCACGAAATAATCTTATATTTATCAAACACATATAATTTCGAGAGATGTATTTATTTTTACATTATTATACTGTTACTGTTAGCCTGCATCATCCCACTGCTGGGCAAAGGCCTCTCCCCATGACTTCCAGCTCTTTCGATCCAGGGCTAATGTGGACCACTGGTCATTTGTTTTCTCCAGCTCGTCCCGCCATCTTCTTCGGGGTCTGCCGCGGCGCGTTCTTGCTGTGTCAGGGCTCCACATAGTGGTAATTTTGGCCGACAGTTCATTGGGCATACGGCTGACGTGGCCAGCCCAGTCCCACTTCAGCTTAGCGGCTTGTTGAGCAACGTCAGTAATCTGTGTTTTGGAGCGCAGTGTGGTATTGCGAATACGGTCTGTCAATTTGACATTATTATAATAATTAAAAATATTTATAATATTTTATTATAATTGCCGTGAATTGAATTATGATCAACATACAACGAAACGGCAGTTTTACTAAGATATGATCATTGTGGAGCCTGTCGGGCACAGCAAAGTTAGAGAGAGAAAGAGGCCTTTAATTTGACTAATTGCCAATCGCGGCAAGCGTAGTTTAACCAGGGCCTCAAGTCTGCTATTACAATAGTGTCAGAATGGTCTATCATTGATTTCATAATTGTTGATTTTGACAAGTTTGGTAATCTACTAATATAATGGCGTCATTATGACTTTCCAATGGTCAGCCACTGACACTCTATTGAAAGAATTGGTAATCTCGTACATAAGTACAAATGAAACTTCCTACTAAACTTCCAACTTCCTACTACTTCAGATTGCTTATAACACTAATAAATCTTATATATAAAATTCTCGTGTCACAATGTTCGTTCCCGTACTCCTCCGAAACGGCTTGACCGATTCTCATGAAATTTTGTGAGCATATTGAGTAGGTCTGAGAATCGGCCAACATCTATTTTTCATACCCCTTAGTGATAAGGGTTGTCCACCCTTAACATTTTTTTGACAGAACGAAGTCTGTCGGGTCAGCTAGTAATATGTAAAAATATATATAAATGAAATCTGGCATGAATAAATGTTCAAAATGCCTCTGTAATACAATTCTATTATGAGACCATTGACCGATCAATGATCGTCCATTATGAATTTAGCAGATTACGAACTTTTAGCAAGATAACAATGGGATCGTGTTGGAGTCACGAATTTATAAAAATAGTAGACTTGGGCCCCTGATAGATCGGACCGGTGCGACTTTGCCACAAGCTCCTCCACCAGAACCTGTCAGAACTGATGTATGAATTTAAAAAGAATAGTTTAAAAAAAACACACACATCATTTTCAGGCATAACACAAGATCAATAAACAACAAATTCAAAATTTCAAATAATACCTGAATTCTTAGAATATCGTCATGCATCCGATCCAAACAAGAGACCTTCGAATTTATGAATGTTTCTTGGGATTTCCATTTATTGGAATCCTTAACACACTTACTACAAAATGGTCAAGGGTCGACAAATACATTATTATACACATACAGGAAAAGTTTTTAATAAGTGCACAAATTTTGACAAATTAAACTTAAACGTGTTTTATTATACACCTATTTCTTATTTTGATATGTCTTAGTTAAAAAAAAAATGAAGTTATCGTTAACGAAAGATGTTTATTTTGAAACTGGTATAATGGATACTCGTCGTGCAATATGCCGGTGGCGGCGCGGTCAGTGAAGCGGAACGCAGTAGTAGGTTACCTATCAGCTGTGCGCTCGCCCATTGATATTATTACGAATAGATTGTATCCATATTTTGCTGATTTCAAGTAGGACCAAAAAAAAAGTATTGAACAAATAATGGAAATGTGTTCTATCACTGACATTGAACTACCAAAAAAAAAAAAAATTGCGCCCTGGAATCAGAATCATTTATTTGTCAAACATAGGTATCAACATTAAGGATCTTATAAGTAGTAAAGGTTCTTGCTATGTTTTGTCATTACCGACATAAAAGTTAAAATATAAAATACCAATTTAAATCACACATATAAAATGTCAATTCAATTAAAAGATTAATATAAAATGTCGATGAAAAAATACAGAAAAGAAATGTCAATAAAAATAAAAACATTACAAACACAAAATAACAAATAAGATACAAATAAATTATTACATATGTGGATCACGTGAAGATTATGATGTGGAAGATAAAATTCAGGACTTGGCCTTCAAATATTGTAAAAAAAGATTGAAATAAAGTATGTGACATTGTATCTAATGTTTTATTTTTAGTAACTACCACATATTTATCTAAAAGGAAGGGAAATAGCTATATACGGTTCATCTAATGCTTCATGGATTGTTGTTTTTACTTATTCCTAGAGGGCGCCATGAAATATTCGAGTGACGTCTCTATCCTCCTATATATAAATGTACTCTGTGCCCGCGCCGCTCAGTAGGAACGTAGCGCATTTTCTCCTACTCTATTTGTCAAAATTAGGGTGTTGCCAGTCTAAAAATACGGTATAAGGCGGAAAATTACGGGAGATCAAAAATTAAAAATACGGTAAATTTACGGTAACTTTATTTCACAATTAAACATAAGTTAATTTTTTTTAAGTTTCAGGCTTTTTGTACGTGGAAACATTAATACTAATACTTTTAATCATTTTATCGATAGGATGGAAATTACGCAGTTTTTGCCTGTTCTATTAACGAGTTGCTGCGTTAATAGATTCCCAACAATCGAATTTGTTGACTATTGTTTCCTTTTTTTATTTAAGTCGGTAATGTGTCTCCAGTACTATATTCAATATCTTCGTAATTGGGTCGCTTAAGTTTCGTCTACTTATCTATGCACACTAGTTGATTGTGCGGGGAATACCCCAGGGAATTATACGTGGCAGTGTTGTCATTTTAAAACATTGTTTCAAACAAAAATAAACTAGTAAGGTTGGGTACATCATTTTTAAGGCGCCACTCATAAATATGAAATTACGGTAGAATTGAACATGTCTACGGTAGGTGGTAGATTTGTTCAAATTACGGTAGGTTTACCGTAATTACGGCATTGTTGGAGACACTGACGTCGCGTGTCTTTCTTTCATAATATTCGCAATTGATTTTGATGCCGTTTTCACAATCATTTAGAGAATTTATTCCGGAAGGTTCATGTGTATAATAAATTAATATTAAACTTAATGGAAATCTCTGTTTTGTCAAGTCGTAAAAACCGCGCGAAACAGGGGCGGGTCGTTAGCAAATAATACATATGCATAACACATATTTTATACATTAGGTATTTATTGGTTTTGTTATAAAGCGACACGATAAAAAGATTTTTGTTTGTTTCCATAATTCATTTGAAAATCGATATTCAGTTTTCTGTAAATCTTATGCATTGCCGTCGGAATAATATTATCTCAGTATTGTCATGTATACAGGGTTATTTTAAATTGGCTAGCTAAACTCAAGTAACAACACTAATAGTAGTCGTTGACCTACCAAAATAAATATCACATCTTTAAGCATCTTTAATTTTTTTTTAATCCTCGTTAGACGGTGTACAAGTAGCGAGTACTGCGACCCACTGCCTCGCTACGCTTTCGTGTGGTAATTCTCCCCGTGCGCATTATACGTCGCTGTGGACGGTTGATTTCTATTCGAAGAAACATTGCATGTATCCGGTCAGATGAAATTAATGTTAGTTCATATATCTACACTAATATTATAAAGAGGAAAGATTTGTACCTATTTTTGTATGTTTGTATGTTTGTAATGAATAGGCTCAAAAAGTACTGACCCGATTTAAAAGATTCTTTCACCAATAGAATGCTACATTCTTCCAATTTGACATAGGCTACATTTCATTTTGAAAAAAATTAGGGATCCTTGGTAAAATTTGAACAATGTAACCGAAGGTGTAGAAAAATGAGTCTTAAAATGATAATTGTCTACCCCGTGCGAAGCCGGGACGGGCTGCTAGTTTTCTATAAAATACTTTTTGTTTGCACAAAACATTGCGCAATCGTTCTCTCACTTACGCTCGCGCAGTCTTTTGCGCCAGCCCGTGTCATTGGTCCTCGCCCCTAATGTCACACTGACCCATTTCTCTTCACATTTGGCATAAACAATCTGCGTATCATTCTCCCTAGCTTTGTATCTGGATCAGTAGGTCTAACCTGTTGTTACAACCTGCCTGATTGGTTGGTATGCATCCTCGTGTTTAATAATAATCTATTAGGATTCCATAGTCAACAAGGAACCCTTATAGATTCGCCATGTCCGTCCGTCCGTCCGTCTGTCCGTCCGTCTGTCCGTCGGTTCGTCTGTCCAGCCCCAGCTTATATCAGAGACTCTTAATACTAGAAAGCTAAATTTTGGCATGGATATACATATACATATCACGCCAACAAAGTGGTAAAACAAAAACATTAAAAAAAAAAACTGGTTGTCTGTAAAGTTGTTTTACGGACGATAGTTTAACGTGACAACGTCATAACAAAACATTGATGCGGCGCAAGCGTACGATGAGCGTAACGGGACAAGAGCGTAACGGAACAATGAGCGTAACGGGACAATGAGCGTAACGGAACATTTTCGTGCATGCAGCCGGCGATCATCGATTTATTAGACGTTGTCACGTCAAAAATAGTTATTTAGGGTACCTAGTTTTTTTTCGTCTACCCTATGGTGTGGGGTATTGTTGGATGGGTCTTTCAAAAATATTGCAGGTTTGTGAAAACGATTTTTCGATTAAGGGATCCGTTTCTGAAATATAAGGCTTTAAAGTGCTAATTTTTGTTAGAGTCAAATGTCCCCCCCAGCTAGTCCTGCCAGCTAAACGGTTAGTTTTGCAAAGGTGCAAAAATTCACGACAAGTTTACGAGTAATATAAATTTGCAGTTGAAAAACATGTTCTCCCATATAATCTGTATAGGAGAGCATGTTTCTCAACTACAATGTTAAGTTTGTTCTTGGGATAGATTCATCCCACCTACGGAACCCTTCATTCTGCGTGGTCCTACACATACTTGGCCGGTTTTTTATTATAGTCAACCAGCTCGATGGTACTTTTTTACCCGACTGTGCGATAGCAAAGACAGGGTTATGTTTTTCACGTGTGTCTAGTCTATGTTTACAAAGTAGTATCTATGTTTCTTTGTATGTGGGACTTTTTATAGTCTCAGAGCATCCTAACGGCTGCTGGATGGATACATGAGGTGTCTATGTCTATCGACTCGTCTTGGTTGCACGATGGTTGTAGGTTAGGTTTATATAAAATATAAGTAAATGGTGGATTTTAGACATCATTATGCACAGCGTCGTGGTTTAAAACACTTTTTTCTACATTCATGGCCATTTGTATTCCAAAAACATAACACTAAAAGGTATTAAATAGAAATCTGTAAAAATAAGTTGTTGCTTTTAATATCACGTTCAACCTTTTTGTAATTTTCAAGTTTAAAATTAGAATTGGAACGCGACCACCTTGTTTTTTGAATATCAAACTCAAACTCAAAGCATTTATTTCAATTAAACCATTTACAGGCACTTTTGAATTGTCAAAGAGACGGTCAGTTAGTCAGAAAGAAAGTTGAAGCTAGATGCCCATTCCAAGTGACATTTCACAATACAACTTTTATTCTATTCTATTTTTAATAAATTGCTAGCAGAGCCGATATCAACCATTCTACCAATGTCTTAAATTAGTTAGAAAAACAAGTGTGTATGAGAAGAAAATATAAAAATAATTAAATGTTTTATAAAAACAAGAAGATTTTTTTTTTGATACAGTTGAACATAATGTAGATCTTGTCGGATTACTACGCGACTGAAACAAAACAAAAAATATAAATAAATAAATAATATAGGCAATTTTTTTTTTAAACCTTACGTAATTGTTAAATCATAAAATATACAACAAAAAAAAGACGTGTGGCACTCGGGGACTGCCGCGGTAAAGCTATTGCATAGCATTTTGTATCAACTTATGCAATTATAATTATTTATTTATTTTATTTATGCAGTATTTCTTTTTCTTTGATATTAATATTTTTTTTTTTCGTTACGGAATTTCTGGATTCGGTCCCCGCGCTCAAGGCCCGCGATAGAAGCTATGCAATAGCTTAAAAACAAAATAAATAAGTGCTGAACGTCGTAAAAGTGTATAACTACGTAAACAAAGTCAAATACTATTCAAATATAAGCATAATAACAACTTTAAAATAGACGAAAGTGTTGAACCTAAAGTAATTTTAAATAAAAAAAGAGTGACAAACTGTTTTGACAGCGAAAAAATTCCATGTACATGAGTCATTTCCAACCGTCTAGTCAAGTTTAAAAATTGTTCAACTGGAATGGTATCAACTATTTGGCAAGCTTTAATTAAGTCGTTGTAGCCTTGCGGTGCAACAGGGGAACTGAATGTACTCGTAATCGACTGGTCGAGAGTTCAAACCCCACTATCAACAATCACTTTTTGTGAAGATCATAATTTTATAAACTAATATTTATAAGAATAAAATACGCAGTACACAGAAAAAAGAACTGCCAGAAATTATTAGATCACTAGAGGGTACTGGTGTAGTAAAACCGTCGGAGTGGGGAGCGTGAGGTTTTTTCGTTACGGAATTTCTGGATTCGGTCCCCGCGCTCAAGGCCCGCGATAGAAGCTATGCAATAGCTTAAAAAAAAATCACAAATGTTTACCAACAGCGCCCCCTGACAACGTCATTGGAGCAAAAGATCCTTGTAGCAGTGTATTTTTGACGTTCAAAAGTATATTAGTGCCTATTTGGAATAAATAATATGACTTTGATTTGTACAAAGTCAAATCTAAAATCAAATATGTTTTTTTTTAAATCTTTTTATAGATTATTTTCTATTTTGTGAATGTGAGAACGTTGTAGGCCTAGTAGAGTGTAGGTTTGTTGGCACTTTTCTATTTTGTTAAGTACCTGGTAATTGTTGAAAGGCCTACACTGTCCTCCCATACCTGTTAACACTGTTATTTGATAATATTGTAAAGCCAATTATTTTCAAAAGAGTAACCATGAAGTTTCTTGCCGGCTCTTCTCCATAGGAAACGACTAATTGGAACCGTGCACCTGGCTTCTGACGTTTCATAAGTGGCCATGTAGGTTTATGTGAAATAAAATATTTTGATTGATTGATATGTTGTACGTTGTCTTGCAGATGAATTTTTCAAACATTGTGAATCACTTGATTATGAATATCCTTCAAAATTCTTCGAATTGTGGTACTTAGGAAGGGAGCAGGACTGTGCATTATTTAGTTAAGATTGGTTTATTATGAGACCTATGTTTAGCAGTGGACTGTGGACTTTTGGCTGATATCATAATATGTAAATCAGCTTAACCAGTTTTTAGTATTCTGTAGCTGATATTTCAGGTTTCTGACTGATCGACTCCTTGATGAAATTAAATAGTAAATGGTTTAATTGAAATAAATGTTTTGGGTTTTGAGTTTGAGTTTCCGATTTAAACAGGAAAAAAGCTTTTTGACGTTTTTGTTAACATCCTCGATGTTGGCAAAAACGTGACGTCATCATCACTTCCTCAAGCTTTCTAGCGGCGAGTCACACAGCCAGCCAGCACCCGCGGCTTCAACGGGTATCCTGACCACCAGTATGCAGCGAACCCGGTCACCCTCACCCTCAGCCTCATCAGCAACCTTGGCACAGCACACTCCACTTTCGGCCGGTCCACAAGCAGAGCCCTTCAAACCTCTCCTGGTCGACGCCAGCAGTCAGCCTCAACCCGGCGCTGTACCACATCCGACTTACTGGAGCATAACGCAGCGTCACCCCGACTCACTGGGCAATCTTCGCAAACAGTTCCGACTCACTGTGAACTATGCGGCACCTGGTTCCGACTCACTGGAACCACAACTGGCCCTGGCAAGCATCATATGCACTGACTCAGCCCACTATCGACCTCCGGTCTCCGGAGGGGAGTGATGTGGCGGCATCTATAAAGCCACATGCGAACTACGCATCAAAGACCTGACGTCACAAATCCTGCATCGCGCAATCAGAGTTTACCGGCGCGACTAACATATATATAACATCCCGACATCAACCGTCGGGAAGGTGCCCACCAGACACAACACCCGTCTGGTCGGACGATCCTCCCTTTTCAATAGAGAATGAGGGAACTTTACACCCTGTTCCTCATACCTCTATAAGATGTTAGCGAATGCTAAGCCGAAATGTGGTATAGCTTACAGAATTCAATGGTTTCGAGTAGCGATTATGGTAATGAATAGTCTTTTATTTTTCTATAATAATAGCAGCCTATTATTGTTCCAGCTTAGGGCAAAGGCCTCTTCTCATACAGAGAAAGCACGAGCATTGATAACCACGCTTGCTCAAGATGGGTTGGCGATTTCAGACTTATATTAAGCATAAGTCCAGGTTTCCGCACGATGTTTTTCCTTCACTAATGTCAGGAATCTCCAAAATAAACTCAGAAAGCCACCACACAGCAACAACACACGATAACCTATAGGGTTCTACCGCAACAATCATGTATTACATCAAACTCTTACAATTTAAGTTGACCTATAAAATAGGTAGGTGACTATAACTGTCACTTATTAATGCCAGCCAGCTTAAACTTCAGCAGAAAGAACTAAGGTCGTGGGGAGTTGGAGATAAAGTCAGTACTGTTCCGAGTTTAAGTTTGAATTAAATATTATAAATGTTAATACTAAGCATAACCTTCCAATTATTATGGATGTAATTAATTAATAAATGGGCGCCAGGGACTTTGGAAAGTCCCGGATCCCAGAGCCGACGTAAATGTCCAATATACTTCCAGATAAACTGTGTGTTGTAATTGTGTTTGGTCAATGTTGTTTGCGTGTGAAATGAAATGTTGCGTATTAAATTGGTGATTACTTATAAAGAAAAAACATTGTATGTCAAAGTTAATACTATATTTTAAGTTCAAAATGTTTTCAAGTAAGTGAAATCCTTGTAATTTCTTATTGAGAAATAAATTTCTTTAACCATAAACGTAGGTGTCGAACCCGGGTTCCTTAATTTAAGTTTTGTTATAGACCGGTTACATATGAATTGAAAAAGATAAATTGGTACTTGCCCACTAGATTTGAACCCATAACCGGCCGGTTCTATACCGGTAATCTGTACAAATAATTTAATTGAAGTGTCTGTTTGTAATGTCAAAATAACAGCTTTTTACTAAATGCATATGAAAGTGTATATACTTACGGTACAAAAAACCTGTCTATAAAAATCTTAATTTTTTTTAAATTTTCTGTTTGTTCCGGCTAATCTCCGAAATGGCTGGACTGATTTCGGGACTTACACCAGCAGATAGCTGATGTTATAAGGAGTAAGTTAGGCTAATTTCATTGTAGACAAAACCACGCGGGCGATGCCATCGACAGTAGCTAATATAACAATAAGATTTGCGGTTTCTGTTCATAACGAGTAATGACTGATAATTAGGTACGCCTAAAACTGTAGTGCCTGTACATTGACCTATGCCTACTCTTTGTTCTTAATGACAAGCCAAACATAACTGACCATCTCACTAGGTGTGGTTTAAACCGGGTAAAAAGTTTGCGATCACCTTGGGGAGGTCAATAACCTCAGTACCGGAAACCCCTATAGAAAAAAAAAAACCCGGCCAAGTGCGTGTCGGACCACGCACAATGAAGGGTTCCGTAGTTGGTATGAATTTATCCCAAGAACAAACTTAACATCGTAGTTCTTCATCATCGTAGTTCTTCCATACGGAGTGTATGGGAGAACATGTTTTTCAACTGTAAATGTAAGTTGGTTGACTATTACTTGGTAACTTGTGTGTTGTGACAAATCCTTGGCTGTGATAGTTTTCCTTTTAACTTCGTTATACATTTATATACTACTGCTGTGATTTTTTTTTTAAATATCCAAGTACAAACCATTTAGCTGGCAGGGGGACACACACACTTAACTCTAACAAAAATTAGCACTTTAAAGCCTCTAATATTTCAGAAACGGATCCCTTAATCGAAAAATTGTTTTCACTAACCCGCAATATTTATGATAGACCCATCCAACAATACCCCCCACCGTAAGGTAGGCGAAAAAAAAAACATCCCCACTACATGTATAGGAGGTGCCATAAATAACTATTTTTTTAATGATTTTATACCACTTTGTCGGCGTGATTAATATGTATATCCCTGCCAAATTATACAGTCTCTGAGCTAAGCTGGGGACGGACAGACGGACGGACAGTCCTGGCGAAACTATAAGGGTTCCTTGTTGACTACGGAATCCTAAAAAACTAGAAATTGAAATATTTTACTGCCCAGTAAGCAGGTTCACAGTTTAACAGTAAGTTGAGATCTTAAAATACTACCTATGAGCAGTGGTGGCCCAAGTAGTGGCCCAGTGGTAACAACCCCGACTTCGAACTTCGAACCCAAACAGGTGCTTTATATATAATAATACGACTAGCCTATAACTGTCCCACTGCTGGGCAAAGGCCTCTCCTCATACAGAGAAGGCACGAGCATTGATCACCACGCTTGCTCAAGATGGGTTGGCGATTTCAGACTTATATTAACTATAAGTCCAGGTTTCCTCACGATGTTTTTCCTTCACCGATGTCAGTAATGTCCAAGACAAACTCTGAAAGTACATATGAATTGAAAAAGTCACATTGGTACTTGACCAGATTTGAACCCACAACCTCATGCATGAGAGGCGAGGCCTTAACCAACGGGCCATCATGAACAGGTGCTTTACTTTGTGTACATTTTGTATTTTATTTTTGGTTTTTTTGTTTAATAAAAAGTGTTAGTCCAGGATTCACAATCTATTTTATACAAATTTATCAGTGGAGATTCCTCATATTCATAAACATGACTTAGACCAGGGATGGGCAAACTAAGGCCCGCGGGCATTCTCCGGCCCGCGAATGGTTGCAGTCCGGCCCGCAACCATCAACGATAAATCGCGCGAATCTAAAATTCATCAAAACAGAAGTGCAATGTCGCATTGGTCAACGCGTACAGTGTGCAGTAAGTGACGCGTACTTGCTTACATTAGTAAACTTTTCTTTGTTCCTATTTTGTAGATTACCTGCAATAAATATCATGTCCCTATTTCATAGTGTAATTGATTTGAATATCTATAGTTCATATCACTTAATTTTGTATAAACGAGTCAATAAATAATTTTATTTCGAAAATACAAATACATTTGTATTTCAATAAAGAAATATATTATACTTAGCAAAAAGTCTAAAACATGGCCTCCCTTAGATTCAGTTTTTTTCCTTGACTTCCTTTTGATCCTTGACTTAGACGATGTTGTAATCTATCGCCGTCTCGCTTCATTCATATAGAAATGACCACCGGCCCCCTTCTACCATCGGACATCTAGACGCACTGCAAGTTACCACCCCTACTTAGTTGATATTCAACCAACCCGCACTAAGCGCTTTCAAACGTCTTTTATAATGCGCACAGCAAAGGAGTGGAACTCTCTGCCTGCGTCTGTGTTTCCGAACGCATACAACCCTAATCTATTCAAAGTGAGAGTGAACAGGCTTCTTCTGGGTAAGCTCACTCCATCGTAGACTTTGTCTCTGTCATCCAGACCTAGACTAAAGTCAAGAGCAAACTCAAAGTAGAATAAAAAAAAAATAAAAAATAATGACAAGGACAGAAAGTTTTAGGTACAAAAAGCGAACGTCCTAAATACACAATCATTGAGAATATAAAAAGAAGGCCGAGCCACTGACTCATCGATTTGGGCGAGAGGTGACTTCGGATAACATCGGGCAACATCGGGCGAACGTGCGCGGGAGCAGGTGACGCGTGCCACCTTATGACGTCACGTTACCAAAGATAAGTGAGATCGGACAGAAGGATCACCATATTATGTGCAATAATAAGGAACAGCAAGCAGATGCATTGAAGATGCAATTTGCTTTCGGCTGCGCGGGATGAAATGCGTGGTCAAGTGGCGCTATTCTGCGGATCGGTATTATGAGTATGTCTGGACTTTAAAAGAGACTGCGACATCTGAGTTTGTGTCGGCCTTGCTTCTTAGACTACTCTAAGAAGCAAGGCCGACACAAACTCACCGGATAGGAAACACCGACTTTATCTAATTTTTTAAATATTATTGACGTGTCCCCCAAGGCACACGCAAGAAGGGGAGACCCTAAGCTAGATGGGAAGACGATATCAAAAAGTTAGCTGGAATAAACTGGATTAAAACAGTCCAGTGTAGAAAACACTGGATTTCTTTGGAGGAGGCCTTCACCTGTAGAGGGGTTCTTGCAGAATAATTATATAGATAATATCTATAGAATAATTAGAAACTAAATTATATTATTATATAATTTAGTTTCTAAGTATTATTGTTAGTGTTATATTTAACGCACTAAAACACAGCTTAGAATATAATTACTAACATTTATTTTTGTTACTTTTATTATAAGTTAAGGTTAGGAAGAAATATAAGGTTTTTTATTTTATTTTTATATGATTTACTTATAAAAAGTGTTTGTACAAGCCCACTTTAGAAATAAAATCATTTATCAGTAACAGTTCTTTAAAGATCTCTTAGCGTTTCGGAGAGAATGTTACAGCTTAGTCATACATAGCATAAATCGATATGATACTATAAATTTAACAAGGCGCAGATAAGAATTTCAAAAATCCCTTCCCTTCATCTTCTATATCTATGCATATTGTAAATTAAACTCGCTTTTTGTCTGTCTGTGTGACCGCGTGATTCTTCTTAACTACACAATGGATTTTGAAGAAGAGCATGGCAGTTGAGAGTATGTCATGCTCACTTAAATGTTTCACTGATGGTGGCGCGTGTGTTGGATCATTCGGTTCCCTACTAAATGGTTGAGCTGGATGGTGCTGATCCATGCGTCATGTTCGTGAACGGGCGCCGTCAGTTGGGACTGGTCATCTCTTGACTGCCAGGGCTTATTTTTAATTTGTAATTTTATATTTTGAATTGTTTTATTAGTTTTTACATTGTCTCACATATAGAAGCAACAAGAATAATGTACCCAGGATTATGTAATATCTTGATTTAAAAGAGTGTCCTTGGAGTTTCTTGTCCGTTCTTCTCCATAGTGATCTACGTATTGGAATGGGCATCTAGCTTCAACTTGCCGACTCTGACTAACTGACCGTCTCTTTGACAATTCAAAAGTGCCCGTAAATGGTTTAATTGAAATAAATGCTTTGAGTTTGAGTTTGAGTTTGAGATGCCGATTTTGCCATCATTTACAGAATTTATTCCTGAAGGTTTTTGTGTATAGTATATTTTTATTAAACTTACAAATAATAAAGAAATCTCGACGTTTTGTCCAGTCCTTAAAACCGTGCGAAGCAGGGGCGGGTCGCTAGTTTAAAATAAAATATAGATAAATAAAATTCAGCCGCACATTGACTACCTACTCCAAAGATGAGATGGTTACGAATAAACCTTCTGCAGCAGTTAATTTTGTGGACCTCTCTCGCGCAGTATTGGGCATATTTCAACATGTTCCGATGTCCTTTTACGAGTATTACATTATTATATACACATTATGAATGTTTATTTTGTTTTTGTGTTTAGATATTTCCTTGTGCTCTGTTTCTTAGCGGGGGGCTTCATAGAGTACGTCACATTCAATTAATTATTACGTCAATTGTCTACACATATGGCTGCTTTACAAAATGTGGGATAAACAGTATCCTAAAATAATAATAGTGAAGTGTGAAGTATGCAGTTAATATTCTTAGTATCTTTGGAAAAATATTACATATATTGAGATGTACCGGCTCGTCTCATATTCTCATCATAATTTCAGCCAAAGACGTCCACTGCTGGACATAGGCCTCCCTCGAGCACCGCCTTTTCGGTCCGTTCTGTGCTTCCCACATCCAGCGGATTCCTGCGGCCTTCATAAGGTCATCGGCCCACCTTGTGGAAGGCCTTCCAAGGCTAAGTCGCGGTCGCCACTCCAGAACCTTTCAGCCCCAACGGCCATCTGTTCTGCGAGCAATATGCCCTGCCCATTGCCACTTAAGATTGGCAATTCTTCGAACTATGTCGGTTACCTTAGTTCTCCTGCGGATCTCTTCATTTCTGATTCGATCACGTAAGGAAACGTCTGATACGGTAAGCTACAACAATATAATTTTTCACAGCTCCTGTCTCTTTACACACTACATACAGGAAAAGTTTTTAGTAGATCTATTTTGTTTTTTTAATTTTTCTGTATACCACCTACTCAAGTTAATTATCTTTTTGTATGCACGTGTTTCTGTGACAAATAAGCCTATTTTTCTTTCTTTCTTTTCTTTCTTCTAATCAGAGCGCAAATTTTTACAAATTAAACTTAAACGTATGTTTTATTATACACCTGTTTCTTATTTTGATATATCTTAGTACAAAAAAATGAAGTTATCGTTAACGAAAGATGTTTATTTTGAAACTGGTATAATGGATACACGTCGCGCAACGCGCCGGCGCGCGGCGACGCGGTCAGTGAAGCGGAATGCAGTAGTAGGTACCTATCAGCGCGCGCCCATTGATATTATTACGAATAGATTGTATCAATATTTTGCTGATTTCAAGTGGACCAAAAAATGAGTTATATTACTGATACTGAACCACCAAAAAAATTTTTTTATTTAGTTTTCACTTAGAGTTGTGCTGATTTCTGATCGGTTCCTATACAAGATAAGTTTTTAACACTGGTTAAAAACTTATCTTGTATAGGAACCGATAACAACACAACAAACAGTTTATCACAATCATCCGTTTCTTGCCCTTGCCCCAATTTATTTGGGGTAGATGCATCATGAGATTTTTCTTCCATACTTCTCTATTATTCGTTATCTCCTTTTAAAGACATATCTCCTTACACATAGTCCACTCATCGTTTCTTTAATCTTCCCGTACTCTTATAGCCATTCATACTCAAAACTTTGTTCTCGACATTTTCCTCAATCCTGCGCATTTGCAAAAAAGTTCATTGCAATATTTTAACTATTTTAAGTCGACTGCTGAACTTATGCCTCTACCAAAATTGATCATCGGTAATTTACAATTCAAATCGATCCCAGCTGCCGAGCTGCTAGCCGGTCATAGGTCCATCTGCACACGGGATATCCCACCCAAGGATACCATAAATAACACCATCGCAACACGAGCAAATCTATGCGGAAGAACTAGAAACGGAACGAAAACATTTAAAAACAAAAAGCGTTTGGGTTTTACCCGACTTCCAAGAAAGGTTTCGGCCCATGTGTTCATAAATGCACACCACCATACACACTAATATACGTAATACATACAAACATACACGGTACAAAGAAACTGTGGCACTCGATGGCCTATGAATCGACAATAGTGATGGAATTCCAGAAAAAATGTAACGGGTTATTATGGGAGTTCAATTGTCGATAATGACAAGAATGAAAATAATTTTATTGTTGTTCTTCTTGTTATTCTGCTCAAGCTGTTATAACACCTGTCTTTTGACACGTTGTTTTACGACAAAGAGTATATTTATTAGATCATTATAGGTAAATGCGGTTAGATTAGCAATGAGGAAGTCGTCTTAAAGACTGACTGAAATGATGTGGTGAAATCACTCTCTCACATTAATTCGTAATTATACGAGCTATACCAAAATAGCTAAACCACACGGGTTGATCGACCAGGATAAGCTACGCTTACCGCGGTTGGTTCTTGTATGGGTGACCATCTGTACACCGAGACCCCTCCGTGCCTCGGAAAGCACGTTAAGCCGTTGATCCCGGCTGTCGTTTGTGGATCTTTGACAGTCGTTTTGGGAAGTGAGAATCTTGAAAAAAAAAAAAAAAACATAAACCTACATGGGCACTTATAAAACGTCAGAAGCTAGGTGCACGAAAGTCTGACAAACAGTCAACCAAGTCTTACCGGTGGTATTTTTTAACCTCACCTGGAGAGAAAGTACTCTAAATACTGGAGATAGCAAATTTTACTCAAAGGAAATGTAAGTACCTTTATTTTTTAAAGAAACAAATCTGCATTCAAAGAATTTCGAAAATTCACTTGCTGCACTACGAGAATCGAACCGGCTCAAATCAAGAAAAAAATAAATTTCTCTAACAAACATGATATATTAAATGAAAGGAAAACCATGAAATCTAACCTTCGGTGTATAAGGAACTCTTGTGCATTTAATTCTTCTAGACCCTGTATAAGAAGTTGTCTGTCAGTGAATTTAAGAATTTTTTGAAGTAGATGTGACCTATATCCTGATGTGTGTACATTAGCTGTTTACAGAAAACAATGTGTCAATCACAAGGCAGACAGGCAGGCTGTGGAGCCATTAGACGATTAAGGCATATCAAGTAATGCTTGGTGAACTTGGCCTCAAGTCTGCTATTACAATAGTGTCAGAATGGTCTCGCCATTGTGAGTATTTGACAGTGTTTGTATGGCAAATCTGTCAAAAACTCACAATGAAGAGACCATTGCAACGTTTGTACATTAGTGGACTGGGTCCCCTTGAGAAGGCTGAAAACAGTTTTTACATTCTTCCTTGACATAATCAAATAATCATCTCATTGTTGGACATTATATACCTACAATTAATTCTAATTTCAACTCTTTGTTATTAGTTGTTTCTGTGGGCATGCTATTTATTCAGATTTATTACTGTAGTTGTAATGGCAATCATGTAATTTGTTTATTTTTATTTTTAATCTTTAGATTATCTTCTATTTTGTGAATGTGAGAATTTTGTAGGCCTAGTAGATTGTAGATTAACTGACCATTTTATATTTTGTTAAGTACCTGGTACTTGTTGAAATACCTACTATCCTGCCATACCTATTAACACTATTATTTGAAAATATTGTAAAAGCCAATTATTTTTAAAAAGAGTAACCGTGGAGTATCTTGTCGGCTCTTGTCCATAGGGAACGACCGATTGGAACAGTGCACCTAGCTTCTGACGTTTCATAAGTACCCATGTAGGTTTTTGTGAAATAAAATATTTTGATTATGAACTGTTCACATATTATTTAAACCACTTTGATTTTTTAGGGTCCCGTTCCAAGAGGGTACCAACGGGACCATAATTACTAAGGCTCCACTGTCCGTCCGTCTGTCACAGGGCTGTATCTTTTTATCCGTAAGGTGTAGACACTTGAATTTTCACCATGGCCGCTATAACAACAAATAATAAAAACAAAATAAATTTAGAAATAAAAGGGGAAGAAACGTGTTTTTTTGTTTTTTTTAGAACATATTGTACGGTGGTACGAGTCCGACTTGCACTACAATAAAGCAATGCAAATAGCAAGCTTTGTTGGTCCTAATCGTCTAATGAATGATATCGAAAACAATCAAATGAATTTTGTTAATTCATGACCCATACACCAAATTAAAACAAGTGATCACTGCTGCAGTTCTTATGCAAATGAGAAACATGTAAATCAACGTAATACAAACATCACATCAAAATGAATTAAGGCATACCGACAGAAGAATTACTCCCCCTGACAAAAAACTGTTCAACATTTTAAAGAATGTTTTGCAAATTTTCAACTGCGAAGCTCTCAAGGTGGTCCAAATTACCATAAGACGCGTATAACAGACAATTTGGGAGCGAATAGCCGTGTAATGAGTGAACGAATTATGTGAAATCACGAGTGTGAAGAAACGCTGTCAGAGCGACGTGGACGATGTGTGGTCTTCATTTAAATTGGGAGGCTGAGAGGGTTCTTTATAAAAATAATTCATTTTTCACTCATGCTCTAAAAGTTCGTCTTTATGTTGTGTGTAGGCGACATAAGGTTGATTTTATGCTCTAGTGCATTAGGTATTTTTTTTCTTCTAATACTTTGTTAGGCTCCTATAGTCGTTTGACGTAGGGACCGTAATTTTGATACCCGTCTGCGTGGATTTCGCGTGGGTATATCCTATGCGGAGCTCGACACACCACTTTGAGGTGTCAGTCCATTTTGCCTTATCCTGAATGAACACGGGCGGCGGGAGAGGAGTTTTCTAGACAGGGCGACCGTCTAAGAATGCCTGAATGAGGGGCGGGAGAACCTGCGACGCGGAGGGCGCAGACGCGGTGAGTGGGGTACATTTGTTTATTAATTTCGAAGTATCATATACTTTGCGTGGTAACGAAACCATAGCGCGAATTTAAACCGGCCAACGCCATCTATCGAGACATGAGGTAAACTTTTCCTACAAAATTGGTTTAAAGTTTAATCTATTAAATATGACGACGTTAACAACGAGCACAAACGTATTCTCAGCGGTATATGATATGAATTCTTGCAAGTATAACTTAATACATATAGGCCAAATGAACTCTATAAATCTAATAAACAGGCCCAAAAAAAAAAAAAAAAAAAAACGCATAATAAAACATCGCAGATTTAAGTCGTTATTTCATTTCATTTGCTTTGATTTATATCACCAGATAAAATAGTTGCTCTTATTATGTAAAAACTCAAAGAAACGTTTTTATGACTTGGCAGTATGAAGTACCGAAGTCGAATGACACAAGTTGAAAGTTAAAAAATACTGTTATATATTTTATGCATGTTTCATTTTCTCGCAATCGAAGTGAAAAGCGAGTGTGTAACTCGGGCATAAACGAGCCATTTTACCCATCGAATTAACTATCCACCCTCGCCTGCGGCTCGGGTGGAGATATACAGGGTGAAAAAAAAAAGACCGTGGTTGGAGGAAAAGTACCCTTAATACTGATGATGGCAAATTTTACTGAAAGGAAACATTCCTTTATTTTATGATTTTTGAAAAATCACCTGCTTGAGCCTGTATTTTATGATACCAACCGAAAGAGTCATTCAGAAGGATCAATTCCTTTTAAAAAACATGGTATCTTAAATGAAAGAAAGACGATAAAAAACTCGATATAAAAGGCGACACGTAGCGAATTCAGTCGAAGAATACGTCTTCCATCAATATTAAGGGTACTTTTCCTCCAACCACGGTCTTTTTTTTCCATCCTGTATACGTCTCGGAGTAAAATGGCTTATTTTATGCACTAGCTGTACAATCTACTGTTATACTTGAGTAATTTAGTAGTGTAGTAATCTAGACTGCTGAGCGTAGGGTCCTGGATTCGATTCCCGCGTCGGGCAAAATGTTATTGGGTTTTTCCATTAGGAATTTCTCAGTAACAACCCGTAGTTCGGAAGTTTGCGGTCTCATACCCCCGTGCCTCGGAAAGTACGTTAAGCCGTTGGCTCTGCGTCTGATCTCTTTCCGGTCGTGTCGGACTGCCGTCCCATCGGACTATGAGAGTGCACCTGTGTCTGTGCACACACTCTTGTGTACTATAATATCTCCCGCGCCGAAGGCTGGTTTCTGCTCAGATTGGTCGCCATGGCCCAAATTCGGTCTGGAGTGCTATTATACACGTGCTATTGTACGGTGTACATCTCCCGCCTGCACTACACCACTAAGGCGGAGGACATCGTGGAGTACGTGCGCCAAAGGACAACGTACATGCCGAGGGTGCAGTTACTGGAATCGCATCGGAACGTCAACTTCAAGGCGTTCATCGTGCGTGTTCCGAATCTGTATCTGCCCGTCGTGATGGAAGAAGACTTTTGGCCGCAGGACGTGGTGTTCCGTCGCTTCCGCGGACAAGTTCCACAGGACAGTACAAGTGCAGCTAGTGCTAAGTGAAGTACTAAGTTTTATATTAAAATATGTATGTTTAGGTTAAGGTATATTTCTATGGGCCTATGTTGCCTGAAATAAATGGTATTATTATTATTATTATTATTATTTTATTTACGTCTACATATCTCGGGACCCTAGGGTCCCGGACCTTTGGAAGGCGTACGAGGGGCCGAAACCAACTCGCAGAGGCCCGTTTGACGCTTTTTAATTAAATGAGGCACCAACCGACGATTATCCCTGTACGCACTATGCAAGTGCACCCAAGGACAACCCCCGGTTGGTGTAGGACTATTGCAGGATATGGAAAACAAAGATATTGGACTATGGGTTTGGGTGGTTAAAATGGACTGGTTACCAAAAACTATGGAAGGACTATGGCCCCTGCCTGATCAATGTTTTATTATACACGGATAAAATGGCAGGGGGTGACTTGCACACTCAATAATGGGCCCCCGAAAACGGTCGCTAGCACATAGTGACGTAGCGACAAGGGAGCAACATGTCCTGAGGTGCTCGAGGAGTGGAGAGGTATTCCAAGGCTCTCAGAACAATCCCAGAGCCCAGAAGATGGTCAAAATCCCTACAAGCACTTACTGGAATACTTCCTTCCTCCGAGCACGTTTGCTCTTGCGAATCTCCACTCAAGCCGGCCAATAAAGGCAAGAATGAGGTGGGAGCTCAGTTCCTCGTCAGTGTTCACTCCAGCCGGCCAATAAAGGCAAGCCAGAGATGAGGAACATGACTTCTCCCGGGAGATAGGGTCCGTGGGGTCGCAACTGCCCAACAGCTCGCCACATGCTGCCCTGCGGGTTTCTGTATCTCTCTTGGTCTGGCTCCTCACCCTAGACATGTTCCGGCAAAGTAAACTCTACCGTCACAGACCTAGAGTTCGGAGCGCGCAAGCCCCACCACGACGTCAACGTAGAGATACGGCGGTGGGGTTATTATTATTATTATATGCCTTTTACAAATGTGATAGACCGGAAGTGAAAGGACCTGGTCAAACTAAAACGGTACGTAATACTAATACCGTTAACTTAAACGGTATTAGTCCAACGTCATTTTTTATTCATCATTTCAGCCGCAAGATGTCCACTGCTGGACACAGGCCTTCCCCAAAAGGGGGGGAATTTGCCATAATCGCCACGCTTGGCAGGCGGGTTAGCGATCGCAGTATGGTGTTAAAGATGCATAGAGAACGCTGCTGCCCATTCTCTAGTAAGTCCCTTAGTCGCCTTTTACGACACCCACGGGAGGAAATGGGGTAGTGGTATTCTTTACGTCCGACACCACACGTAAGTCCAACGTAACTGAAGTGAAAATTAAGGAGAAAATGTAGTGAGTTAGATCATCAAGCAAACGTTGTGATCAACTCGTAAGTAGTTGGATCATCATCTGGGTAATTCCCCCCAATGCAAGGACGTACTAAAGTCATCCTAACTAATATTATAAATGCGAAAGTAAGTTTGTTGGTTTGTTTGTAACCTTTTCACGCCTAAACCACTGATCATCCTGAAATTTTGCATTATACTTTATCAGGTGTACAGAAACGGACATAGGGTACCTTTCATCCCGAAAAAAAGTACTGTTCCCTAGAAAAACAACAATAACGTTCTTATGATAATAGATGGCGCCACGTGTCTTTCGAATCATGATTGAATTCTATTAAGAAATTTTAGTAGTGTGTAAGAGTTTTTTTACTAAAAGTAAAAAAACTTTAACTAACTCTACTCTTTAAGCGCGAGCGAAACCGCGTTCAAAAGCTAGTTCTATATACTTCTATGAATAAGCTAAATGTGACAATGACATCATCAGATTAGCAGTGTTATTGTAATGTGCATTAATCTGTTTTTACAATCTTTGAATAATAAGATCATAATAAGGTCATCGATTTGAAAATCATTAATTTTTTTATCAAATACAATAATTAAAAAAAATTAAGAGTCTCAAAAATCGCCTCTCCTTCAGTAACGTTTTGGGTTACAATCATAAAAATGCATTGTGCCACTGTTAAGAGATTTTGTTCCTCTATTTATAAAGGAACAAAAGCCCAGATGCAAGGTGGTTATGTGTCGAAATACAAGGAAACAATGAACTGTTTGAAATAACCTATATTTATAAAAATATATCTCCTCCTTACAGCATCACACGATAGCCTTTAGGGGGATAACTTTGTTCCAAGGTTTTCTTAGAGCATTAAGTAAACCATATTAGGGCGTGATTGGCATTTGGAATGCATTTGGATATCAACATGGCGCTTGACAACACTTTACCACTTGATCATAGTAGTCTTGTATAATACTGCCTATTTAATTGTCCTTTTGTAAAATATTCGTCCGGGGAAGTTCGATCACCATACATGGATTCTGCTGTGGCATAATATGTTCTGTGCTAACTCAGTTCATTGATTAAATCTTTTTCCACGTCTTTAGTATTTATATTTTCTTCATCATGGTTAGACTGTTGAGCTTGAAAAAGTATGTCTAAAATAAGAACTGATGTTCACAAATATCCAATAAATATGTCTTTATCTTTTTTGTTTATTTCCCATTTGCCCAAGGAACCCTGCCTATATTTTTCGGCGTTCAACAATCTGTGTAAATGTAAAGATTGACTTTCTCGTGCAAAATTAAAGTCTTTATTATGTAGATATTAAGTACGGGCGTCGTATTAGTCTTGGTACGTTAAATTTCAATCGTTATTACTTTCTATTATTTATGGTTCCTCAGAATAACGTCTGCCTTGTGATTATCACGCCTTGCGTGTGGTTTTGACACTGAAGCGTTTTTATTATAACCTGTCATTACGTAGATATTATCTTGATTAACAGATTTTAGTTCTGCTTTAATTAACTAGAGCTCTCTGTCCATGGGTGTCGTTATATCTAGAGATCATGCCAAGACGATGAAAAGAAGCGTCCTTCTGTGTTTTATTCGTTAGTTATACGTAATAATAAAAGTATTAAGTTAAACAATATTTAACACAGACTTTAAAAAAATACTTATTTATTCTCTAAAACAATACATTAATTCATAATAACATGTTTTTGCAAAGTACAATGCCATAATCGCCACGCTTGGCAAGCGGGTTGGCGATCGCAGTATGTTGTTAAAAATGCATAGAAAACGCTGCTGCGCGTTCTCTAGTAAGTCCCTTAGTCGCCTTTTACGACACCCACGGGATGAAATGGGGTACTAGAATGGATGAATGAATGGGTATTTGGAGTACTAGATCATGAAATATAGAATTAATGATAAGTGGGGTTCTCCCATTGTCTTTCGTGGTAATTTCGTGATTAATTTGCTTGACACTCTTGAATGGCTTAAAATGTATGACAGTACACATATGTTTCACATCTGTGCTATCTCAAGTATTTCTCCATTAAATATGATGTCACGTACAGTCTGTTTTCTCAAGATTTGTCACACCTCCTTCCTTGTATTTTTTTAAGTTTAAACTCTTTAGACGTGTTGAGCACTTTTTGGGTGAACAAAAATAATGGAACTCGCGTCAGAACAGTTATTCCAAAGTTTTGTGTTTTTTGCAATTTTTTATCTAATTGTGAGAAAGCTTGAAATAATCGAAACATTATGTCTTTGTGATTATAAAAGTATAGTTTTCGTGGTGCTAAACCAATCGTGTCAGTCACAGCACCTGATAATAGTTTTATCATTTTTGTGCTCTCGAAAATACAGTTTACTAGCTTTTGCCCGCGGCTCCGCCCGCGTGGATGTCGGTTATCGCGTAAAAAAGTAGCCTATGTCCTTCTCCATATCCCAGGCTATATCTCTGCCAAATTTCATGACGATCAGTTCAGCGGTTTAGGCGTGAAAACGTAACATACAGACAGACAGACAGACAGACACAGACATAGAGTTACTTTCACATTTATAATATTAGTATGGATTTCGCCATTGATTTACTTAAGGGACTTACTAGACTACTAGAGAATGGGCAGCAGTGTTCTCTATGCTCTACGCCCAGCGTGGCGATTATGGCAAACCCCCCAATCGGGGGAGGCTTATGTCCAGCAGCGGATGTCTTTCGGCTGAAATGATCATGATGCGCATAATCTTATTATTAGAATGACTTAAAAGGCGACTTAAAATACAATTTTTAAACAATTAATTTATGTATTTGCCGCCCTCTGGGGCCCCGGGCACACGCACTTGTGCTTGAACTCAGTGCCTCAGAAGGGGGCTGTCCAGCTTGCGGCTGAGCATGCTCAGGATGGTGTTGGTGCTCCCTCGCTCACGAAACGTCAGCGAAGCGATGCAGCGCCGCAGCACAGTGTGAAAGCCTGTGTGCGCGTGCGCAAACATCGCAGACGCATTACAGTAGCGTGGGAGCCCCACCAGCACCCTGAACGCGTTATTATATTGTATTCGGAGAGCGTTAGTATATGATAATATATGGAATAATAATGAATAATATAGAAAATAATGAATACATATCAATCCAATAAATGAATATAATTTATCAGGAGCAAGAAGCAGGAGTTAGAAAATTCATACATTACAAATAATAAACGGTAATCACTGCGCGACGGCGAAGCAAAAACTTCTATGTCGTGTGTTGTGCATACCCAAGTGGGAGAATTGCATTAGGGACACACATGGTCTAACTTGTAAGGGATCAAGAAGCGCCTGCGGACCGTAAAAATAAGGGGTTATTCCACTAATTCTCACTGAAAATTCCCATCAATGGGGATTTGCGAAATTCCCATTATGAGTTCTATGAGTCGTTAATAAGATGGCCAAGGGTGCTATGTCCGCAGCCGCTGTCGTTTCGGCCCGTATGACGTACTATCGGGGACATCTGAATTGGACCACCATAAGGACTGTTCTTGCTTGCAACGTTCAGCCGCTATAATAACGCTTACCTACGCTTATCAACCAATAGCATCGCAGCATCAGATTTATGCTGAACCCCTTGTTTTTGTCAATGATAAAAATCAAAAAAGATCGTAAAAACCAGCCGAGGTGGTCCAGTCATCTGTGATCATTGTAATAGAGCCTGAGAAATTTATTAAAACAAAACCTTTTTTTTTAATTGGTCGTCGCAAAAAGTGGCGGTAAACACATGTTGCACGGGATTTTGTTTTGAAAGTGTGCCGATTCGAATGTCCCCGATAGTACGTTGGAAGGGCTATGGGAAGGTTGGAGGTCCATGATATACGCGCAACGAAAGCGCGAGAGCGTTGCGCGCCCAAAGCAACGTATGGGTTACAAAATTACGTCCTCTCTTTCATCATTTCATGCCTTAGGGTCAACTCACACCGAGACGCGACGCTGCGCGCACACTTTAAAAGAGCGACTCAAAATATAACTTTATTTTCTACACGAAAAGATACACATTTCATTGTGAGAATTCAGAATACGTTGCACCATGCAGCGCTTCGCTTCGTAATGCCTCGCGGCGTAGAGCGATGCATCGCGACGCAGCGGTGCATCGCCGGTACGCGCGGCGTGCAAGAGCGGTGTTGCGCCTCACGAAGCCGCGCGACGCCGCGAGGCGCAGCCGAGGCCGCCGCTGGCGACTTGTCTTTACTATTTCCGTCCAGACTTCGTGTAGAATTGATGCAGTTCGGTCGAGTGCTCGAGTGAAATTATAATGATAGATTGGGATCTTGTTATAATCGGACTTCTTGCAGAAGAGGAAGAAGAATAAAAAATAAAATTAAAAAGAAGACATCACATAGGAGTATTTGGGTGTATAATTTGCGTCTCGCTGCGCAGCGAGGCGTCGTGTTGCCAACGATTTTACGATGCGTCTCGTGACGTTGCGATGCGTCTTGCGGCGGCGCGCGACGCAGCGCGAAATTACTGGCCTCTTCCAGTATCGTCGCGTCGCATTGCGTCTCGGTGTGAACTGACCCTTAACCACTTGCCACTATTACAAGGAAGTTCCTTATTAAGTTCAAGTTATTGTGTTATTTATATGAACACACAAAGGCGCCGACAAACAATGGCATTACAACTACAGAATCCTAATTAAATCACCATATCAAAATCAATGCAGAGGTCATATTATACTGGGTATTCCTACTCTTCAGTTTGCTCGCCAGTATACCATGATCCGCCTTCTTTAAGACCAGATTATGTTGGTTACGTATAGCTTCTGTTGCAATACCAGCGTAGTCTGGTCTCCATACTTTATCAATGGAAGGGTCAAGTTAAAATGGTATTTAGAACAAAATTGTTATGATCCAAGTTTACTTGACCTGTCTGTAGAGAAAGTGATAAATTTCACGATAAATCAAAGGTATTTAAGTAACAGTAAAGTTTAAGCAGGTGAAGTGAGGTATGTTGATAAGCTTCCGGTATTTAGTTTATTAACAAAATCTATGAATGTTTGCATTCTAATATGGGAATTGATAGATCCGACACTTGGCCGCGTGAGAGAAATTTGTGAATCAAAACAAGCGTTTTAAGGCGGCGATAAACGACTTTTAATGATTTTATACTGAAGATTACGTCTCAAAGAGTAGTGTTAATGATTTGGAAAAAATATATGTTAAATTAGAGTATTTTCTTAATAACATAATTATAAATATTTTAGATTATATTACCTATATAGTAAAATAATTTGTAAAATTATGTCTAACGCGGATAAAAAACTGAGAATCACACAAAATCTAACAAGCTTTTTTTTTTAAACCTTTGCCTTTTTAAAGATAATTTCTGTGATAGTTTTCCTTTTTACTTCGTTATAAATACTACTGAAGTGAAATTTTTCACATATACAAAAACAACTATTTGGTTGGCAGGGGGGAAACTTGACTCTAACAAAAATTTGCACTTTTAAGCTTAATATTACGGTAATGGATCCCTGAATCGAAAAATGGGTTTCACAGTTCCACAATATTTTTGAACGGCCTATCCAGCAATACCCCACACCATGAGATAGACGAGGCAAAAAGTATATTCCTCACTTTACGTGTAAGGGGGGTATCTATCTATCTAGTTTAGTTTAGTTTTTTGTTTAGTTATGTACCTATTTATTTATTTATTTATTTATAAGTATAAAAATTATGTATTAGGTATGTTGAAACTGTTTGTACTCCCCGTCACTTGTCCCTACAGGTTCATTAGAAAACCAGCGTCAGACAGCATCTGTCTGGCATTAATGCTGAAATGAACCTTTTTGGCCCAGCCGTGAGGCACACAGCAATTTTTTTATAACAATTTTTATTTCACTTTTTATTTATTTTTTTGTATTTTGTGTTTCACGAACTGTGACCAAATAAACGTTATTCTTTCTTTCCTTCTTTTTCTTTATCTAAGAAAAAAAATCTTAAATTTTTTTTTTTTGCTTTTTCTACTTAAAGTTTTATTTCAAGTAGGATGGCATTCATGACTCATTTTCGAAAAAATGTCGCTTATTACCTTACCTTACCTTTTAACCGTCGATATGTTTAACGATGCCAAATTATAGTTTTCTATAACAGGAGTGACTGAGCTGAAGCCGCGGACATTTCCGCTAATCTTAAAATTTGCTTTGTTTACATTAGATAGACAGATCAAAGTCAAATCATTTATTTCAAATAGGCACATAAAAGGCACTTTTGAACGTCGAAATTTACAACTATAATTAATTGATTCTAGTTGCCCCTTCCAAAAGGTACTTACGTATGGAGAAGAATGGGCAAGAAACTGCATACTTACTCTTTTAAAATGTTAACAATATTTTGTATACATTAATTAATAATTATATAGAATACTAAATAATATTAGATAGAATACTCATTATTGCACACCATAAAAATTACAGATTTATGTACATATATGTACAAATTTTATAAGGGGTGACACAATGGGCGGTCTTATCGCTAAAAGCGATCTATAAAAGACAACCTTTGGATGGATTAAGGGGGAAGGAGAGACAACACTGCAGGGAGTCTGTGGCCATTTACATCATCATCTGCCTAGCCTTTTCCCAACTACGTTGGGGTCAGCTTCCAGTCTAACCGGGTGCAGCTGAATAGGTATCAGTATTTTACATGGAGCGACTGCCTATCCATGCCCCGTAGTGCCGGACGTAAAGAATAGCACCACCCCATTTCCTCCCGTGGGTGTCGTAAAAGGCGACTAAGGGACTTACTAGTGAATGGGCAGCAGCGTTCTCTATGCATTTTTAACATCATACTGCGATCGCCAACCCGCCTGCCAAGCGTGGCGATTATGGCAAACACCAAGGGAGGCCTTTCTTGGTGTTTGTATGTCCAGCAGTGGACGTCTTTAGGGTAAATTGATGATGTTGATGATGTCTGCCTATCTGACCTCCACAACCCAATAACTGGGTAATGTGATATCCCTTGGTAGGACTGGTTGTCAGACTTTCGGGATTAACCTTGAATGACTGTCAGGACCAACGGCTTAACGTGCTTTCCGAGGCACGGAGGGGTCTTGGTATGTAAAGATGGACACCCATCCACGGACCAACCGCGGTAACCGTAGCTTAACGTAGTTATTATTTAGCCACAAGCCCCTGGAAGGTTTAAATATGTGTTATACATATGTCGTGAAACCGGGGCGTGTCCCTAGTATTGTATAAACAAAACAGGGCAGTGCCATTACGTCTGTTCGCCTTATTTGGAGTAGGTACTAGATCAAGAAATGTTATAGACATAATGATAAGTGGGGTTCTCCCATTATCTTTTGCGGTAGAATCGAGATTAATATTTGCTTGACACTCTTGAATGGCTTGGTGTGTAAAGATGGTCACCCATCCTCGAACCAACCGCGGCAAGCGAAGCTTAACCTGGTCGATCGACCCGTGGGGCTGTTTTTACTTAGCCACAAGCTTCTCGCTATTTCATGGTGTCGTGGTGTACATATATATAAGGTGTATCTATTCATACACGAAATATTTTAAGAGAAACATCTTTAAGTGGTAAAAAAGCCATAGCAGCGTATTTTTTTTTTTTACATCTAAATGTTTTATATTTTTAGATAATTATTATAATTTTAAAATTGCTTGAGACATTTTGCAAAAACACCTTTACTTACTTATTCTATGAATGACCCGCCCGGACGCGGCGACGGTGGCGGCACGAGCGCGGTGAATTTTGATAATTAATCATCATATAAAGTAACTTAATTTTTTGTTTTTTTTTTTTAAATAATATACTCAGATTTAAAAAAAAAATCGTTTCCATGGCTTCTTTACCACTGTGTATCTCTTAAAATATTTCGTGTTTACACCCTGTATACAATGAATACATACATACATAAAACATGTTATACTTAAAACACACGCATAAAATTACAATTGATCGCAATTTCATTCATTTAGACGGTTCAGCCACGTTCATTGCGTTATTTACGTGTTGAACAGGGCCTCAAGTCTGCAATTACAATAGTGTCAGAATGGTCTCTTCATTGTGAGTTTTTGACAGATTTGCCATACAAACACTGTCAAATACTCATAATGGCGAGACCATTCTGACACTATTGTAATAGCAGACTTGAGGCCCAGATGAATTGAAACGAAGGAATGTGAGTTACGCGGTTCGGTTGGGGGTCAGAAATAGAACATATTCGTCGAATCTCTGAATGGCCCCTATTACACTATCAATATTATCATGATCTTGGATATCGTGATATTATCATCACTAAAATTATCGATGTAGTAATCATAATTTGACATCAATACCATCAATATTTCATGAATACTGGATCACGATATCGAGTAGCGTGTGATAATACTGATAGTGTGATAGGCCCCATTGTGTGGCCCTGTAAGTCAAGAAACAATTGAGGATCGTTACTCTCGGATTTCCCCAGATTCTGGGGAAAACCGAGAGTAAATTCATTTACTAGAGACTGAATGACGTATGTAAGCAAATAACTGATAGTAAAACGTGTTCAACTTATCTTTAGCAATACGTGGAAAAGTAATTAAAGAATTTGTAGTCTTTCCTCTCGAGGGGATGTTAACGTGACTTAAGACATGTAGACTTGACTTGACTATGGAAGCATAGATATGGTTTTGCGCTGGTGCAATAATGTTATGAAATCATAAGTCATACTGAACTAGTTTTTAAAGCGTTTTATAATATTATACGAGTGCTGCTAGGGAGTTTGTTGCGCCATGACTTCTTCCCAGCTAAAGCTCTAGGAAGTACGTTTTGGACCACTGTTTTATGTAATTTTGACGTTCGAAAAGTGCTGATTCTCAGCCTAGTTTTTTTTTTTTTTTAAACGTTGCCCCACACTAGGAATTTCTCCTGTATCGTGGGTGCGTTTACAAACATTTAAACTCACATACACAAACAGCCAGACCCGGAACAACTAATTGTAGGTCATACAAATATTTGTTCCGTGCGGGAATCGAACCCGCGACACGCAGCGCAGCAGTCAATCGCTTAACCACTGCGCCAACCGTGTCATCAAATATTGAATAAATGATTTACTATTAATTAAGTACCAATTAAATATTGTATTTTAAGGGTGTGAGCCTGGAGACCTGTCATACAGGTCCTGAATCCAGTATAGACTCCAGCTCTCACAAAGGATATACTGGAAAATGTAACTTGATACTGTGAATCAAAATTGTACCTTTTTGAGAGAAATAAAATTACTTTATTAAATTACTTTTTATTTTTATTTTTTATTTAACAATTTATGTACACACATATAAACAGACAAGAAGAAAGGAACAGAAAAATACGTACAAAGGTGATGCTTATTTCTAATGAAATCTCTTCCTGCATACCTGCGATAGGAAAGTAGTTACAGAGATGTAGACAACGTGTACGTGTGTAAGAGTAGAAGAGATTTTTAAAAAAATACATAAAATCAAAATAGCTATACACTAATATAAATTATTATTATTATTTTGACTTTTGATTTTGCAAACTGAAAGAAAAATTGTTTATTTGCATTGATTACGCTTGGTTTACGCACATTGAAAAGAAGTCAGAAAAGACACACTACATAAAAACAGCTGAATCATTAAAAGTTTTAAGTAATACTTTTAGCTCAAATTCTGTTCCATTCCTGTCTTATTTATTCGGTCACAAACACAGAATTTGGTTAGATATGTTGGAGCCGGATTAATCTTTTTGCACGTTTCTGGATGACAGCGATGCAGATGAGTACTTCGACGCCTAAGTTTCCTTTAAGTTATTTGTATAGTTAGTATGAGGATGGATGGATGTTTGTTACTCAATCACGAAATAACGGCACAACGGATTTGGATGAAATTAGACACACAGATAGTTTATAACCTGGATTAACATTAACACATATGATACGTTTTATCCCGTTATTCCCAAGGAATCGAGACTTATGCGGGTGTAACCGAGGGACGCAGCTAGTATTGTATAAAATCATTTTAACGTACAGTACACACAGCGTCATTATGTCCTAACCCCTCAAGTTTTAAAATGTTACACTGATACAATATTGAATTCGTTACGAATAATCTAAAGAATACTTCAAAAAGAGTTTACTAGTTCGGCTTGGATTCGAACCATCGTATCGTCATAATCATACAGTTTGACAGACTAGCCAGCGAGCCCGTGAGAATTGTGATGAAATTGTTATCCACTATCGTCCAAGTAGTTTATCTTAAGGTCTCTGTCTAATCGATGGATGTTATCATTTGAGGGTATCTATTAATTTTACTTACTTACGTTTTCTTTATAAAATTAATCCATACCCTCAAATTATAACTACAACGTTGTCTAGGGACCCGTTTGTTTAAGTTGGCAAAATATGTAATGACTAATGTTAATAGGGTATTATCAAATTTTTCCAATAAAAAAAAAAAAAAAAATATAGAAGAACTTTTACAAAAAGAAAAAATATATTAAAGAAAATATAAATAAAAAGATTGTAAAGATAATATAAATTATTATCTTTACAATACATATATTTTTTAGTATAATAAGATCAAAATTTTGTTAAATAATAGCAATAATAAATATTATTATTAAATTATTATTAAAATATTTTATTTTTCTTGATTATTAAATTCTTTCTTTATATTAGAAACAAAACACATGTTGTGCCTAGAATTTGAACCTCCAATATTATGCACGGCAAGCGGTCTTGAATCCTCCGGACTACTTAGACGTTGTATAAGTTTTCATAAATGTTAAGCTTATTGTTGCTTGTCATTATATGCATTAATTAAAGTATTAACTTTTTATTGAATAAAAACAATATTTAAAACACAAAATACTTATTTATTCACTAAAACAATACATTAATTGTAATAACATGTTTTTGCAAAATACAAAAACTAACTTGGGCCTATCACGGATTTGAACGCACATGTCTTTTGGGGGGGTAAGGACTTAATGGAGCTTTGTGTACCAAGCTACACGAAACTGTCAAATTTCTTCAAACGATTTTAAACTTTAAAATATTGCTGAATAGTTTCAAAATCGAACGAGACAATTCGACAGTTCGTGGTAACTTGATGTGCTGGTCACCGTACCTAGGTACTCGTATATAAAATAAATTCGAATCCTTTTTCCGAATTTTCCAAGACAAGTTATTTCACCAAAAAATGTACGCCAAATTCTCAGAAAGTCATAAAAATGCATCGTTCAGTTATAAATAGAGATTGGATATTCGGATGCATATTTACCTAAAGTTCATTTTTGGCTATGCAAGTATGGAAGCGGCTTGTTTAAATATATTTTTTGTAAAAAATAACCCAGGATGCCAGGAACACTGGGAATAATAAATAATAATTCTTCCATACTATACACTTCTATTCGAGTGTATAGTATGGAAGCGACTTCTAAAAATGTTCTTATTACAAATAAAAAACCCCGGGATTCTTGGATTGTAAACTATTCAGATGCATATTTATTTAAAATTAATGTTTAACCCCCGATGCAAATATGTGTATGTAGGGTGTAAGAGGAGGAGTGTTTTTTTGTGTAAGTTAAGACAAAAAAAAGCATTTATTTTTTATTAAATTAAGTAGGTACTTACTATATCCTGATTGGGCGTAAATATTACCTCGGCTACTTAGGTAGTAGTTATGCATTGAATTCTGTAGTCAGAAAAAAAAAAAAACACTATGTTTGTCGCTTCCAGAAGCGCGAGATTTTTACGATCGATACAAAAGTGCATTATATACCTATAAGCCAACATTTGAAAGGAAGTAAATATACATCCGATTCTATAATCATAAGCCTAAATTTATCGATCCCGGAGCCGCGGGATTTTTTCGATACAAAAGCGCATTCCATATTAGCCAACATCTCAACTTTAGGTGAATATGTATCCGAATATCCGATCGCTAGTTATAAACAAACTAATCGTTATCTCATTACCTAGTAAGTAGTAATAGTATCATTAATTATATCAGCCAAAGTAAACATAAACATAAGTCATTAGTACAATGACTAGGTATTGAACTGATTAACGTTCGCAGAATAACCGTCGTTTAACTTAGGGATATTAACCTAGTTTGTGTTGAGTTCAAGGTTAAGAATCGTTAGATAAGTATTACATTGACATACCAATAATGTCGTAAACAATATGAAAATACTACACACACAACATGACATTATTCATATCTTTTTTTAGGGTTCCGTAGTCAACAAGGAACCTTTATAGTTTCGCCATGTCCGTCCGTCCGTCCGTCTGTCCGTCCCCAGCTTAGCTCAGAGACTCTTAGTACTAGATAACTAATTTGGCATGGATCTACATATTAATCGCGCCGACAAAGCGGTGAAATAAAATCAAGCAAGAAATAGTTATTTAGGGTAGGTACCTCCTGTACATGTAAAGTGGGGATGTTCTTTTTTCGCCTACCCTATTATGTGGGGTATTGTTGCATGGGTCTTTCAAAAATATTGCGGGTTTGTGAAAACAATTTTTCGATTAAGGAATCCGTTTCTGAAATATTAGGCTTTAAAATGCTAATTTTTGCGAGTCAAGTGTCCCCCCCCTGCCAGCTAAACGGTTAGTTTTGCATAGGTGAAAAAAATGACGATAGTAGTATGTATAACGAAGTTAAAAGGAAAACTATCACAGCTAAGTAGGCTTTTCAAGTTTACGAGTAATAGTCGACCAACTTAAATTTACAGTTGAAAAACATGTTCCCCCATACAATCTGTATAGGGGGCATGTTTCTCAACTGCAATGTTAAGTTTGTTCTTGGGATAAATTCATCTCAACTACGGAACCCTTCATTGTGCGTGGTCCGACACGCACTTGGCCGGTTTTTATGTTTCTTTTTCTGTGGCATTCTACTAGCCAGTATTTTTATCATTGATGATGGTAAATATTAGCTCAAATCTATGTAAATTAAATAATAATTTAATGAAAAGTAAATTAATTAAATTATAAGTATGAAGTCATATATTTTTTAAGAACAATTTTACGCCGAGATTTAGCAGAGTAGCTATATAAAAAATTGGGACATGGCTTGCAGATGCAGTTTTTAAATTTTCTGAGAGCAGGGAAAATCGTTTCCCAGGGACGAAAAGTACTGTTTTCATCCCTCTGATCAGGTAACTTCAAGCGTACTTTCCAAGTATGAGAAATGAAAAATATTTATACGTAACATTGTACTGTCATGGATTTGCGTAAACAAACGCCTGATTCCATAACTTATTTGATAATAACCTTGACCCAGCAGACTCAGAACATCACAATGAAACCCTCGCAAAGTTCATTTGTAAATTTGAACCAATCAACAATCGTTTACAGTAATTGGTATACTCAGAGGTATTCCCAATCTTTTTATTAGACGTGAATGAGTCATAATATAGTAATATCTCTTTATTAGACAGGAATGTGTAGGTAGTTGCTGACTGCAAAGTGCATTTTTGGGAGGGTCCAAAGTTCGTCGGTTGAATATCTTAAGAGCGTTTATCCCGCGCGGGATGACAACGTCGCATTTCTAGAGGTGGTGATTATTTTATTAAATTTAAATCAAAGAACTATTTTTTATTCAGTCAAGCACTAGATCGTTGTATTTTATAATTATTTTTAATACTAACTAATTTCCAAGTACGGAACCCTTCATTGTGCGTGGTTCGACACGCACTTGGCCGGTTTTTTTTTAATCTTTACATTCTTTCTTGACGTAATCAAATAATCATCTCATTATTTGACTTTATATCCCTACAATTCTAATTTCAACTGTTTATTAGTTGCTTTTGTGGACATGATATTTATTCAGATTTGTAACTGTAGTTGTGGTAACCATATCATTTGGTTTAAATAGATTTTAATTTAATTTTTAATCTTTTTATATATTACTAGCTTTTGCCTGCGGCTCCGCCCGCGTAGATGCCGGTTATCGCGTAAAAAGTAGCCTATGTCCTTCTCCATATCCCAGGCTATATCTCTGCCAAATTTTATGATGATCGGTTCAGCGGTTTAGGCGTGAAAACGTAACATACAGACAGACAGACAGAGTTACTTTCACATTTGTAATATTAGTATGGATATCCTATTTTGTGAATTAGAGAACGTTGAAGGCCTAGTAGACTGTAGATTTGCTGACCCTTTTCTATTTTGTTAAGTACCTGATACTTGTTGAAACACACACACACATGCTCACATCCACCTACACCTTCCTCCGATACCTAATAACACTGTTATTTGAAAATATTGTAAAAACCAATTCTTTTTAAAAGAGTAACTGTGGAGTTTTTTGTCGGTTCTTCTCCATACGAACATCCAATTGGAACCGTGCACCTAGCCTCTAACGTTTCATATGTGCTCATGTAGGTTTATGTGAAATAAAATATTTTGAATTTCATTTTGAAAAAGCTGTTATTTTGAAATTTCCAAACAGAAACTTCAATTTCATTTACTTTGTACTTATAAATTGATAATGGTTGGGAAATTACATGGAGTGGCTCGAATCAGTTGTTAAATAAACAGAAAAGATAACATAGGTCATTAGTAGGATGTTTTAATTACTGTAATACGAATTAATACGATTCGATATGCGGTCCTCGGATTTTAATGAATCATCGCAAGATTACGTTCTCTTTGTTGTACTTTTATCGGGTGATTTTAGAAAGGTCAAATCTTGTTGAAGGTCGTTCATCGACTGTGTGAGCATTTATCTCAATTAATGACCGTTATTTCTTAGAGAAAAGATAGAGACACCTCTATTAGATGAGGAAAACGGTGAATTTATTACGTCAGTAGCCTTGTGCTTATAATATTTTATTTTATCCACGACGGGGAAGCTCTTGGCTTTCATCTCATCTGATGGTAAGCGTAAATAAAGTACCGGTAAAGGCTGAAGATGAAAGCGAGCTCCACCCGGAATCCTCAACCACTGAGGATCTGGCTATCTTACCTCTAACTGCTGAAACACAACGATGTAGACTTAGATATGATGGTGGTAGTTAGCCAGGCGGACTTAGAACAAGCCCTACCACCAACCAAACCGAGCAGAAAATTTGAGACAGGTGGTCTCACTTACCACTAGAGCACAGAGGCGGTTTTGGTAATGCGTCCATACCGAACCATACCGAATGTGGTGATTTGAATAGAAATATAAGCATTTATCACCATCATCTTAATAATTTTCGGTACTTTTCATACATACTAATTTTAAAATGTTGTAGAGATATTTTTTTTATTATGACCAAGTGCAGCAAAAATAAACAATATTCTATTCTATTCTAAGCTAAGAAAAGCTACGCAATATCTTCTCGTCCCACATACCGCCGTGTCTCAAGACGAAAGTCTTTGACCAGTGCGTGTTGCCAGTGATGACATATAGCACTGAAACGAGAATGAAAATGAATTCAGAGTGAGAGTGAACAGGCTTCTTCTGGGTAAGCTCACTCCATCGTCGACTTTGTCTCTGTTACGAGTACCTCTGACCTAGACGAGAGTCAAGAGCAAACACATCGTAGAATTAAAAAAAAAAACGTGGTCACTCACAATGGGCCTTATTAGAAGGCTAAAAGTCACCCAAAGGGCAATGGAGAGGGCTATGCTTGGAGTTTCCCTACGCGATCGAATCAGAAATGAAGAGATCCGCAGGAGAACCACACTGAAAAAAAAAAAAGTAATTGCCACAATCAAGATTTTGTTTAGATTGACTAAGTAACTTGTTTGCATCTGAGTCTATCAAGCACATGATGATGATGATAATGATCACAGCTACTACCTTTATTTGATTGAGATTTGAAACGGAATCTTGAATGGAGTTATCACAAAACCTATTTGCAGCAATCAAGTCAAAACATAGTTGCTCCAACCAAGATTATTAGATTAAAGTTTCAATGATCTTTATTGAAGTAGTCAAAATGTTTGATTGACGCTACTAACTTATTTTCACATTTTTTACAGTATTATTATTTTGTCTCTTTTTTATCTCTTCTACAATGATGTCATGTTAAGGATAATCGAGAAACTTGTTTGAGCGTTCAATCATTTGAACTAGTATTGCTGCAATCATGTCGTGACTTATTTAAGATTTTGATTAAGAAAATATCGTCAATCAAGCTAAAAAGTCGCTTGATTGGAGTGCATTTTTTTCAGGGCAAGGTAACCGACATAACTCGAAGAATTGCCAAACTTAAGTGGCAATGGGCAGGGCACATTGCTCGCAGGACAGATGGCCGATGGGGCCGAAAGGTTCAGGAGTGGCGACCGCGTACCGGAAGACGTAGCGTTGGAAGGCTTCCCACAAGGTGGATCGATGACCTTGTGAAAGCCGCAAGAATCCGCTGGATGCGGGAAGCACAGAATCGGTCGAAGTGGCGGTGCTTGGGGGAGGCCTATGTCCAGCAGTGGATGTCTTTCGGCTGAAATGATGATGATGATGGTGATGATTCTATTCTAAAAGTATGAAATGAATCTCCAAACTTATTTGTAGTCGGCGCATGGTCCATCCATATTTGCTTTGGTCTTCCTCTACTCTTCAAGTCGTGCTTTCTTGGTTTGTGAAAAAAAAAAACTGAGCCTGTTCCCAACTATGTTGAGGTCGGCTTCCAGTCTAACCTAGTGCAGCTGAATACCAGTGTTTTACATGGAGCGACTGCCTATCTGACCTCCACAACCCAGTTACTGGGTAACACGATAAGTACCCCTTGGTAAGACTGGTTTTCAGACTTTTGATCTTGGTTTGTGAAAAGTCGGTCTGAAATTAATGAAAGTCAGTTTTAAAGTTAGTATCATAAGACTTAGTAACGTTTATTTACGAGCATTAGAAGTAAAATAATGACTTAGCAAAGATATAATTATGATATTAGTAATACAATATCGAACCTGATACTTCCGCCTGGGTGTTTATTATAAACAAATGTCTGAATAATAATTACTTTGTGTAAACCGCCTGTTATGCATTGTTTTGAGAACCGATGTGCAGTGTTGAGTTACTGAGTGCTTTTCTATAATTATAACTCTTTGTCGTAGTTATTCGATAGTTGGGAAATATGATTACTGTCATAAACTCAACCTCAAACTCAGATCATTTATTTCAATTAAACCATTTACAGGTACTTTTGAAATGTCAAGGAGTCGGTCAGTCAGAAAATGAAGCACACATTCCAAATCATACGAGGTACCTATGAAGAAGAACGGGTAAGAAACTCCATGGACACTCTTTTATTTAAATTAAATTGTTACAAAAATATTAGTTACATCTATATATATAAAAATGAATCCCTATTTCCCTTGGTCACGGCATCACGCGTGAACGGCTGGACCGATTTCGCTAATTATTTTTTTGTTGTGTTTGTTATTGCCAGGAGTGTTGGAATTTGTGAACAAAACCTCTTTCTTAAGTCTCTGGTGAAAAAAGTGTCAAGATGACTTATCATATTTTTACTCTCATGTGTTGTCATATTCCTATACAGAAATGAATTATATTCTTATTTGATTTAACTAAAGTTTATTAATTCCACGCCTATATAACAAGGAGAAGGTTCTTATGTAAGAAAAATTTAAGAAAGTAAAAAAAAAAAATTGTAAGAAAACGACCATATTTACATTTTTATTGTAATAATAAGTAGGTAACTCTATCTTCTAATGTAACTTTATGGCGTTTGACATAACGTGTCAGTCATCATTTGGTAGGTCTGAGAATAGATTTTATCAAATAAAAAAATAAAAAAATTGAAGGTTTTAGTTAGGTAGGGTAGGGTAGGTAGGGTAGGTAGGGTTGGTTTTTTTTATTTTTTTTTTCTTTTTTTTAAATCTACTTCCTCTGACACAACGTCAAAGCCTATGTTATCTAATACTACTCTTTTATTCCAGTTCTATCAATTATTCCTCTCGCACTTTTATTCCGCATACTTTGTCTTTCTTTCTTTCTATCTCTCTCTTGCTGTTTACCCGGTGGGATTCCGGACTAAGCTATGTATCTAATCTCTCTAATCTTTTGTGACATCTTATTTTTGGGTTTCGGGTTTACACCATACACAATTTATCTTTATTAAATTAATGACCAGTATACATTTAGCAGATTGCTTTCTTACATATCTAATTTATTATTACATTTGGTGTTTACAGTTTACATCTTAAATATACTTATGTCTAGTGTTATAACTATATAGCTTTTATTTTGTGATTTCGGGTCTTACAATACCCACATTTTCCAGAATATTGTTCATGCCCAGTATAAATTTTTGCACAATTTTCTTACATAACTAGTTTTTCATCTAAGTTCTTATTTTCTATCTCAAACTATGCTTATTTCTACTTTTTAATTATAAATATAACTTAATCAATTTAAGTGTATGATGTACGATATATTCCATAATATATGGTAATCATACTTATTTTTACTTATTTCTCTTTACGACTGTTTCTATTATTTTTAAGCAGTAGTTCATGAAATCTATTCTTCCCTTATCTATCATTATTAATTTTACATTCTCCATTGTTAGTTTTATACCCAGTAGTTGTTCAATCATGAATCTTTCACACCCAAACACTGGGCATTCCAAAATAATGTGGGGTACGGTTTCTCTTTCATTGGGGTCGCAGATGCATGAAGGACTATCTTTACATTTAAATCGGCATAAGTATTCTGAGAAACCCCCATGGCCGGTCAACAATTGGGTGCTCAGGCATGTCGGTTCAAACTTTCGAATCACTCCGTATGCCGTCGTCACATCCGGAAAGAATATTTTCGTAATACCAGCGACTTCTCCGGATTTGTACCTCGCGTCCCATTCGCGAATCGACTCCGATCGGAGGTGTCGCTTCGCGAATGAGACGGGGAACGAATCATAGTCGGGTTTCCTCTTGTTTGACACTGAGGCGGCCTCCTTGGCAAGTTGGTCTGCCCTTTCGTTTCCCTCCATTCCTGCATGTGCTTTTATCCAGTACAAAGTCACAGCTTTGTTCTGTCGAGATATATATGATAAGTTCTCGCGTGTTTCTACAGCTAATGGATGGAGGGTGCCGAGATTTGTGACCGTTTGCAGCGCCGCCATTGAGTCGCTATATATTCCGAATGTGAGTGCGCTGTGTTTCTTGATTCGTCTCGTAGCTTCGCAAACAGCCAGCAATTCCGCCTGGTATACTGTGCAGTATGACGGCAAGCAAAGTTTGACGGCCTTGGTCTCCGCTTCGCCCTCCCAAACGGACAGCGCTGCGCCAACCCCTCCCCCAATTTTGCTGCCGTCTGTGAAAATTTTCACTGCATGGCTACTGTTTGCTTCCACGTCGGTCTGGTCTTTTAGGCATGTCAGCCCGAGATCTGCGAGAGCTGCAGGGTGTGGCGCTTCTGTTGCCGGCATTAACCGCTCGATCTCTCTGTCCCCTAATCCAGGCAGGGCCGCCCCCTTCCTGATCCTGTATAGTGAGGCTACCTCGCGTACACGAAGATCAAGCGGGAGCACTCCCGCTAGGACCAGTGCTGAGTTCAGGGAGACCGTGCGATAAGCCTTGCACATTTTTTGTGCGAAGCCTCTCTGCACAGTTCCGAGCTGTTTTTGCACTCCTAGTTTTTCGGCAGCCGGAGCCCAAACGCTCGCCGCATATAAAATGATGGGTTCGATGGTCGCTATGTAAATTGTTCGTAGCACTTCGGGGTGGAGGCCCCAACTTGCCTTTGCTGCTCTTGCGAGCTGTTTGTAGATGTTTATAGCCTTTCTACAAATATTGGCCACGTGTGCGTTAAAAGTGAGCTTTTCGTCAAACGTCACACCCAACATCTTAATTTGTTTCGCCATGCCAATGTCCACCCCGCCCATGCTTAAGTGCGGAGTATCAAATTTAAGCTTGCGCGTGATTACCATTGCGTTGGTCTTATGAGGCGCGAATTTGAGCTTATTTTCGACACCCCACACCCGAACAAGCTCGAGAGCGGCATTGGCGTGTCTTTGCACATGTTGTGCAGTCAGACCATCGAACACCATGACGACGTCGTCAGCAAACGCTTGCACGTAGTAACCTGCGGATTCAAGGGTGTTCAGCAGGGGATCCAGTAATATGTTCCATAGGATGGGCCCACCTATAGACCCTTGGACACACCCTTTGTTTGTTGCCTTTGTATAAGTTTCCCCATTATACCTCACCGTGACCTTCCTTTGGTCGAGGTAGCTGTCAAATACTTTTCTGGTGTTTAGAGGACAGTTCGCTTTAGCCAGTTGGACTCTGATCGCTGGCCTCCATGCGCTGTCGAAGGCGCCCTCTATATCCAATGACACGACGGTTATGATTTTCTTCTCGTCCAATTTAGTTTTTATATATTGCATTAATTTATAGAGGGCGTCTTCGCAGCTCTTTTGGGGCATGAATCCAAACTGGTTGGGGTTTAGTTTTGGTAGCAGGTGGTGTTTAAGTCTGGCGACCAACATTTTCTCGTACACTTTGCCCATTACCGGTAACAGTCCTATGGGGCGGTAAGACTTGGGAGTTTTATATGATTCCTTTCCTGGTTTCCTCAACACTATGACCGTGGCTTCCTTCCAGGTGACTGGGAAATAATGGAGCTCTAGACATTTTTTGAGTACTTCCAGGAAAAGTTGAGGATCACTTTTTATGGCATGGCTGCATATGTCAGCAGTGAATCCATCTGCACCAGGCGCTTTCTTCGGGTTCAAGGAATCCAGTGCGGTGAGCATTTCAGTTATTGTGAACGGAGGATCGTTCTGACCCTCAGGTTGTTGGAGGTTCACAGCTGATGCTCGGTTCCTTATTTCTCGATGCGTCTGGTTATCGTTCTCCCTTAGATCTTCCGGGTAGAAAGTTTTCGCTAACAACTCCACCGAGCCTTTTGCATCAAGAGTGATGCCACCTTCTTCCAAGGGCTTTTAATTCAATAAATAATAATAATAATTAGCATGTAGAGAAGTACACAGCTTAGACATTGTAAAATACATACCAATTAAGATAATTAATTTAAAGTGATTTAAAATGAACTAACTTATTTTTTATTACAAATCCATACTAATATTAAAAATGTGAAAGTAACTCTGTCTGTCCGTCTGTCTGTCTGTCTGTATGTTACCTTTTAACGCCTAAACCGCTGAACTGACCATCATGAAATTTGGCAAAGATTTAGCCTGGGATATGGAGAAGGACATAGGCTACTTTTTAACGCGATGACCGACATCCACACGGGTGGAGCCGCGGGCAAAAGCTAGTGAAAGATAAATAAGAGTTACTTTACCATAGTAAGACAAAAAAGAAAATACAATCAGTTAAATTTTGATGTGATTATAATACGTAAGACGACTGCAATAATCATGAAGAATATCACCAATAAGGTCATTAAGGGCTCGCGCAGACTGGTGCGATATCGCGCCAGTCTGCGCGAGCCCTTAATAGTCACTATGTCCTTTTAGGGCGCGCCCCTCCTGGCGCGGGCGTTCCACTCACATCTGCCTTGTAAATACCTTTTTTAGTCACTTTTCTTTCGTCCTCTCAACAAGACCAAAACATACATTTCATGGTTGCAGTAAATTTTGTTAGGCAACCAAGAAAAATTGTGTATGATAAAATTATTAATAAATAATTTTGCATATTACTCATCTGTTTGACTGATAAAAATTATCCAAAAATTACGAATACTTAAAAAAAAAAAACAAAAGTGTGCGTCGGCCGGGAATCGAACCCGGATCAACTGCTTGGAAGGCAACTATGCTGACCATTACACCACCGACGCATCTGCAAGCATTGCATAAAATAGACGGTACATTTCTAACGCTTCTATCGACTGGTTTAGATGTGCAATGACGTCACAATGGCGTGATCTTGATGGGGTTTTCATCGTTTTGTGAAAGTAACAGAACTATTGTCTAGGTAACTGTATTTATGTATTGGGAACACCTTCATTTGGTTGTAAAGTATTTTTAGCATGTGTTGGTATATTTATTGAAGTAGTAGATAATAATCTAAAACTTACTTTTCTAGTAAGTAGGTAATTAAATACTTAGACCGGGTCAGCGGAATGCATGTTTTTAGTTTTATTTTATACTTAGGTGGGTACCCACTATTCTGTTTTTCAGTGTAAGTATTATTAATATAGAATGCATGTTTTGATAAAATAATATCAAAATTCTATGAACTATATATTGAACATAGAAAAAACTTAATAATTCTCACGGCTGCGCCAAATAGGCCCATATTTGGCGCAGCCGTGAGAATAACTAAGATTTTTCTTTTTTTTTAGGATTCCGTACCTCAAAAGGAAAAAATTGTTAGTAGAACCCATAAAGGATCACTTTTGTGTGTGTCAGTCTGTCTGTCATAGCCGATTTGCTACGAAACTACTGGACCGATTAAGATAAAATTTGATACATATATGAATATCTGTGACCCAAACACGAACGTGTAATGAAATTTGGTTATGGGGTTACTTAAGCAGGGCAAATTAGAAAATTAAAATCCAAACTGCACCGTATGATATATCAAATGAGTCTTATTGTAAGGATTTCAGTGTTTTTTTTTTAAATAATAATTTAAAATAAATACCTACTTCTAATGTTATTTAAGAAAATAAATAAAAGCTATCTGGTTGTGAAAGTCCCGTCACAATCGGTCCAGCCATTTCGGAGACAGCCGGAACAAACAGACAGACAAAAAAAAATGTTATAGGTGCCGTATATACTTTCAATATGCATTTAGTATAAAGCTGTAATTTTGATATTACAAACAGACATTTCAATTTTATTTATTTGTATAAAAGAAAAATATAATAAACTTATTATTAAAATCCTTAGAACGGCCTTTCTTTCAAGAAACTCGTCATGCAACATGGCTGTGATCGTCATTTGTTTACGTCCAAAATGCTCACATTTCCGATAAATTCTGTTAATGAGTGTGTAATTTAAAATTGAAGCGACAGGTGTAGTCTCAGATATTATTAAATAACTACATTTCATTTTATTTTAGACCTTAGAGGCCAAGACACAAAGTGAAAAATCCTTAATCACACTTTAAACGCATTTCCTGAAACAAATTCAAGTGAAAATAATCTTTAATCAGATTGCAACAAGGTACAATGTCTATTGCATTCTCTCCCCTAAAACGCACAAGTAATATTTTCTTAAGGACTAGTGGTTCCGTACGAGTGGTTTTTGTGGGAATTTAGGGTTCCTCACAGAGCGGAAGTAAGGAATTATGTTGATTGCAAGGGGATGATATTTATTTAAATTCACATGTGGCATCTAAGTTTATCTTTTTCCTGTTTTGCAATCTTTTAGGGGGCTTAAGAAACATGAGGATAATTTAAGAGGTATAAAAATATCAAGCGAACTCTTTAGATGTTGTGAGTTTGTATGTAGGGGTAATCTTCGGAACTGCTGATCTGATTCCGAAAATTGTTTCACCAATGGGAAGCTTGCTTGATTACAAATTCCAGGCGGACGAAGTCACGGGCCGAAGCAACTATAACATTTTAGAAAATCCGTAGGTATATGTTCTATGTTAGAGGGTTTGGTTTCCGCACTTAATCCTTCAGATAAACCATTGTGCGTGAGCCATAGCGGCCGTCAGTGGTTATTTCAACCAGCCCACCTCCTTCCAGAAGTTAATAATTTCTCCCAGTCTGTCCAGGACATCGGTGAAGGATCTGGATGCCCCTAGAGTTTCTGTCCTAATCTGGGTGACGGCTGTGCAGTCGAAAAGCACGTTCGCAACGGTTTCCTCCACCTCCATGCAGGCACTGCACAGAGGGTTGTCCGTTATCCCTATTGTGTGAAAATATTAGCGAGCGGTTAATTTAGCGAGCGGTGTCCCGTGATGGTCCCTGTCACCAGACGCAGACCATTCCTGTCCAGGCGCAATAACCGCCTGGTCAGCCTACCGTCTAGGGATAGCATAGCCTCTCTGGACTGCCTGCAGCCCGGTGTCGAGGTCCACCAGTTTTCCGCTTGTGTATGGGTGAACTCCTGTAGCTATCTGAGTAGTTGGTTGAAGGGAATGGGTATGATAGGCTCAGGACCACAGACTGACGCGCTGGATGCTCTTCTTGCTAGTTCGTCAGCTGCGTCGTTACCCAGAGATCAGCTGTGTCCTTTAATTCATTGCAGTGTCACTGTGTTACGTACGGTTGAGTATAGTTGCTCATTCTACCGCATTGTGACATTCTAGACCCGTAGGTCTATGATAATACGGTAAAGGCTCGTACAGACTCGCGCGATATCGCGGGCGCGACAGGCAGCGACAAAGAAATTGTGCTACTAGTGTCGCGTCGCGCCCGCGATATCGCACCAGTCTGTACGAGCCTTAATTCTAAGTTGTCTTTAACTTTTTTTACTGGAAAAAGAAAGCTTACCTATACATATTCTTCTCATTCGAAAACCGAAATAGTGACATAACACCGATAAACCAGCAAAATACTGTTTCTTAAAGTTTACAATAAAACCGGCCAAGCCCGTGTCGGATCACACACAATGATGTGATGATGGTTCCGTAGTTGGGATGAATTTATCCCAAGAACAAACTTAACATTGTAGTTAAACTGGCTGGTTGAAAATTTACGTTGGTCGACTATTACTCGGTAACTTGTGAAGCCTACTTAGCTGTGATAATTTTCTTTTTAACTTCGTTATATATACTACGGCTGTGAATTTTTTCACATATCCAAATACAACTATTTAGCTGGCAGGGGGGGGGGGGGGTGGACACCTGACTCTAACAAAAATCAGCAATTTAAAGCTTAATATAACGCAAACAGATACCTGGACCGAAAAATGGTTTTCAGAAACCCGCAATATTTTTGAATGGCCTATCCAACAATGTCCCACACTATGGAATAGACGAGGAAAAAAAATCATCCCCACTTTACGTATAGAGGATATACCGTATTATTTTTTTTTCAAAATGTTATTTTTCCAGTTTGTCGGCGTTATTAATATGTATACTCGTGCCAATTAACAGCTTTCTAGTACTAAGAGTCTTTGAGCTAAGTCGCGGACAGACATGAGACAGACAGACTGACGGGCATGGCGAAACTATAAGGGTTCCTTGTTGACTACCGAACTCTAAAAACTAAAACAATAATAAAAAATACTGTTAGTAGTCATATTTATTGAAAGTTGTTCCATAACGGGAGGAAAGTATAGGATTTTTTATTATTTAACCATACCTTTATAACGGGTTCCAACATTTGGTATCGTAAAGTAACATTTTAGAAAGCACCTTTCTTCAGACTGGGAACAACAAAAAACCATCCACTACAATTGATTAAAAACTTGAATGCTGAAATGAACCTTTTTGGGCACACCCTATTTAAGTTACCACCAGGCAGGACCATCGATTCTGAACTCTACTGCGAACAACTGATGAGATTAAAGCAAGAAGTTGAGAGAAAGCGGCCGGAATTAATCAACAGAAGGGGTGTGGTTTTTCATCATGATAACGCTAGACCTCACACATCTTTAGCCACTCAGCAAAAATTAAGAGAGTTTGGCTGGGAGGTGTTAATGCATCCGCCGTATAGTCCTGACCTTGCACCTTCAGATTTCCACCTGTTTCGGTCTCTTCAGAATTCTTTAGGCAGTGTCAGGTTAACATCACGAGAGGACTGCCAAAACCACTTGTCGCGGTATTTTGATCAGAAGTCCCAAAATTTATATAGCAATGGGATCATGTCCCTACCTACAAGATGGCAAAAAGTTATCGAACAAAATGGTACCTACATACATATAGTTAAATGTAAATAAACTATATTAAAAAATGTTTTGAATTTTCTTAAAAAATGCGAAGAAACTTATTCCCCAACCTATTACTTATATTTGTATTTTGTGTTGCAGAAATATGGTTCACAATGAGCCTTATTAGAAGGCTAAAAGTCACCCAAAGGGCAATGGAGAGTCGTATGTAGGTATTTAAAAAAAACTTGAGTTCACTACAAGTCCAATATAAACTTAGGAAGTACTATCGGGGCCATCCGAATCGGCACTCTTTCAAAACAAAACCCCGTGCTCACCGATGTCCACATCTTTTTACGGCCCCTTTTTGCGACGAACAATATAATACAATGATCACAGATGTCTGACCACTTTGGCTGGTTTTTTACCACCTTTCTTTTTTCATTTACAAAAGCAAGGGGTTCAGCAAAAATCGGATGCTGCGATGCTATTGGTTGATGAGCGTAGCGTTAAGCGTTATTATAGCGGGCGAGCGCTGCAAGCAAGCATAGTCCTTATGGTCCGATTCAGATGTCCGTGATAGTACATAATAAATTGTAAAAGTCATATTGGTAATTACTTGCCCGGGTTTGAACCCACAACCTCGTGCATTAGAGACCAGACAACCAGACGAAATAGCAAAAAGCAACTCCGTAAACGCATGTTCTATATAAAGTATCTATTCAAACACGAAATAATTTAAGAGATACACCAATAGGTGGTACAGAAACCATGGAAACGATTTTTTTTTAAATATGAGTCATATTATTTAAAAAATTAAATTATTTAAAATTATTTAATGTGATGATTAATTATCAAAAGGCAGCGCGCGCTCCGCCATCCACCTTCGTCACCGCGTCCGGGCGGGTCATTCATAGAATAAAAAAAAATAAAAACAATTTGAAAAAATAATTAAAAAATAACATTGCTAGGGCTTTTTTACCTTCTGTAGATATTTCTCTTAAAATATTTCGTGTATGAATACTTGAATAGATACACCTTATATAATCTTTTTTTTTATATTATTTTAATGAAAAATTAAACACAATCAGTTTTTACATTATATGAAACTCGTCAAGACGAGTTCAAGGCGTTATAAATTTTACTTGATGATTTTTTGCCATTAATGAGTTCTTGCAGTAAACTGACGAATTATAATCCTTAAATTCCTTAAACATTTTATTTCTTACGCGACAAATAACCCTCTACCCGTCACCTTATCACATCAAACCTTAAAAAAACAACTTAATATTATAATCTCGCTTCCACTATCTGACAGTAACTTTATCCGAGACGAGACCTTTTAACATTCTCGACTTATCTGGCGGTTTTACAAACTGCCCGGTGACGCTTTGACGGGCAAAGTGTAGATAAATTTTAGGGTCACTTGGAAGCTTGGGACTCGCGATATCTTTATGCGGGTAGCTTTAAAAGTTTTGCTAAGTGGGTAGTGGGAACCGCCAGTTTAACTTACCTAATACTTAACTTGGTATATGATGTCGATGGGTTATGGAATTAAGTTGAATGTAATCAAGTTGACAACGAAGAAAGGCGCTTCACTTTGTGTAAATTATTTTATCACTACTGGGGCCCAACTCTGCTATTTGTATAAATTCATCACTCCAACACGATCCCATTGTCATTTTGCTAAAAGTTCGTAATCTGTTAAATTCATAATGGTCGATCATTGGTCGGTCAATGGTGTCGTATTAGAATTGTATTACAATGGCATTTGAACATTTATTCATGCCAGATATCATTTATATATATTTTACATGCTATTTATTAGTGTTATAAGCAATCTGAAGTAGTAAGAATTTGGAAGTTTAGTAGGAAGTTTCATTTGTCAATATGTACGAGATTACCAATTCTTTCAATGGAGTGTCAGTGGCTGACCATTGGAACGTCATAATATGGCCATTATTTTAGTAGATTACCAAACTTGTCAAAATCAACAATTATGAAATTAATGATAGACCATTCTGACACTATTGTAATAGCAGACTTGAGGCCCTGCTCTCAAAACGGTGAAGAAAAATATCGGTCAAAGATATGACGTGACATCTTCCAACCCACATTGGGCCCGCGTGGTAGAATACGGCCCACAGGGCCTCAAGTCTGCTATTACAATAGTGTCAGAATGGTCTCTTCATTGTGAGTTTTTGACAGATTTACCATACAAACACTGTCAAATACCACCGGCACCATTCTGACACTATTGTAATAGCAGACTTGAGGCCCATGTTACAGGATTACAAGTTGATCATGATTATGATGAATCAAGTTGACATAAAATGCAATGTTAAAAAAAATAAGGGAAATTTATTGAGAGAGACAGAGAGAGAGAGAGAGAGAGAGTAATATCTTTATTCTCTCTCATGTAACGAAATGTGCCTAAACGTGACTCGTCCTTGGAATTTCACTCTCAATCCTGGTCTAATTATCGAATCGCTGCCTCAGAAGTTTCACTTCAAAAATTAAAATGCCAAGGAAAATCACCGTAAGGAAACAGGCATTGTTTCTAAGAACCAACAATTTGAAGACATGCCTGTTACATCTACCAACTCGTACTGTGCTGGATTACGGCCTACTACCTCTCACAGAGAGGAGGTTGTGTCCCAGCCTAGCAGTGGCAATATTGTACGCTGATTCGGTATGTTTTGTTTTGTATTCAATTTGACAATTTGATGTTGTTTTGTTTTTGATGCAGTACTTATCAAATGCCAAGCTATCTTTAAAGGACAATTAGACAGTCGGAATGAAATCAAGAGAAGTTCGATTAATGTTGATGTTCGGTCACAATATACAATGTGAATCAAAATAGTTTACTGAGATTCATAAAAATAGAAAGTTATATGGAAGTTGCACAACGTTCTATGACCCATACGAAACACATTGACATCTTTGTGTCTGCATGTCTCAGGGAAGTGATACAATTGCCTTCTAATTTGCAACGAATTTAATGATACAAGAAAATATAAATAGGTAGTAGGAAACAATTCCTTCCGTATCAAGCCAGAGAAAAAGCAGAACTATGTACTTACCTACCTAGGTAAGATGCAAAAACTGTACTAAACTACAACACTTATTAGATTTTATAATGCACCTCGGGCATGTTCGCGGAGGCGCGCACCGACTGCTTTCACGTGACGATGCGCAAGCGGTGTGCGTCTCTGGTGCGCAGAGTGCGAGGCAGCGCCAACATCGTCCTGGCGATGATCGCCAACAGACTGGATTGCCCTTATATCCGGCAATGCTGCAGAAGACATATTGTTACCTTGTGAGTGTTCGTTTTCGTCTGTGCTTGTTATTCTGTCGGTATCCTTTTATGTATGTACATCTGTTTCTATATGAGTCTTATTGTTACTTGAAATAAACTAACTAAATTGTTATTATTCTCTGGCCTCAACATGTCTTTTTCTTTCATACTTCTCTAGAATACTCTTTATTATGTACACCATAAAAATTACAGATATAAATGTAGAACTGTTACATAGGGTGTCACAAAGGGCGGTCTTATCGCTAAAAGCGATCTTTTACAGACAACCTTTGGATGGATCAAAAGTAGAAAGAAAGACAATACTGCTACTTCTCTATTACTCGTCATCTCGGTAGTCACCCCCTTTCTAGCCATATCATCTTTCACATAGTCCATCCATCGATTCTTTGGTCATCCCCTACTCTTACAGCGATCCACATTAATACTCAACACTTTCCTCGCGACATTTTCCTCATTCGTCCGCATCAACCGATTTCCACACAGCTTTTCAGTCTTCGGTGTCACTTTTACACTTCCTCTTAAGTACTCATTTCTTATTCTATCCATTCGTCTAATACCACATATCCCTCTTAGCAATTTTATCACAGCTGCAAGCCTTTTATTCATCCCTTTTGTGCGCGAACATTTTGTACACCTACCTATACTACATTAGACATTTGAGTAAACCTTTTTTACAATCCGTTCAACCGATTTTGACTTCTATTGCGTTGATGGCATGACAAATGGCAGCTGCAGTAAACAGTTGGTATTGTAACCACTTTTTTGCTTTTAATGCCATCCTGATCTACGGAATAGAAGTCAAAATCGGTTGAACGGACTGTAAAAAAGATGTCTAAATTTATTTCAAATGTAGTATAGGGTGAAAATATTGTACACTATACAATACTACAACACGTTTAAGATCATGTAACAAATCATATAATCTAGAAACGAAACACATAGCTGATAATAAAACATAATGTACCTACTGACCTTGACGATAACGTAACATATTCAGAGGAGTTCCAAGAATAATTAATATTAACTGAGCCGACATCTGCAGTATGCTATTCAAGAGAGAGTAATAGTAATATCTCTATATACGTCACATTAACCATGATGGAACTGTTACTAATATTGGGCACCACCATGACTTGGTAAAATGACTTGAAGATCGTTTGTGTCCTTTTCTGAAGAGCATTATTTAGGTATGTCAACCGTTTGGGAAGTTATATAAAAAATAAAATATGATATTACAGTCCTTTTACATCTGATTTGGCATTACAGTGATCTTTATTCTCGTTGTACTATAAGGTTTCTGTCAGAGTTAAAATAACTGAATGGACTGTGGTTATTTGTGTTATTCTGAAGTAGCGAAGTAACATAAGAAGTGCTGTACTTCTTATGTTAGGGCACATCAGTGCAGTTATTCGTTCCTACCAGAGAATATTTCTCTCAACAAGTAGCAGTGCTGTGATTGTTTACCACCATTCGACCTCATGAGCCTTTACAAGATTCAAGATTTCAACAATCTTCTCCAGGTTGGATTAATTCGCTTTAAATCGCCAAAAATTTAGGTAATAATTCGTGAATAGTCTGCATTTGCGTGATTTTTAGTGTCTTTTCTTTTTGTTTGTTTTCGTAATAACTATTTATATCATATATCAAGTACTATTTGTTTTAGTTTAAGAGAAGTAGATCCTCTTATTTCTCTTCCTGTTGAACGTGAATATTGTGTCTTCACTGTATTTTTAACCTAGATAATTTGTGAAGACGCCGTGGATTATATTATGTACGTTTACTCACTTCCAATTATTTAGTTATTATTAGATGTATTACATGGCATGTACAATTTTATTGTGTGTTTTCCGTAATAAAATAAATAAACTAATAACTCTCCAGATTACTCATCGGTGCGTAGAATATTTTGAAAACATTGTACTCGTGTTTATGTGTTTTTTTCTTTTTCATTCAGCCGTAGGACGTATTCTATAGTGCGCTTTTATAATTTATAACATAAGGATATTATCGTGGATGTCCACGACTATATCAAATAATATCGTCACATTAGAAATTATAAAAACGTTCAGTGGCTGCACTGTATTCTCAGGTTACCGCTAAACATCAAATGAGCCATGAACCATCAACCAAATACTGCAGTTTCGTCACATCTCATAAAAATGCAGGTAGACCTCAAGACACCTCACAACTCTCACAAGTAATAAAATAATTAACACAAAACATCTTAGCAAGGTTCGCGAAAGATATCGGCTGCCTTCAAAGCGTTGCATTGAACCCACAGTTAAACATATGTTAGTTTGAACCTTTTTACTGCACCATTCCGTAATCTATGAAGAAAGTATTTTATGGTGTTACTCGTACAAGTTGTAAAAATCTCTTTGATGTTAAACGTTTTGCAATGTGAATATTTTGTGCTATGTTGATGTTATTTCATTTATTTGTTCATTGCCTCACAATTTGTTTTAGAGTTTTGGTATTTTATGCAATGTTTTGCATAACGTCAACTTTGTCATTGGTTAAGATGAAGTAGACCACATAATCCTTTGTTACATCTCGTTGTTAATGTACTACAATGTGATCATCATCATCGCCTGTATGAATGAGAAATGCAACGACCCCAGCGTGGTTTGACCAGACTCGATTACTCTAATGAACTCAAAGATTCACACTAGCCCCTGGAGTCTCGTGTTTCATGAGAAAGAGACCATTGCTTATCAAGGAGTAGACCGGGGGGCGTGGTAATGATAGGGAAGACTTGCCTATAGGATATGGAACCTAATTTATTTGCAGTCGGCGAAACATGATCTCTTCTTCTTACAATATACGGCATCATCTCAGTATTGTCTTATTCCACATGCTGATAGCCATATTATCTTTCACGTAATTCGTCCATCGTTTATTTAGCCAAAGTCAAATCAATCGTATATTTCAATTAGATTATTAAAAGGTAATTTTGAACGTCACAAATTATAACAATAAAAAAAACCAAGCAGATTTTTTCCCCCGCTGGATATCAGACCTCTGGTTAAAGCGAATTAGTTACGTGTGATAATCTGTTGGTAACTTTTCATCTTTCAATGCTTAATAGTTTATTGCATTCTTTAAGGCTCAGATATATGCCAGTGATCTTGAGTGGCTAGCTTGCGTGTTCTCTACTGAGCTGACGCAACGCGTCGTACGTCCAGCCAGTAATAAGACTCGCCCATCTAGGAGCGCTCTCCCAAACAAGACGCATTATGAATTTATTATACATAAAACCAAAGGTATTTTAATAAAACACGTATAGTATAAGATCAATAATTAAATTATCTTTAAAATGGTGAAGATTTCAGAAAAATACGCTTGATAGATTTTGCGTGATTCTCAGTTTTTTATCTGCGTTAGACATAACTTTACAAATTCATTTCATTATTAGCTAATGCCCGCAGCTCCGCCCGCGAGGATGTCGGTTATCGCGTAAAAAGTAGCCTATATATGTCCTTCTCCATATCCTAGGCTATATTTCTGCCAAATTTCATGACGATCGGTTTAGCGGTTTAGGTGTGAAAACGTAACATACAGACAGACAGACAGAGTTACTTTCACATTTATAATATTAGTATGGATGTAATATAAACATAATCCAAAATATTCATATATCAAGTAATTAAGAAAATGTTCTAATATAATATATATTTTTTCTAAATCATTAACACTACTCGTTTAGACGTGATCTTCAGTAAAATATCATTAAAAGTCGGTTATCGTAAGCCTTAACTTGATAAAACACTTGTTTTTCTCGAATGCTCGCAGCTCTACTTAGCTGTTAAGTGAAAATGTGTAATCATATAGGTTTCAATCTAAAGATGTTACGAAACCCGTATGGCAAGACTTACGGCAGTGAATGAGCCAAGTTTGAGAAAAAGTGCATAAATAACGATAATTGAATAGCGGATCTTAGTATAAAGCTTACTAAGGGTTTTGTTAGAGGCTTTTTTGCATCGGAACTGTTCTTTTCTAGATTACTGAGATGAATGTAGGTTTATCGTTGTGGATCTTAATTAGGAAAATATATCGTGAAGGTTGGCAAAGTTACAGTTATCACAAAGCCGTAAAGTTTTTAGTTACGACCGTGTTGGTTAGTTAGGGAACTCTCTAGAACAAAAATAATATCAATATTTAAAAAAACAAAAAACCCAACTGCAAAATCATAACTGAAAAGAATAAAACCAGCATATAGCCTATAGAATTTTGGTATTGCAAGCGAGGACAAACAAAAGTTACACCATATTTCAGGTTATTGGTTTGTGAGGCACGGGGTCTCCATATGTAATGGGTGATCACTAGAGATCGGATAATCGGATGCATATTTACCTAAAGTTAACTATTAGCTATGTAAGTACGGAAGCAGCTTCTTAAAATATATTTTTTGGAAGAAAATATCCCGTGATGCCACGAATACCGGCAATGCATAACTAGTCGGGTGTATAGTATGGAAGCGACTTCTAAAATATTATTCCGGGATTCTTGGATTGCATAACTATTCAGATGCTTATTATTTAATATTATTTTAACCCCCTATGCAAATATGTGTATGTAGGGTGTAAGAGTAGGGGTGGTGTGTGTTAGTTAAAATAAAAATAAAACACCGGAACCGCGGGATTTATTCGATACAAAAGCGCTTTCATTCCACCGGCCCCCTTCTACCATCGGACATCTAGACGCACTGCAAGTTACCACCCCTACCTAGTTGATATTCCACCAACTCGCACTAATCGTTTTCAAACGTCTTTTATAATGCGCACAGCAAAGGAGTGGAACTCTCTGCCTGCGTCTGTGTTTCCGAACGCATACAACCCTAATCTATTCAAAGTGAGAGTGAACAAGCTTCTTCTGGGTAAGCTCACTCCATCGTAGACTTTGTCTCTGTCATCCAGACCTAGACTTAAGTCAAGAGCAAACTCATAGTAGAATAAAAAAAAATAAAAAAATAACCTCTCAACTTTAGGTGAATATGCATCCGAATATCCGATCTCTAGTGATCACCTATCCAGGAACCGACCGCAGCAAGGGTAGCTTAACCTTCGATCGACCTGTTATCGTTTAGCCACGAACCTTAATAGCTAGAGTTCATTTCACGCGATAAAACTTGGCGGTAGTCACCCAGTAAAGTTTCCACACTTTTATCAGCGAATCAAACTGTTATGCCAAGAACTTGGCTGGAACTTTACATTCACTTTGAACGAATAGATATTAACGCATTTGTAACTGATCGTTTGGCGGCGCCGACGAAGATGTGGACAAGGTTGTCCATGAGGTTTTTATAATTCAAACTAGCGAACCGCCTGTGTTTCGCTTGGCATTTACGACTTGACAGAACATCGATATTACTTGATCGTAAGTAAGTTTAATAATTATGTGTATTCATTACAGGTTTGCCAACGTACGATGGAGTGCAGTATTTTTAGGCGTCAATTTAACAGATCGTATTCGCAACACCAATCTACATTCTACAATCATCCCCAGAACGGCTTGTCACCGCGGGGATATGCGACTCTAACCCTCCAGAGATAAAATAATATACAAGTACCTAAGTTAAATCTATGCAGGTACAATATCAGATCACTAAGCACAGCTGAGAAATTACTAGAATTAAAAGTGGCATTTTCTGGAGGAGGCCTCTACCCGAAAAGGGGTCCAATTAGCTTAATCACTAAGTATTATTATTTACATAGATACGTTACCATAATACCTAGTGTCATGATTTGTATAATTTATAATTTTGCATGTTAAATAAATTCCAAATGGATTATTTAATTTAAATTATTTTGTTACTGTTAACTGTCATGAATGTTATTTCTAAAATTGGATTTTATAAAAAAAGTATTTTACATCCGAAGAATTTGCTACGAATGGTATAGATACGCCACTGGCCACGTCGAATGGCAATGCTTATTCTATGGCCAAAGAACGAGCCAGCGAACGAGTCACTTGAAGTGTCGACCAGTCAGATTGAAAAAAAAAAAAAAAATTGATATATTTAAATTATAATTATTTAATTATAATAACTATCTATTTTATATTTAACTATTTTATTATTATTTAATTTATTTATTTATTTTACCCATAAAATGCCAAGGTCAATCTTGCTTTCGTCAATTTCTGGGGGTCACAGACGAGTGTGATGTAGTGTAGCAATTTAATAGCTATTAAGTTTTGATTCTAGGAAAATCTTGCTATTGGTGCCGATTCCCTTGTTCACAAACTAAACTAAGTTTAAGTTCAGTTTAAGTTCATATTTTTCTTTCTATTTCATTAAGAAAAGGACAGAAGATAAATTTTAGTTTAGTCCTGTCAAATTAATCAGCGCTTGACGTAAATTGACGTAATTTTAGCCGGCAAGTTTTTAATCACGTCTAAACTTGTATGGAGTAGTGACAGAAGAAAAAAAATTATCTTCTGTCCTTTTCTTAATGACATAGAAAGAAAAAGATGCAAAGAACTTAAATTTAGTTTAGTTTGTGAACAAGGGAATCGGCACCATTGTATGGTTAACCACAAACTAGACTGAAAATTACTGACGATGTGTTCGATGATGAAACACGATTGCTTAACTTAAGCATATGGATTTTATGAGTTCATGATTTCTAGGAGAAAAATAGAGTTAAGAAAGGACTAAATATCTTAGGTATGACAAATACAAAGTGGCAGTCATCTACGCGCAACCTGTTACTATGGATTCAGTACATGATTATTTATTTCTTTCTTTCTGAGTACATGGTACTTAAGATCTTAATATTAATTAACAGTTTCACAATATACTACCGGTGTAGAAATATTAAAATTAGAGTACCTAAAATTAATTTTGTACACAAAAAAAAAAAAGCTGATTTGCAAAATAGTTGAGCAAACATCATCTAAAAATATTTCAGACTAGCTGACCCGAGACTTCGTTCTGTCAAAAGCTATTTGACTGTGGCAGTTTGTCTATGCGCATTGGAAATATAGTATAAACTCCACTACACTACTCTACCCTACCTGCCTACCCTACCCTACCCTACCCTACCCTACCCTACCTACCCTACCTAACCTACCCTACCCTACCCTACTTACCTAAAATAGATTTAGCGAAATTGGTCCAAACGTTCAGTTTTTTTTTTTTTCATATTTTCTCACCGTTTAAACCTTCCCTGAACTACGACAAACATTTCAAAACCAAAATCAGCTAAATCGGCCCAGCCGTTCTCGAGTTTTAGCGAGACTAACGAACAGCAATTGATTTTTATATATATAGATTGCAAGTTGATAGCGTTAATAGTTCTTGAGATATCCAGCTGTGACAAATAGACGGAATGACAGACTGAGCCGCACCATAAGGGTTTCTTTTTATTACCATTTTGGTACGGACCCCTAAAAATATTATCTCGTGACTGACAATATGGAACATCGGTAAGAGTGTCTAGAATTTTCTACCTTTATAAAGTTTAATATTGAGACACGAAGCAACAAAATCCATCTAGATAGAATTTTGTTGCACCTTTGCTCAGCAGAATATAAAGTTGGCAGCCCTGACTTGACAGAAACTTGAACAATAAAATGTCTTATTAGTGCACTACAAGAAGAACTAAATGAGTTTGAACCTGTCCTTACGATTTCAATTATAAGGCTGGTCGTAAAATTCTTGAGGAAAGTTGGCGGCGCATGTTTATAAGATAGGAGATTAATCCTGCGGTAAATAGGTTTTCTGTAAACTACACTTATGTTCAAAAACAGTAATTTTGAACAAGATAATTCAACGAGTTTAATTAACAATAACCTAATAGATTGTGTACTAAAACCTCCCTGAATGTATGTAGATAGCGCCTCTGTGGTTGAGGATTCCGGGTGAAGCTCGCTTCCACCTTTGGCCTTATCATCACTTACTTATCAGGTGAGATTAAGGCGCGGTTCTTCGAGCGTGCATTTTTATTCTTGAGGTGGCAGCTGGGCGCGAGTAAATTGTGCCGTGAATTTCGTTAATTTTGGGTTGAAAATTATATGTTTTACGATATTAACAATGTTAAACCCGTCGGACATTGCATCATCATAGACGTTTATTTTAATGTGATTTTCAATACATAATGTGGTAGAATATTGAAATAAAATGATTTTAATCTACAAAATAAGGGTATGTTTGGATTTTTTTTTCTATCGAGCGAACCTTATCCAATTATGTAACGAGTACCCGACGACGTACCTACAGAAAGGACTCAAAAGCAATATATAATTTTTTCACCGTTTCTAAATAAAATTACATGTCCTAGAGGTTAATTGAAGAACCTCGCCTTAAGGCCAAGAGCTTCCCTGGTGTGAATAAAAAAATAAAAAAAGATTACTATCAAAATCTAATCTAGTGAAAACATTATTATCAAAACTGATTCATTCGTTTTTGTGAAAATCGCGAACTTAAAAACATACGGGTTGAATAAAGAACCTCCTTTTTTTAAGTCGGTAAAAAATTCAAGGTAAATGATCAATAAACGAACAGAAATAAACCAAATTAAGCTTTTGTCTTCACTGACAAAAAAGCTCACAGAGTTTTTTCAAACAAAAGTGTGTGATGAGAACATCTGAAGAATCGAGTCGATCTTGTCAGGAAGATAATATCTTATCTTGTTTTTATCAAATTATAGGGTAGGTGCATTGATATAAATAGTAAAGATACGGTCGTCGGAACGTTTGCCGGACACGGTCGCCATACAAAAACACTAGCGCCATCTATTAGAACTACGATGTCAATCGGCGTGGTCTGCTCCTAGACGTAAACTTGTAAGAGCGGGTATTTTTCGAGACAAAAAAACCTGCTATTTTTGTAATTTATATTTATTGCAGTTTGTTTGTGTTATAAAATTTCCATTGGCCTTCGAATAAAACAATATTTTAAACTTATTTTTTTTAACTTATGACACGAATCCAAACTTTATTTCGCACGGAATCAGAAGGAAATCTGCAAAATAAATACGTATTTTACTGTACTTACAGATTTTTTAGCAGTAAGTACATAAAAACACATTTTAATTTGCTTTTAATAAACAATAAAAATAATTTTATACATAATTAAATCATACAGTAATAATAATAAATCTTTTCATTTCATCGGATAAAAACGCGCGCCGCTGCAATGTTATGTCGCACTTTTACGCGGCTTCGCTTCGTCTTTGCCAAACGTTGAGACAAATTAGAAAGAAAATTGTTTTAAATAATGTTAGAAGTTGATATAATTACATATGTTTAACTTATCGGTGATATGAAATGTTATCAATTGTTTTATTGTGCTTTTTGTCGTAGTTCACGCAACCCTTCACGACACAACTTGGCATTTTTGCTTGTAAAATTTTACGACCGCTCCCGAAGACAGCCGAACGCGTTCTAGTTCACTTCGTTATAAGGAAGACCATTTTGGGACCAAGTTCGAGGCGTCATTATAACATGCGGTCCGCCCAGTCCTTACGCAGTAATATATATGTCAATGGGTAGGTGTTAATAATCACACATCAACATTTTTGAGATATCGTCTCAATTATTTGCAGGCTCATCTCTTCTCGTAGTATTGATGATTGTGTCGGGAATGAGGTTAGTATTTCTGAACTCCATGGTTCGATTATTGTTTAATTCTGCCAATTGATCCCTTTGTTAATGGCTTGGAAAAATATCGCTTGCGACAGAGTCCATAACATTGTTTAACTCGCAAGACGTGAAGGAACCCAGGCAGGCACTCGGTGTCTGAAAGGAATACCGTGGCCCTGGCACACAAGCAACTGAAGGAACACGGGTGGGTTTTAGTCAGAAGAAGTCTGTCCTGCTCCGCCCAGAGCGGGAGAACTTATTTTCCAATCCAACAAAAAAAAAAAAAAAAACCGGCCAAGTGCGTGTCGGACCACGCACAATGAAGGGTTCCGTACTTGGAAAGAATTTATCCTAAGAACAAACATAACATTGTAGTTGGTAAACATAATCTCCCATACATTCCAACTGCAAATGTAAGTTTGTACGCACAATATCGAGAGATTTTTTTTTTAAGTATAGTACTATTTTCTGTATTTTTTTTCAAAATTTTAGGTTCAGTAGTTTTGGAGATAAGGGGAATGGTCAATTTTCGTCTATTTTCACTTATAACTTTAAAACAATTAATTTTTAAAATTATTAAAAAAATATATATTTGAGACCCTCATTGTAAGCCCCTTCATTTGATATGTTACACGGTACAGTTTGCAAAACTTTTTTTTTATATTCTTGTTTGCCCCCAAAACTGACCCCAATATTCTAAATTCATTTATTAACGGTTCACGTCCATGTTTGGGTCACTCAAATTGATATCGACGCTTGAAAGGCAATATTGACCAAACGACATGTTGGAACTTTACACTAGAGCATCTTAAAGTATCTTTAAAAAAAAAAAAGAGAAAACTTTAAAATGGAATATTTTATCCATACTAATATTATAAATGTGAAAGTAACTCTGTCTGTCTGTCTGTCTGTATGTTACGTTTTCACGCCTAAACCGCTGAACCGATCGTCATGAAATTTGGCAGAGATATAGCCTGGGATATGGAGAAGGACATAGGCTACTTTTTTACGCGATAACCGACATCCACGTGGGCGGAGCCGCGGGCAAAAGCTAGTATTTTATATTTTTCAGTGTAAACTCTAGTAGAGTATACACTAATAAAAGCATTTTAAAGGTTTTTTTAATGGAAATGATTCTTTAAAATGCTCTAGTGTAAAGTTGCCAACATGTCGTTTGGTCAATTTTGCCTTTCAAGCGTCGATATGTATACCAAATTTCAACTTAATCGGTCCATTACATTCGGAGCAAATTGGCTGTGACAGACGGACAGATAGACAGACACACGAGTGATCCTATAAGGGTTCCATTTTTTCCTTTTGAGGTACGGAACCCTAAAAAAGTCAGGCACTTTACTTTGTGTATTTAATTTCACCAGTGCTGTCAAAACGGTGAAAGAAAATATTGTGAGGCAACCGGCATTTCCTAGAACCAAAAATTTGAAGACATGTGACATCCACCAATCCGCACTGGGTTTCAGTGGTGGATTTTGGCCCACTCCCTCGCACAGAGAGGAGGCCTATGTCCCAGCAGTGGGAACAATATAGGCAAATTATGTAAACAAAACAAAACAAAATGCCGATTGCAGATTAGAAATGATCCACTTTTGTAACAATCAATAATTACAAGTAAGAAATAATATTCAGGTCTCAACGTACCAAAATCAGAACATTGTCCCTTGTTCCGTACCAGAATCTACGAAGCAAACGGACTCCAACTGGCACACGCTAGATAGGACAAGCATCCACTCTTGACCTGTTACGTATCTGAGAACTCATCCACACTTTATATTTAAAGTACGTCGAGTGCTTCCTAACTCTTTATTGACTGTTGACATTGATCTGTGTGCAGGGCTGGGCAAAATACATGATTTGCTTTAATTAAAATACAAATTACAAAATACTTTTTCCCATGTATTTAAAATACGAAATACAAAATATTTTTAAGACGTTTATTTGAAATATAAAATACAAAATACAGTATTTTAACTCTTTTTATTTAAACTACCAAATACAAATTACAAAATTCATTCAGAGCCTTTTAATATACGAAATTGTCGTAAGTGCCCTAATGTAAGAACTACTTTAACTCGCAGACTTAAAAGTATCATATTGCTTATGTAATTTTGGAATATGGTACAAGTACTAGGTATAAAGCCCTGTTTTTAGTTCTTATAAAAGTCAGATTATTTTTTATTTCCATTAATAAGATCGTATTTTGAAGACATACGTATTTGAAATACAAACTACAAAATACCTCAGCGTCAGGTATTTGAAATACCAATTACAAATTAAATTTTTAGTAAGTGATTGAAATACAAATATCAAAAACGTATTTGTATTTCAAATACGTATCAATATATTCAATTACAAGTTATTCATATACTGCCCAACCCTGTCTGTGTGTTATTTACCCTGTAACACTTCAGTACTGTAAATTTTGTTTACGAAGATGCTGAGGATATTCATTCGTTCAACTGTTGTTTTCTAAAAAGAAAATAGTTCTAGAAAGCCGTTTTATTTTATTTGTTTTAAAAACACAAGTTATTTCCTATAATTAAACAAAGCACACTATTAGACCCTCTTTTGGGTACGAAATTATCAAATAACTTCTCCCGCTCTGGGTGGAGCGGGAGGGCGTGTCAGACTTTTACTGGCTAAAATCCACCCGTGTTCCTTCAGTTGCCTGTGTGCCAGGGCCACGGTATCCCTTTCGGACAAACCCGCAACCCTGGCAGGCACCGGTCCTAGCGGACCCCGTCAGTGCGTGCTGACATTTCTTTGAGGCGCGCGTGGAACACAACGCGCCATCGACCCGGGCCTGGTCCTTACCGGACGGCGAACTGCCCATAGCTCGCCGTCCGCAAGCCCGCGCCTACGGTGGCCGGGAATCGGCTACCGATTCCCGCCGCCCAGGGCGTCTCCTGCGGCGACTAGGGGCGTGAGGGCACATAGACTGCCGCTCCCTCACGCGTTCCGCCTCCTCCTTCGCAAGCATTACTACTTCGCAGAAGGAGGTGACTGGTTCCCATGCACTCTCGCTCCGGATCATGGCCTGGACCAGGGCCGGACGCGAGAGATCGCCGCCGCCAATTGCCTCCGTGAGGACACGGCGGTGCTCTGCCCAAGCCGGGCAGACCTCCACCGTATGCTCCACCGTGTCCCCGTGACCCCTGAGGTCGGTCTCAGCATGCCATGGCCTGGAATTTAATCAACGCGCTATTGATAAATTAAGGTAAAATGGAGTTGTAGTATTCTTTGAGCTTGTGTTTTACTGTTCATTGAGTCGCGAATGTCTAAAGGTATTTGGTTTAGTAAATAAGGTATTGTGTTTCCCTGTATGGATAAAAAAAAAATACAAGGATTTGTATTTTTTTTTTATCCACGACAGGGAAGCTTTCGGCCGTCATCTCACCTAATGGTAAGTGATGATAAGGCCGAAGGTGGATGCGAGCTTCACCCAGAATACTCAACCACAGACGAAACTGATTATAAAAAATTAAAATTAATTCAGGTCATATAACCCATATCACATAAAATAAAATTTCACCATACTGCAACAGAATAAAATGACAATACAATAAAAAAAAAAATATATATATATATACATATATAGTAAATGAGTGAGTGGGTAACAATTGTAAAGGTCATAGGATTAAAATTAAAATAAAATGTCAAATGCAATTAAATTATAAAAGAACAACAATATTCGATCTAAATAAAAACGGCCACATTCCTCTAAATCGTATTTTGTTGCTTCGTGTCTCAATATGAAACTTTAAAAGAGGTATTAGAAAATTCTAGACACACTTACCGATATAGTTGATTGGCGCTAGTGGACCGGTGACAACGCTCTTAACGTATCCCCCGTAAAGAACTCACTTTGATAGACCTAGTCCCAATAGTTCAATGCCCTTAATGACGCATGAGGATCATCTTTCTACTTATTTAAAAATACTTCTTCCTTATACGAACATAGCTATGTTAAAAGCGGAAACAGTTTTTTGTCAACAGAATGCAGTAACTATTAGATATGGCAGTACTACTATTAAGTAGTTAAGTTAGTTTTCTCTGTAGTCTAGTTTAAAAGGTGAGCCTTCACTGAACATTCCTTGTTTTTAGATCTGTTCATCCTGCATGGTTTCCATAAGTTTCTTGTCATATTTACTAATCCATACTAATATTATAAATGTGAAAGTAACTCTGTATGTCTGTCTGTCTGTATGTAACGTTTTCACGCCTAAACCGCTGAACCGATCGTCATGAAATTTGACAGAGATATAGCCTGGGACATCGAGAAAGACATAGGCTACTTTTTTACGCGATAACCGACATTCACGCGGGCGGTGCCGCAAGCAAAAGCTAATCCATACTAATATTATAAATGTGAAAGTAACTGTCTGTCTGTCTGTATGTTACCTTTTCACGCCTAAACCGCTGAACCAATCGTCATGAAATTTGGCAGAGATATAGCCTGGGATATGGAGACAGACATAGGCTACTTTTTTACGCGATAACCGACATCTACGCGGGCGGAGCCGCGGGCAAAAGCTAGTGTATAATAATACAGTGTGCCGCTTGAATGTCGACCTTAAGTAAAACGCGCCTGTATGTATGTTCTTCTGTATTTCTTTGAATGCATGTTACAAAAAGAAAAACATAAAGAAGAACAAAGAACCCTCTGTTTTTTTTAAGTTGGTTAAAAATGAAAAGGCGCGTTTTACTTTTATCTCTTAAAAGTGTTAAATTAATGTCGACATTAAAGCAGTACGCTTATCGATATTTTTGTCAATTGCGAATCGATATTGATTTTTTTTTTAAATTAAAATCTCATGTTTTGCCGACGTTCTGATGAGCGGTTTTTGAGTTTGCTACGTTGTATTGAATAATACGTATTTAATCCAGTTTGTGTATGTTAATTATGTTGATGATGTTATTGTAAGTGCCTAATGTGTATTCAGATTTATAACAAGATTCCTAATCAAATCAAAGAACTTCCAATGATCCGCTTCAGAAGGGCTTTACGCAGTTGGTTAATTGAGAAATCCTTCTATAGTATAAAAGAATTCTTTCAATTTAAATTAAAATGATCTAATTTTATACCTACCAAAAATTTGCATGTCATTATGTTATGATTAAATATGTTAAGCTACATTATACTACCATTGTTAAGAACTATTGTAACCATATTTATCTGCAAATAAATCTTTGACTTTGACTTTGACTTTTCACTGTTTACATAGCAAGTAGTGGAATACGAATTTGTGTGGGGTAGGTACAATAACTAAAAAGTGGACAATATAAAACCTCTGTGCGACACAAGCTGCCTACAAATCATTAATAATAATATTGGTACCAACGTTCATTTCCTTCTTTTTCGGCGTTTTTACTTTTTGTTAAATATTTCTGTACTATGCATGTATTTGTGAGCATAGCTCGTTTTAGTTCTATTTTGTAACTTGTAACGAATCCAACTAACGGTATCTTACACGTCCTTTGACCTTCAAGTCCTATGCTAGTGCTGTGCACTTCTGTAAGTGACGTATTCACATTACCTAAAACTGTATGTGATCTTTGTTTGTGTATGTTTTAGGGAGTAAGTCGTTTTAGTGACATAACAATAAATAAATAAATAAACCGTTTTTAACAAAAAAAAAAAAACAAACTAGTTCCAAAAAAAAAAAACATACAAATTAATATCGTTTGATGCTCGCCTGGGAACGTGTGTACATGTGACATCCAGCAACCCCACTGGGCACGCGTGGTGGATTATGGCTCTCTCCCTCTAACGGAGAGAATGCCTGTGTCCCAGCAGTCCCACTGCTGGGACACAGGTCTCCTCTCTGTGCGAGGGAGTGGGCCATAATCCACCACGCAATAGTCTTCTTTTTGGTTTCAATGACATGCCGGTTCCCTCACGATATTTTCGTTCACAGTTTTGAGAGTAGTGGTGATGAAATTAAATACACAACGTAAAGTGCCCGACATTTTAGTTTTTGGGTGGGAAATTATCAAATAACTTCTCCCGCTCTGGGCGGAGCGGGAGGGCGTGTCAGACTTTTACTGACTAAAACCCACCCGTGTTTCTTTAGTTGCCTGTGTGCCAGGGCCACTGTATCCCTTTCAGACACCGAGTAGTACCTGCCTGGGTTACATTATAGGCTGATTTTGCTCGCCTGGGTTAAAAGCAAGAACTCTGATTAAGGCGCTACCCCAAGCAAAACGCGTTTTTCAGTGGCTATTAACTCATTAATTAAGAGAAATAAACTACATCTAAAAACACATTATTAATGTACGAAATCCTATCATCACATTGCATGTTCTTATTTATTTTTATGTGTTGAAATTACATTTGAAATCTCCGTGTAAAAAAAAGTACTAAAATTATTGATTGCATGCATCTTTTGCTAAAGTTGACGTTCCACTCATTTGAGAGTTACACTAATGGATAGATAATTTAAAAATCTTAATAATTCACGTTTTATTTAATTTCAAAAGACCACTCTACTTTTTTTATTAAAATAATTCCAAAAAATTTGTGAATTCGGCGTACGCAGGGAGCAGGACAGAGCGTCCCCGCTGTGACGGGATAGAGAAGGACCGAACGCTCACGCTAGGGGATCGCCTTAAGCTTTTAAACAGAAGTGGCGTTGGAACAAAACCCAAGGAAATAAATACCTAATGTAGGAAGTATTTCCGATTATTCATTCTTTGTCGCCAAAGTCATCTCTCGAAAAAATCTGATTCAGCGGTAAAGACACTACACACTACTCTTAAAAATCCGGGTCATTGGTCAAAGAGTGGTTATAGCAGCAAGGTTGACCAACTTGAGAGTAATCTATCTATCTTTGCTCACCGCAGTGTGACTTTGGTAGGGACTTTCTTACTTGTCTTGCGTTCTGGAGTACCTCCGGACCTTAATGGCGCCACTGGCGAGTAAGGTCCTGCCAGTACTGTTATTTTATATGTTTTAGAAATATATATGTACCCATTACTTCATAAAAATGTTGTTTTATTACATTTTAAAATATCAAATGTATATAACAACATACACACACATACATATAATAATAATATGCATTATAATGTTCCTAAAATTGGCACGCATTAAGCAGACAATTATTATTCATCCCCCGAGTGCTACGAAATTAGATCCTAAGTTGTTACTTGAAATCTTAAGTAGGAATTAACCAGGAATGGCACAATCTTTACAATAATGAATAATAGTAATAATATGCGATAGAAAATCCCGCAAAAAATTTACGTTCAGTTTCACATTTGACATTTCTAGAGACCTCACTCTACACTAGCTCCTCTGGCGGTGAAATCATGTTTGTTGTAAGCTACCTTGTCCCGGTTGGTACGTGGATGGGTGACCATCTTTACATACCCCTCCGTGCCTCGAAAAGCACGTTAAGTTGTTGGTCGCTACTGTCATTCGTAGATCTTTGACAGTTGTTATGAATCGTCAGAAGCCCGAAAGTCTGATAACCAGTCTTACCAAGAGTTATTGAGTTACCAAGTAGCTGGGTTGTAGTTGGAAAAAAGGCTAGATTGATTGGTGTTTTGGCGCCTGTTAAAGATCCATGGGATGAACTCAATAATTACCTCCTTATATAATATTATCTTATAATGTTTATATAGTTTGTATATTTATATAGGACTAGCTGACCCGACAGACTTCGTTCTGTCAAAAGCTATAGTATAAACTCCACTACTCTACCCTACCTACCTACCTACCTACCTACCTACCTACCTACCTACCTACCTACCTACCTACCTACCTACCTACCTACCTACCAACCTACCTACCTACCTACCTACCAACCTACCTACCTACCCTACCCTACCCTACCCTACCTACCTACCTACCTACCTACCTACCTACCCTACCCTACCCTACCTACCTACCTACCTACCTACCTACCCTACCCTACACTACCCTACCTACCTACCTACCCTACCCTACACTACACTACCCTACCTACCTACCTACCCTACCCTACTCTACCCTACCCTAATTTTTCCAGGCGTTGTTGAGTTATGCGCTTACCAACACATTTTGCGATCCATTTTTATAGTATAGATGATTATAAGTAGTCGAGATCCATAAAGGAACTTTAAAGGATATAATTAATACAGGTGACTTAGTATTACTCACTTCCGAATCGTTTCCTCAGCGCACTGATTCCTACCAACTCTTAATTATTTTAAACGTTGTTTCCTTATACAGAGGGTCCAAATTCAGATGCGTTTGCACGATGACGTTACATCATTAAATTGCATTACTCCATGCTCCAAAGGTCAATCAAAAAAGGAATTTGAGCTCTACGTCATCGGTATTAGAATTGATATCGTCTGCTCATTTTATTATGCCTTTGACTCATTCTTGGTTTGCCATTATCCCGAAGATTTTGACATTGTATAGAAAAGATGTGCATTTCTTACGGTTTTCTAACGGGATAAAGACAGGAATGGGAAGCTATGAGCTGTATTTGAAATGGAAAAGCCTATAGAAATGGCTAGCGGGGGAAATTGATAAAATTCCTCCTTTTCTCTTTAAATACATTCCACCTCGGTGACGGTAACGTTTCAACGTGTGTAACGTTTCTGGTGTACAAGGTCCTGTCTTTATGCCTAACAACCTGTTTAACCAGTGATATGGTCAGGGGATTTACCTTTATTAAAACAAGTGAGGGTCGGACCACACACGATGAAGGGTAGCGTAAAGGGTACTAACGTAGTTGGGATGAATTTATTCCAAGAACAAGCTTAAAATCGTAGTTGAAAAACAAGTTCATAAAAACTTACATTCCAACTGCAAATATAAGTTTGTACGCACAATATTGAGACATGTATTATGTTATATTAAGACCATATACTTCTTATAGGTTTTCCTGTAATTTATATGTAAAGAACAATTTTCTGTAATTTTTTCAAAATCTTAGTTTCAGTAGTTTCGGAAATAAGAGTGGAATGGTCAAATATCATCTTCATTCTTAAATAACTTTACAAGTATTTGTTTAAAAATTAAAAAAATATATATATCTGAAATCCTTACAATAAGCCCTTCCATTTGATATGTCACAATTTCAACTTAATCGGCCCAGTAGATTCGGAGCAAATCGGCTGTGACAGAGGGACGGACAGACAGACAGACACACGAGTGTAAGGGTTCCGTTTTTTTCCTTTTAGAGGTACGGAATCCTAAAAAAATGGAAGACACTGATTGGTTTCATTATGTTTATCTCAGGGTGCTAACTGAAACTTTAGTCTTCATAAAAATATTAATAGCGTTCATAAAAATAGTTATTAGTATTCTAGATTCTAGTTTTTATTCTTCTAGAATATAGAAGAATAAAAACAAGGAAGATGAACTTATGCTGGCCAATAAAGATGATCATCAGAATAATAATGTTGATATGATAAGAATGGATGAGGTATTTTCGAGATAGTGATCGTTATGTTATATCTCCACAGTGTTCTAATTAAAACAACAATAGAAACTAAAGATTAATGTATATTTCTGATATTCTTGTTAACCTTTCACCTCAGAATTTATTTTAATGGTTGTTTTAATGTAGGTTTACGTCTGGAAAGATTTTCCTGATTTATTTTGATTAATTCCATAAATATACTCATAGTTTTTTTTTTTTAATTCTTTTCACGAGGATTTGGTTTTATGTACTATTCTCAATTTGGTAATTTATCCTCATCATCATCTGTATAATAAGTTTCAGTGCATCCACCACTAGCAATTGTTCTCTCTTCGACGAATTTTCTCCTAAAACATTTTTTTTTATTGGTTTCTGCCGTCCATGACCATGAAGACCATACCCAACTTATTTTAGGAGGGAGACTACAAATCATCAGTTACGATGATAAAAATGTTCCGACCGATCACTTATAATCTAGGAAATGTGCGCTTTATAATATCTAACTTGACGATGTTATCGTGGATGACTACGGCCACGTTCATAAAATGAATTATACTTTTAAAAATTTTACTTCCCTATGTTGTCGTGATGCCGTGGACTTCCATGATAATTTTGTCCCGTTAGTAATTATAAAAACGCCCAATGCACGAAAACAATCTACATGCGTAGTTTAAATGTTGATCGAAGCCACGTGCACCAATAACGATACAGGATACGATTGCAATGGCGCCTAGCAGGTAAGTGCAGTACCAGAGGTACCAGATTACAATAGTATTGCCAAGGAGGTCGTTAATTGTAAGTATTGTAACGTTCGTAAGAAAACCTTTGTAAGGGCCAAGGTGTTGCCTTTTACTACTTACATGGGACAATGATTATTTTAATCAAATACCGCTTTTCATTGATTTCCGGAGTCAAGTTAGGCATACTCGTATGTTCCAACCTTTTCACTGACCCTAAAACACTTCTCATTCAAAGCTAAACACCGTGAAATTATTTACGATCTATTTCGTTTATCCGATCTAGTCTCTGACATTCATTTTCTATGTTGTTGTTACGAATTTTTTACTAAAGGCTGAGCCTGCTATGGTTTTATTGACTTCTAGTCATCTGTAGTTAATTTTCTTTAGCGACCGTCAGATCAGTAACACAATTTGTTTGAGCATGTTCAGCTCTGCCATCGTCTACGTTAATACGCCATGTGTCACCCATTGTTTTATCTCTTTTCTTATCTAATTCAATTTAGTTCAAGATTCTACTAACTACGTGACAAGTGTCTTGTTACAAATACTTTGACAAACAATTTTATTGGCTTTAAACGAGAGCTTAATGATTTTAATGTACTAGTCAATATAGGTTGATACCCTGTCACTTACCAGGACTTTATGTTAACCATTACTAGCTTTGGCAGTAGATAAGCCAGTAATATATCTGTAGAAGTAACCATACTCTACGATGATGACTAAGGAATTTAACCAAAGGATGTAAGTTAAATTGAACTCACAAGACAAATTATTTTCATTAGTTACAATAGTCATAATATTTTGTATTTATTTGTGGTTTAAAGACCTTGGTGAAGTAAGTCATCAAAGAGTGGCGTGGCGCCTCTTAAAATAACAAAATTGCATTGTATTATTAATATGCTATCCAAATACTCCCATAATTCTCGCTGATCTGGGATTAAGATAAACAATCAATCACACAAATTGATCACAATCAATATTGACATATTCGTCCTAAAACAACACGGATTCAGGAATGGGAGCAAAATAGTTTACATTCATAACTTTCTAAGTGGGAAGATATATAATAATATAGGCAAAATACATTTGTTTATAAATTGATTTGTTAAAGAATTCCCACGACTTCTCAGGTCATTAGTCTCATTCTAGCATGATTATCCCGGTTGTTGCCTGGCTATCTGCAATTATGTATAATAATAATAATAATTTGTTACTGGCTAAGGGAGCCCCACGCTTTGGTATTTGTGAGTTCTATAATTAGAACAAATGTTTTTATTTTAGAGTTCCCACCAAATTATGCACATTCACATGGATAATTTATGAATGTACAAAATGCAAAATGTGTTCAATCTTTGTACACCTCCTTATAGAAGATGAGTGTGAACTATAAAAAACTTTTCACAGGATTTATTAATTGATTAATTTAATTATTTATTTCATGTAATACCGGGAAGATCGGAAATAAATATTCGTCTTATTAGTAGGTCAATGGCGTTAGTTTTATTTCGATCAATAGGAAAATAAAGGTACAATGAACTAATGTATGTATAATTAAAATATTTTTACACTATGTCTATTGTCGTACATCTCATTCTAATAGCTTATGAACACAAACGAAACTTATTTTAATCACACAGCAATAAAGTCTACAATGAAATGAGAAATTTTTAAATAGAGCTCATTACATTTCATTTGGACACATGCCACAAATATCCATATAGTAACACACACAAGAAACATAATTTTATACACCAACTAGATACATTCCCAGAAATATTACTAACATCATGATGAACTGGACAAAATAAAAGTAATCTAAGAGTAAAGTGAATAGTGAAATGAATCATAATGTCATGCGAGACTCAAACGAGCCAAGGACTGTAAGCGATATAAACATTAATTAAGGTTATGATATAAAACGAAACGAATGCATACAGAAAGCTCTATGCGTACTGTTTATTTTTTCATTCATACAAAATGACAAATACTTGCGTCCGACGGATAAGAGTGACAGTATACGATCCAAAATTTACCTTTCGTTTACAACGATAGAGGCGAAAATTCGTTGAAAGCTTTTGATAATCTTGTGCATGGGGTTTATAGTAAACAGCGCCGCTTGCGCAGAGCGTAGTCAGTTACTCGTCGATCAGTGTAGAGAGCGGACCGCTATTGAAAGGGACGCGTGTATCGACTCGCGCGCACGTTGCGAACGAAATACGATTTTCGAATTATTAACTTGTGGTGTCCCTTTAGGGAATATTTTAGGTCCTGTGTTTTGAAAAGTTCTAAAACATATTTTTCATTTATTTGTGTGTTTATGTGCAAGTGTTTCGTGGTCCATTGTGTTGATGCTGACATGCATGGTGAGTAGATTTTGAAACTCTTACACACGATGCGTTTCAATGAGTCCCATTGTTTAGACACGGTCTTTTTTATACTCATTTGTATCAACACTTTCATCTGCATTGTTTATTTTCTAGTTTATCAGTCTTCTAATTAAAGTGCAGTGAATAATAAAATGATTGTAAAAGTTCTTTTAATGTTTACTGTGGAATGTGATTTTTATGGTTTGGTGCATTCTGTTAGAATTTTAACTTGACTTATGCAGTAGTGATCTTTGCATTGAAAACATTACATTTATCTTGTTTAAGATTGTTTATACACGTAGTGATTCATGCGTTAGTACGATACCATAGGAAGTAAAAGTTGCTATTCATCGGATCATTTGTTATGAAATTTACATTCCTCGATGATTTATGTTGTTTCACTTCAAATCAATCGTTATTATCTGCGATCGTATCGGGCAGATTGTTTGTATAATTCGTATTAGTGTCAAGTGTATGATAAATGTTGTATACTCTCCAACACTTGAGAGTTAATATGAGGCGCTCTTGTAAACAGATGATAATCGAAAAACATGTTATGGTTCCTCAAAATTTTTACTTATCGTGTAATTTCCTTGTTATACTCAACAAAAGAATTTGGCTTTTAACGTCAGAGTCTTTATTATTAAGCTAATAATAGTATTTGTCAATCTTATTATTAGATCGCATTTTTCTACGAATTCTTCCGCGTGGACTGATAAATAAAATAATAGCCTTCGAGAAATAGATAAGTTATTTAAATCCTTGACCATTGTTCAGTTATATTTTTGTATAAACACCTCGTTTTCTATTTTATTGTTATTCCATTACCATTATTATTGTTTTAATCGCTTCATTGATGAATCACCAAAACACAGCTACGAACTGTGGACTTAAGATTCTTCAAAACTTATAGAATGTTATTGGATTTAATCCCAAATTTGCCTAATTCTATCTCATCAAAATAGATGGGAAGGTATTCAACGATCCACTCTATCTATTCCCCCAAGAATGTTCCTCGTTAACGTCTTATTACGTTACATTTTGATTTACTGCCGCATTTGATATGCACGGACAATTTGCTCCTGTATCTAGGTCAGCTGTTTGTTTAAGCATAATTGTTCTCACACTGATATTGAATCATTCATTTGTCAGTTCTGTTACATCATATCTATTGTTTCAATTTATTTTGAGATAACTTTCTTCTTAAATTGCAGGGTACCTGGTTATATAATAATTATTTATTTTGTTATTACTATTATCGTAGTGATTGAGTTCATTGTCATCGTTTTCGGTAATATTAATTAAAGATGCCCTTTATTACCACTTTCTTTCGTATTTGATTGTTACTAGAATTAATACAGGGATATTTTTTTCGAAATTAATCTAGTTAAATAAGGTCAGTAATAATAATAAATCGCGATAACCAGATTAACTTTATCATTTTAACTACGTCTTCCTATTTAAGAACTCAGTTAAATAGGAATACTTAGTTAAAATAATTACTTCGGAGCAAACGGTAGAGGGAAAAAATATAAATAATATTTTAGGTAACTGTTCTAATGATATACGTTTTTACCGTTTCTGCTTAATTGTTGATTATTAAAATATTTTTGTTTAGTAATTTAATGTTTGTCGTAACGGTATTACGGTGGTACCTAATCTAGTTAGATTAGGTACATATACCAACCTAGAAAATTTATTTATATCTGCATTTAAATTCTGTTGATAGCAAGAACAGTTGTTCTTGCTATCAATGACCACTCGAATGATGACATTCTCAAAATCACAATCAATTCTATTGTCTTAGAGAAAATCATAGAAGATTATACAGATTTACTAGTTCTAGATGATAAACGTGCGGTATACTAACCCTTTTGACATTTAAAACTGGAGTGAAAAGAAAGGGCGTACAAAGCATTGCTCTACTTTTGCTCTCCCTGTAATTGGGTAAAATCGATTACTTGTGTTCTGGTTTTGTTAAAGGTCAAGTTATTTACTTCAGTTAGTGAGCTTATTTAATTTATCTCCTTTTAATATACTTTCTGCTATTTCTTCTTTCATATCGTCACGAACTTTATGGGTCCAGTCCATGCCGTAGTCTAATATTACAAAGAGGTAAAATTGTGATTTTGTGTTTACGGGGTAAAACTCCTGATCCAATTCCGAAAATTCTTTCACTGATGGAAAGCTACAGTATTGCCTAGTGTCATAGGATATTTTTTATGTTAAAACAAATAACTTCACGCGGATAAAGTCGCGGGTAGAAGATAGTAAAATATAATTATGCCTAAATATTTTTGGTATGAATTGACATAGTTTTTCGTGTTCTATGTTGAAATGTCCAACTTCCTGACTTGAACCAATTATTATCCACCCTCATTGCCGATGCATTATCTTTAAGGATTGCTCATAGTATTGCTATTGTCATAGTGATATCAACCATAAACAAACAACACAGTCCTTTCTCGTTACAAATATTAGTTTAGCCTACTGATTGCACTGATAGGTTCCGGTTGTATGTTTGTGCATGTGAGATCTGTGTCGGTAAACGCACCCACGATGCGGGAGAAATCCTTGTGTAGGACACTTTGAAAAATACAAACAAGAATTTACTTTCTTTGGTTTTGTTTACTCTGGTGTTGTTTGTTTATCTTTTATATCAACATCATCATTCTCTTGCCTTAATCCCATTTTATTTGGATTCGGCGCAATGTCTTTTACTTCCATACTTCTCTATTAGTAATCATCTTGGTAGTCACCTCCTTTCGAACCATATCACCTTTCACCTCAGTCCATCTAAATTTTCTCAGTATATCATGTTTATGATTTTCTATTTGAAAAGAATATTTTGAGCTTTTCTGTATAAGGGCTACCTACTCCGTTTCTTTTCTAGTAAGGCCCGTCTTTTCTAGTAAGGTAAAGGGACAACCTTTTGTCTACTTACTCCTTGAATCTGTGGCGGCATCTAAAACACCACATGCGAACTACGCATCAAAGACCCGACGTCACATAAATTCTGCATCGCGCAATCAAAGTTTACCGCGCGTCTAGAATTATATACAACATCTCGACATCAACCACCGGGCAGTTGCCCACCAGACACAACACCCGTCTGGTCGGAGGATGCTCCCTTTACTATAGAGTATGAGTGAACTTTACACCCTGTTCCTCATACCTCTATAAATCTTTCTATATCGCTAAAATAATGGAAAGTTATGAAGTTTGTCATTGTTTACCGTCATCTACTGAGGTGAAGTACCTACATTGATTATTAGCTTGTATAATTAGTACGTTATCTTTGTAATGCTTGTTATCATTATAAAGATAATTTGCTGGTGAGTTATTTATAGTTTTTAATTACAACGTTATTATAGGCAAGGTTTTCTTCTACATAAGTCTCTAAGTGTTGGTGGCGTTAGGATTATCATATGTCTAGCCTTTTCCCAACTATGTTGGGGTCAGCTTCCAGTCTAACCGGATGCCAGTCCAGTATTTTACATGGAGCGACTGCCTATCTGACATCCACAGCCCAGTTACTGGGTAATACGATACCCCTTTCGTAAGACTTGTCAGACTTTCGGGCTTCTGACGACCCGTAACGACTGTCAAAGATCCACAAATTACAGTCGAGACCAAAGGCTTAACGTGCTTTCCGAGGCATGGAGGTGTCTTGGTATATAAGGATAGTCACCCATCCAAGAACCGACCGCAGCAAGCATAGCTTAACCTGATCATTTTGTTGACATACCATACCACAGCCACAACCCCCTTTTGTGTGTTAAGATCCATTATAATGGGTTGAAATAAATCTTTGGTCACATTATCTTCGATCTTTTCTCTGAAATCGGGGAAGCGTTTACAGAGAGAAATCAATATGCACATGCACACATACCTATACTCCATTTGAATTAAGATTAGACTTTAAGTCAACCTTTTTTACAGTCCGGTTTGACTTCTAATGCGTTCGTGGCATGACAAATAGCAGCTACAGTAAAGAGTTGCTATTGTACGACTTTTTTGCTTTTAATGCCATCCTTATACCTACGGAATAGAAGTCAAAATCGGTAGAATGGCCAGTAAAAAAGGTTTTTTTATATTACTTATGTTATTTCAAATGGATTATAGTTGCCTAGTTACAGAACTACTATAAATCTATAACTGGGGCCTAAGTCTACTAATTTACAAACGTTGCAATGGTCTCGCCATTGTAAGTATTTGACAGTGTTTGTATGGCAAATCTGTCAAAAACTCACAATGAAGAGACCATTGCAATGTTTGTACATTAGTAGATTTGGCCCCCTGACGAAATGCTTATTTATGACTGTCTCGTTGGTCTAGTCGTCACAATCAAAACATTGTGATTTTTTTAAGGAATTTCTCCTGTATTGTGGATGCGTTTGCAAACATTAAAACTCACATACAATTGACGGCACGGTTGGCGCAGTGGTTAAGCGATTGACTGCTGCGCTGCGCGTCGCGGGTTCGATTCCCGCACGGAATAAATATTTGTATGACCTACAAGCAGTTGTTCCGGGTCTGGCTGTTTGTGTATGTGAGTTTAAATATTTGTAAACGCACCCACAATACAGGAGAAATTCCTAGAGAGGGGCAACGTTAAAAAAAATAAAAAAAAATTGTTCCGTGCGGGAATAGAACCAGCAACACGCAGCGTAGCAATCAATCGCTTAACCACTGCGCCAACCGTGCCGTCAACCTGCCGTTTAGCGTTGCGCTGTTTGCTTATGCCTTTATTTTCCTCTTTACTACTTTGGTCTAGTGGTTGCAAGCGCTACTGCTGAGCTGTCCTGGGTTCGGTTCCCAGGTCGGGCAAAGTGTTATTGGGTTTTTCTCAATGGAATTTCTCAGAAGCAGCCCGGAATCTGGATTTGAGCCCTGGTTTATGGCAATAGGCTCGCCTACATGGGACTTAAATATACGAGGCGAAATGTGGGTGTACTATGGGTACACCTCTGCCCAATCTTTTGGGGCAATAAGGCGTGATGATATGTATATGTTATGTAACAATTTAGCCATTTACCACCTAAGTATAACTTAGTACTGTTTTTATGTACCTATGATTTATTGGGGTCGAAGGCACGTATTTTATCCCCACTATCACCTCGGAGCATAGATAAGGAGTGCGGAAGTCTTATTGTTCGTCTACTAACCCTGCGCAAGCGCATTGCGAAAATATATTTGCATTACAGTTTCTTAACGTTTGTCGTTTGCTAACCATCTGTTGGTTGGTTTGTTCAGACTTCATGTAATCAAGCCGTGCGTCCGATGGGTTCCCATACGCAAAAATTACGAACTTTTATATAAACTTTAATCCCCTATTGAAACCCTCTAGGGATGAATTTTCAGAAATCCTTAGTGCTCACTTTTGATATACAGGGTGTTCCAGAAATCGACCAAGATACTGTAGAAAGTGATAGCTTTGGTCAAGCCCTCCCAAAATAACAAAACATGTAAGTATCTTATAGTTTTCAAGTTAAAATAGATAAAAAAAAAATAAAAAAAAATAACGCCATGCGTCATTCTTTTGGCTCTCATATGTAATTACCTATTTTTCCATCAAAATATTATTAAATTGTTACTTTCTCCGTATTTACCATTGATTCTCCATAAAAACTTACAAATTCAACATAAATTCACTATTATTTGATTTTTTTATAATAATCATTTAATTCGTAAAACATCCATAATGTATTAGTATTACAACTTAGAAAAATATGGTAAAAGCATTAAAAAATAAAAACAATGTTATAATGAAAACCACAAATTAAATTTTTGTCTCAAATATTTTTGGTTAATAAATTTTAAACAGTGGTGATAAAAAAAAAATGGTTTTGCGGAAAAATGGTTCTGAATTTTGGGAGGGCTTGACCTAAGCTTACACCACCTACAGTAGTATATGTCGGTCGAGTTCTGAGACACGACATAGATTAACTTTGCTGGATATAATAAAATCCCAGAGTTAGCCTTTTTCGTAATGTTATATCAATGTCATAGCTACAAAACAGACGCTTATTCTTATTCTTTATATAAATGAAAAGGCAGTAAGATTGTTTAGCACAATTCACTGAATTTGTCTTGATAAAATCATTAAAATAATTCCTACTAAATGCGCAAGGCAACCACTCGCGACTGGGCGAGCCTACTTGAGTATCTTCAGTATGACAGCCGGGATCACGAGCTTTCCGAGGCACGAAGGGGCTCGATATGTAATGGATGATCACCCATCCACGACCCCATTCCGGTAAGCGTAGCTTAACCTTCGTTCGACCAGTGTAGCTGTTATCATTTAACCACGAGCCTTTTGCAAAATGTGGTCCTTATAAGCAACTAAGCGCCAACTTTTTGCGGTCCGTCTAAACAAGTCCTTAATGAAGAAATATGCGCCAGTTTAGCTCTTCGACAGTGTTTAGAATTCCAACCTGGTTTAAATTGAAAACATGAGTTATTTGTCATCGTTTGTAGTAAAACTGTTTTAGAAATTAGGTTAATGCATTCCAATCTGAGTATAGCAATCTATTTCTTATGCAGAAGTGTAGTACACATTCATAAAATTATGTTTATGATCAGTGACGAATTAATCAGGATTTTGTTGCTTGCCAGAGCATTATTTTGAGTGCTACTGCGACATTCATCTTCAGCCTAGCCGACTAACCTACCAAACAAAATAAAGGACATGTCCGAAAATGGTTTTTATTATTCAATCATTCTAACTAGGACAAGATAAATATATTTCGATAGACATCCCAAAAAGTAGTGATTCTAACAATATCATTCATTTTTAAAGACCTCCAATTTTGAGAAATTTTATTCTTTATTTTAGTGTGAATTCCTAAAACGAACCTTTATAATTAACTGTGTTAGTAAAGTGAACACCGCCGTAAAAAATTGTAAACTTGTCAAAACTTACACATGGTACTGTCATTACTGTCAATCAATATTGATTTATGAGTAAACAAAACGTTAATAATATCTGATTATTTTTAAAGACAACATTTTTATAATAAGAAATAGAATGAAATGGGATCACAGAGTACTTTTTTATAGATGAATAGAATCATCTGTTTATTAAGATATTGTCAAAGTGTGTGGGTGGTTTTATTTGGGTTGCCATCAACGAAAAAAAATTATGTACTAACATTAAATAGTTTATAATTTTTCTCTTAAATGGAGGGTAAGGATAGTGAGAATATAGAATAAAAAGGGAGGATAATTCTATATTTTTGTCGCTTTTATTTAGGTGTAAGTTGATGCTGGTTAGATTTTTCTCGGAATAAAAAAACCAACGTCCGTACAAAAAGCGGACATCTCCTTTGTGAACAACTGCCATGACATCTTCACGTAGAATACATAATGCTAGATTTTGGGGTTGAGCTAGAAGTAGGTATGTAAGTATATTAGCAGGCGGCGTTCTGTAGTTTCTACCTACTCCCTTGGAAAGAAGCCATGAGTTAATCTATGTGTATTTTAGAGTTTTCTGACACTGCTCTTAATTCTTTTTGTAATTGAATTTAGTTTGTATGACTATCTTTTATTACAGATTCTTTTATGTTTTGTGATGAAGGCTTAATAGACCGTAGATTTGTTAACAATTTTCTATTCTGTTAAGTACTTGGTACTTGTTGGCGGGCCTAAATTGACTTCCATACTTATTACACTGTAATTTGAAAACATTGTAAAAGCCAATTAGCCAAAAAGCCGGCTCTTCTCCATAAGAAACGACAAATTGGAACCCTGCACCTAGCTTATGATGTTTCGTAAGTGCCCATGTAGGTTTGTGACATGGCGAAACTATAAGGGTTCCTTGTTGACTACGGAAACCTAAAAACCGTATCGCCAGAACGGTAATGTACGTAATTATAATCGTTGGAACGTAAACTTTACGTGTTATGAAAAGCGGGTCGTTTCCTAGTCACTGATTAATCAAATCATTGTGGTTTTGTTTGCGTTTATGTTGTGCTGTATGGTCACGCCTTTATTTTCTTCTTTGTGTCCTTCTGCGTACGCATTCTTCTGCGTTGGTCTAGTGGTCGCCAGCGCTACTGCTGAGCATGAGATCCTGGGACCGTATTATGAAGTATAAATGGCATTATGATTCGTGACCGAAACAGGGCCTCAAGTCTGCTATTACAATAGTGTCAGAATGGTCTCGCCATTGTGAGTATTTGACAGTGTTTGTTTGGCAAATCTGCCAAAAACTCACAATGAAGAGACCATTCTGACACTATTGTAATAGCAGACTTGAGGCCCAGGGATGGTGCTAGCGGTCATGTAAAGCTCCATCTCTCTCTTTCACTGGAATCATGATGGCATCAAAATTTCATAATAAACCTGGGTTGGATTCCCAAGTCGGGCAAAGCGTTATTGGGGTTTTCCAACTGGAATTTCTCAGTAGTAGCCCGGAGTCTGGATTAGTGCCCGGTTGATGGCAATAGGCTCGCCCCCCATTACATGGGACTTAAACATAATTCGAGAAATGTGCACTTTAGGTACACCTCTGACCAACCCTTCGGGGATGACATGCGTGGTGATAAGTTTATGGTTGCGCTCTTTGTTCTGACTTGATTATGTGCTGTTTACTAGTTCTGGTTGCTGGCGCCACTTGCTGCGCCGTCTAGTATTTATTGCAACTCGTGCAATGAAGGCTTTTAATTGCATCAAAATTACCTTGAAATCTCATCTCAAACGAGGAATCATTTCCTAGTAAGTTATTAACAAGGGAAATATCGAGTTCTTATGGGCCTGCTGTAAAATGTAGCAAGCTGCATGTTAGCAATGAAAACCTTATTGTAGCCAATTAACAGAGCCAATAACTATTTGATTGTGATTTGTTTCTTTGGGTTTACATTCTTTTGTTTTTATTGTAGCGGTATTTACGTATTTTTATCCACAACACTGAAGCTTTTGGCCTTCACTTTATGGTAAGTGAAGATAAGGCCGAAGGTGGTAGCGAGCTTCGCCCGGAATCCTGAGCCACAGAGAAACTGGCTACCTTAACTCTAACTGCTGCAACACAACAAATGCTGTTAATATTGTTGTTATGGCGACAGACTTAGATAAGATGGTGGTAGCTAGCCAGGCGGACTTAGAACAAGCCCTACCACCAACCAATCCAAGCAGATTTTTTTCCCCCCGCTGGATATCAGACCTCTGGTTAAAGCGAATAAGTTACGTGTGATAATCTGTTGGTAACTTTTCATCTTTCAATGCTTAATAGTTTATTGCATTCTTTAAGGCCCAGATATATGCCAGTGATCTTGAGTGGCTAGCTTGCGTATTCTCTACTGAGCTCACGCAACGCGTCGTACGTCCAGCCAGTAATAGGACTCGCCCATCCAGGAGCGCCGTCCCAAATATAACGCATAATTAATTTATTACACATAAAACAAAAGGTATTTTAATAAAACACGTATACTAAAAGATCAATAATTAAATTATCTTTAAAAAGGTGAAAGTTTCAGAAAAAATACGCTATTGATAGATTTTGCGTGATTCTCCGTTTTTTATCCGCGTTAGACATAATTTTACAAATTAATTTCACTATGTAATATAGACAATATAAAATATTCACATATTAAGTTTAGTTTTATTTCAACATATATTTTTTCCAAATCATTAACACTACTGATTTAGGCCTGTGTTCACCAACATTCAAACCACCGGTTAGGTATTTAAACAGTTGGTTTATGTCAAACTTCCTATGAAATTTTGAGTAAACAACTGATTAAATATCTAAACAGTTGATTTAAATGTTGGTGAACACAGCCCTTAGACGTGATCTTCAGTATAAAATCATTAAAAGTCGGTTATCGTCGCCCTAATGTGTACTTTGATGGTAACTTGAAATGTTACGTGGTCATTATGGGGCACAGGAAAATAGTAGAGAGGAACTGTTGTCGGCCTACGGAGGAAATTGCTACGAATTTAAATCTAATTTAATGTGGGTGTACGAAAGGTACAACTCTGCCTGTACCTTCGGGGAATAACAGTGGGGATGTGTTAAATCTATACTTAATTTGAATGTTTTAGTTAATGCAACTTATATTTTGAAGGCTTTTTAATCTTAATGATCCTTTTTACTAAGAGGTATAAATTATTTCTCAATGTTCGAAATAACAGTAACATTTCTATCAAAACTCCTTGCTTACAAATTTTTGTTGAAATATTATAGTTTGTTTGTTTGTCTATGCATTAGTAGTTTTGATTCTAGTTTTTCTCATCTGTGAATCAATCTCTGAAGCCAAAGCAGCTCAGATTTCGAGATGATTGACCTTATTTTTTTAAGTTTTTCTTCCATATAACACTTTGTTGACCTTAGAACCAATAATCCACAGTATTGCTCAAATTCGTCCAGAATAATGACTTGGCCAACTAATCGAAATACCTCAACATTCGATGATGATCCTCCATAATGATTTAATAACAAAAACTGATCATTACCTCCAATGATTGATAGCGGACAGTGGCGGGCTATTACCATAATATCAGATGCAGTGTCGGAATGATCGATGGGCGATGATCATGATTGTCGCGGCTGGTCAGTGTGAGGTCTTGAGTTTGATTCTCAGGAGGGGTAACTGGTACCTAGTACCACCAAATTCTTGGTGTTTTGGCTGGCAGCCGAAATATTGCCTGGGTGATTATGAAGTCTTTTAAACATGCCTCTGGAAGGTTATGTTACACTCATTGCTTTTCATTATCCGTCAAATAGATACCTAATGGGCGATCGTACGAAATTTCGCCAATGCATCCGTTCCATTTCGATCTACCTCTTTAGAGAAAAGTACGATGATCACATTATCATTTGCTCTTATTATGTCGTAACTTATAGTTCACGGCTGTCACACCAGATGTCATCTATCAACATTATTGTCACACACATGTCAGGTAAATATCAGACATGTGTTGTTTACTCCTCTGCTTAGCTTGTTACGGAGAAAACGTGTTTTTATATCACGGGTTGCGTAATGTCGTTTTGTTACAGAAAAGACCACCACCGCTTTTTGCTTTGGAGAGAATTCTTTGGTAAAGTTGAGGAAACGGATGGTTTAGTCAGTAAACCATCCGTTTCTTCGACTTTACCAAAGAAGGAGGACTCTTTGCATTCAAAATCTTAAAGAGCCGCAGTGGCGCGGGCGCCCTTATCGTTTTTTTGGTGATTTATTTTATTTTAGAATGAAAATGCAGAAAATAAGCATGTAGTTGTGGAGCTTAGTGGCCACTATTTTCCATTATAAGGATTGCAATAAAACTAAACTACTGTTTGTAATAATAATAACGTATAGTCTTGCGGAGCACAACTTAACGTGCTTATTTTCTAGATGAGGGCGTCACTGCGCGCTCGGCACACACACAAGCTAGGTTCCGGGTAATCATGAATTTGATGGTCGGCAGCAAGGAGTCCTGGGACGCGGTGATATCCTTCTGTGAAACGGTAGTATCGCAGAAGGAGGCTGCGGAAAGGGAGAGATAGATCTAATCCTCTCACCCGGCCTGTAGCAGGCGCACCGGGGGTCGGCGGAGGGCGGACAACGCCCTCTTCCAACCCACCCTAAATGGGTCCAACGGCGACCGATTTGGGAACGTCCGTCGCTCCTCATACATCAGGACCCGAGGTGGCGGCGCGTAGTGTTCCAGCGCCTCTCTTAGACGGCTGCGTGCGTGGAACACTACACGCTACCACCTCGAGTCCTGATGTTGTCTGTCACCCAACCTTACGCTCGCAGGGTTAAACTAACAATGTTGTCTTAACTATTACCACTATACGCAGTCATTCTTAAACCTAATAACAAATTCACCTACCAGGTAGACCCGTTTCTCCCAAAAAGGTATAGTGAGTTAGGTGTAGTTGGCACTACCGTTACCAGCGTGGGACCTATTGTACTTGTGACTTGTTGACCCCAAGCGGGACACAAAGGGTCACATTATGCACAATATTGTTTTGACCATGAATGTTATTGTGTACTTTAAACTAGTATTTCTATGGAGGGCTTTGAAAACAGCGGGGAAATCGCTGTGTAGTGAAACTGTGAAAGCAAGGTTGAGTTACTGATCGGCTATTCTAACTTAAAATCAAGTAACTTGATATTTCAACTGTTTTATAGGATTCCGTAGACAACAAGAATCCCTTATCCCTTTCGACATGTCCGTCTGTCTGTTTGTCCGCGGCTTAACTCAAAGACTCTTAGTATTAGTACTAGAAAGCTGTTAAGGCTCCCGCACACTGGCGCGATATCGCGGGTGCGACAAGGGTCGCACTGCCTGTCGCGCCCTCGATATCATGCCAAAGTTTTACCGAACATTCAGCCGAATGATCGTATTCAGTAAAACCTATGTTCGGCCCATCCCTACTTTCCACCGTTTCTAAGTCACCCGCTGCTCTCCTAGCCTCTACTTCACTCCAGACTGCAGTACAACAGTTTGTGTAACTGTACAAGTGTACGGCAAATTGTTGCCACATACTAATACGGACCTTACCTTTGAGACACGCTTGCCATGTCAATATGTTGGCCGTGTAGTTGGGACACTGTCACTATGTCATTTGAACTTGCTTGAATTGGTATCTAGTGTGAGAGTGTATGTTGATTATCTTGCATCTGATATTTTCTAAAAACTGATGATTGATGTAACTAATGTAACTGTCCTTCAAGATACAGGATTTTCCTAGTTTGAAAGGCAGGGGGTCTTACTCATCTTTAATAGCCGTACCCATCCCTTATTGAAACAACACTGATGTTCATCATTTCAGCCGAGAGGCGTCCACTGCTGGGCATAGGTTTCCCCCAAGCATCGCCTCCTCGACCGGTTACGTGCTTCCCGCATCCAGCGGAATCCTGTGACACAGATGTTCTTAAAAAAGAAAAACCTTTTGTAACAATATTTAGATTGAAAAGTGTCCATGTAGTTTTTTGTCCGTTCTTTTCCATAAGAACTTACTACGCTTTGAAATGGGCAACTAGCTTCATCTTTCTGACTGACCGACTCCTTGACAATTCAATAGTGTCCTATGGAGAAGAACGAGCAAGAAACTTCGCGGACACACTTTTAAATCAAAGTATAGTTAGAAAATATTCAAAGTTGCAAGCATGAGGACTTGGTGCTAGTCACTATAGGCAATTGATTTCATAATAGAAAAGAAGAAAGAAAGAAAGAAAATACGTTTATTTGCGGCAAACATGACGCAGAGAAAGAACACGAAAATAACAAGTTGGGAGAATATATGCGCCACATCCACGCAAAACGGCCATCGCAATACTTTATTAAAACATGCAATTATTATGATACTAGCTTTTGCCCGCGGCTCTGCCCGCGTGGATATCGGTTATCGCGTAAAAAAGTAGTCTATGTCCTTCTCCATATCCCTGGCTATATCTCCGGTCCGGTTAGGACCAGGCCCGGGTCGACGCCGACGGTGCGTTGTGTACCACGCGCGCTTCAAAGAGATGTCAGTATGAACTGACGGGGTCCGCTAGGACCTGTGCCTGCCAGGGTTGCGGGTTTTTCCGAAAGGGATACCGTGGCCCTGACATACAGGCAACTGAAGGAACACTGGTTTTTAGTCAGTAAAAGTCTGACACGCCTTCCCGCTCCGCCCAGAGCGGGAGAAGTTATTTGATAAATTCCCGACCAAAAAAAAGGCTATACTCTGCGAAATTTCATGACGATCGCTTCAGCGGTTTAGGCGTGTAAACGTAACAGACAGACAGAGTTACTTTCACATTTATAATATTAGTATGGATAATTATAAAATTTGTACTTATCATTATTTTATACCGTGTTGTGGTCAGAATTAATCGAGAGGAACGAATCGTGTGGCCACTGTGATGATGTTTTAATTATATCGCCGATACAGAGTGGTTTTATTCAATTAATTCAATCCATTACGCTTTTATTAATGAGTATGGCATAACTTTATTGTTGTGCAATACATATTCTTGCCATCATACTTAAGCATATACAGCCTATAATATTCCCATTGCTGGGAACACTGCCTCCTCTCTGTAAGGGGGAGTGGGCCATAATTCACCACGCGCCCAGTGCGGGTTGGCGATTGTCACATGTATTCGAATTTTTTGTCCTAGGACATGGCGGTTTCCTCACCATGTTTTCCTTCACCATTTTGAGAGCAGTGGCGATGAAATAATGTATACTAATATTTTAACCACGGTACGAGCTATTCTCTCAAACATCATGTCGATACGAGATAAAAAGAAGACAGGGGCCTTACTCCCGAAAACGATTCGCGTTTGATTTTGATTCCGATTCGAACTCACTTCTGGGGCCTTACTCCCGACAGCATCGAGTTCTGAATCAATCGAATTGGGTTCGAATTAAATGCCGATACATACTCTTGAATGCAACACTAGCGCACGATCGTGCGGTGGTTCGAAGCGAAACTAACTTCGGTCAGTTTTAAGTTTTAAATCGAGTTCGGATTAGAAACGAATACGAATCGGAATCAAAATCAAACCCGAATCTTTTTCGGGACTAAGGCTTCTGGTATAATTTCAAACTCTGCAACTTCTTGATCGGTATTACGTTACGACGGCATATTTGTAACACACACGCACACACACATTAAATCACGCCTTTTCCCATGGGGGTAGGCAGAAACTATAGAGCGCCACCTGCTACGCTCCTTACATAGACTCCTTTTGCTTCGTTTACATTCATACATCTGGTCATACTTGCACGCCGGTTGCAAGTGCTACGCACCTGACCTGATTCTTCAGAAAGGTCCTAACTGGTCCTAGGTGATGTTCTCATCACCAATTAGGTCACTATATGTTCTCCTAGGGCGTCCCCTCCCAGTATTTCCACTCACATCTGTCTTGTAAATTCCTTTTGTAAGTCGCCTTTCATTCATCCTCTCAACATGACCAAACCATCTAAGCATACTTTTTTCAATTTTTATCACTACATCTTCTTTTAAACCACACCGTTACCTTATCACATCATTTTTCAACCTATCATTCACAGTCACGCCAGCTCCACACATGCTTCGCAAGGAACGCATTTCCACAGCATTTTATTCTACTTTCACGCTTCATATTTGTAAATACTATAAATAATAGCCAGAACAGGGAAGTTTTGTCAGTCAAACATGACCTTTTCTAAGCACTTGTGTATATTAAAGATTCCAACCTAGGTACCTAACTGATCTTAAAAGCAACACTTAAATTAAGGCCGAGATATATGCCAGTGACCTTGAGTGGTTAGCTTGCGTGTTCTGTACGGAGCTCACGCATCGCGTCGTACGTCCAGCCAGTAATAGGACTCAGCCATCCAGGGCCTCAAGTCTGCTATTACAATAGTGTCAGAATGGTCTCGCCATTGTGAGTATTTGACAGTGTTTGTATGGCAAATCTGTCAAAAACTCACAATGAAGAGACCATTGCAACGTTTGTATACATTAGTAGACTTGGCCCCCAGGAGCGTTGTCCCAAATAAGACGCATTATTAATTTATTGTACATACATAAAACAAAAGTTATTGTAATAAAACACGTATACTTAAAAATCAATATTTAAATTATCTTTAAAAAGGTGAAGGTTTTAGAAAAATACGCTTGATAGATGTCGCGTGATTCTCCGCTTTTTACCCGCGTTAGTCATAACTTTACAAATTAATTTCACTATTTCATATAAATATTATCTAAAATATTCACATATTAAGTTATTAAGAAAATGCTCTAATTTAACATGAATGAATGAATGAATGAAATGCACCGACCCCAGCGTGGTTGAACCAGACTCGATTACTCGAATCTTTGGGTTCACCCAAAGATTCGCACTAGCACCTGGAGCCTCACGTTTCATGGTGCTACAGTGACCATTACATATACAAGATCATAATATTTTTTCCAAATCATTAACACTACTTGTTTAGACGTGACCTTTAATATAAAATCATTAAAAGTCGGTTATCGTCGCCTTAAAACCATAAAACCTGCACCAGACGAGTTTTACAACACAATAATTACCGAGCGACTTAACGATGGTCACATTCTATTTTCTTTAGACTCCATTCGGAACAATTTGGAACAATTATCCAATCGTAAAGAGCTGTGTAACAGCGTGATCTATTAACGATTGGGACAGCTTCCACCAATCAAATTGGAGCGAGCATCAAGGATCTGGTAGTGCCCTTTCGGACGGGTTTGACGCGCGGTTTAAATAAAAGAACGCTTTATATCGAGGGTATTTGTTTTGATTATTATGAACTGTCTGTTAACTTTGAAAACGCACGATTCGTGTTGGTAAACTAAACTTTGCATCGCAGCATTTAAAAAATGACATGAGTTTTTTTTTTTATTATAATAATATATATAATATAATATTTTTATTTTACAGTTTTGTCTAAATGTAAATTATATTCTTAAGACTTACGTGCCTGAACTAGCTAAACCTGTGTTTCAGGTGAAAAGTGCTAAGATACTCGTAAAAGTCTTACAAAATTAATAAATAATCTAAAAGTTGTCAATAGACAAATAAATTATAATTCTTTTGAGTACACTCTTTAGTTTCTATATTTGATAAATACTTATGAGTATTATATATATTTACTTTAAACACAGTTAATACACAAAATTCTCTGTATCTTCATAAGACATACTCTGGAGAGCCTCCCTGAGAATTCTGTTACAATTTGTTTAGTTCAGGGAGTAAATGTTTGGTTTCAAGTTTAGTAAAACGATATAAAGTGATATGTTTTAATGTGTTAGACTCAGTATAAAATACCAGGTATGAAGATGCAACTCGATCTCACTTTCTTTTTATGAAATACTGAACTTTTATGTCCTCATATTCTTTGCTCATTGCGGTTACCTCTGGCGCGGCTTGGCGATTCCAGGCATTACTTTTTGTTCCTTCTTTTTTCCATGTATATTATTTTGCACAAACAAGACCATTACACTACAATCTTGCATTTATATTACCCTAGCGAGTAAGTGCTTTGGTTACACTATATTTTTACTGAGAGTGGAAATATTTTTAGAGCTCTCTTTAACGTAGGACTGTGTTACGAGAGGCATGAAGTTTTTTTCTTTTTCGAAGCTTAAGCCGACACTGGCACGATTAAAATCCAAAAGTGAAAGTAACTCTGTCTGTCTGTATGTTACGTTTTCACGCCTTAACCGCTGAACCGATCGTCATGAAATTTGGCAGAGATATAGCCTGGGATATGGAGAAGGACATAGGCTACTTTTTTACGCGATAACCGACATCCACGCGGGCGGAGCCGCGTGCAAAAGCTAGTATATAAATATTTTATTATACTTTTTCGTTATTTGACAAATCTAATTAGAACACTTTATTAGAAGCTTCTGTGGACATAATATTTATTCAAATTTGTTACTGTAGTCATAATGGCAACCACGTCATTTGGTTTAAATAAGTTTTAATTTTTATATATATTTTTTACATCTTTTATACAGATTCTTTTCTGTTTTCTGAAAACAGAAAAGAAGTAGACTGTAGATTTGTTGTCAATTTTCTATCTTGTTAAGTAGCTGGTAGTTGTTGGAAAGCCTACACTGTCCTCCCATACCTATTAACATTGTTATTTGAAAATATTGTAAAAGCCAATTAGGTATTTTTAAAAGAGTAACCGTGGAGTTTCATGCTGGCTTTTCTCCATAGGAAACGACCAATTGGAACCGACAAATGCCCTTGTAGGTTTATGTGAAATAAAATATTTTGTTACTAATTATTGTGTGTTCAATTCAACTTAGCCTATCGCAGTCTACTGCTGGAAAAAGGTCTCTCCCAGGCTGCGCCACAATTAGGGATTGCAATCCCGCAGCTCATTCAATCCCGCGGGATTGATATGCGGGATTACTCAATCCTACGCGAGATCACGCGGGATCCCGCATCTTTGAAATTATGTTATGTAAATCAAATTGAAACTACAGATTTTTGTGTAAAGATTAACTTTTATCATTAAGCAACAGAAATTATTTATTTTCTATTAATTAAGTATAAGTAATTAGTAATCTGTTTTCTTAGATTCATCTTTAAATGTATGGCATAGTTGAATCGTTTTGTTTAATTTTACCCTTACTCCTAAAACATATACTATTACTATAATATCCACCTATGGTGATAACTTATGAAAATACGCTCTTAAGACGCAAATGACATTTATTGTATCATCTGCGAGGCTGCTTCTGAGTGAACTGAAAATATATCCTGATGCTGAAAACACTCTCTCGGCTTTTACGCTAGTAAACTGAATCGTCAGGATTTATATTCATAGGCGAGCGTCAGGTACTCTCCTCTGATACCATCGGACTCAAAGAACGTCATTTCTTTCTTCAAAATTTTCTCAAAGTCCTTTTGCTTGTTGTTTGGCTTTTTCTTAAATATTTAATTTTCTTGTTGAAGCTGTTTTTCTAATTCTTCTTTTAGCGTTCGAGTAAGATCTGTATCAGTAGCAGATGTTCCAGCTATAGGTGTATTTTCGAAGACGTCATCTGCATATTATGTTTCATCGTCTTTTAATTTGCGGGATCCGCGGACCCGCGTTTTTAGAGCAGCGGGATCCCGCGGGAATGCGTGATCCCGTGTTGCAGGATTGCAATCCCTAGCCACAATACCCTGTCCTCTGTCTTCCGTATCCAGTCTTTCCCAACCTTCTTTTCATCGTAAGGTCTTCGGTCCATCAATCTAGGGGGCGTCCCACACTACGCTTGCCGATACGTGGTCTCGACTCCCAGGACTCGTCTACTCCACCGCTCATCAGTCTTTCAACAAACATGGCCAGCTCACAGCCGCTGTAGCTTGATTGTGTGTTATTACAATGGCTCAATTCTTTAAATGGAATTAGGTTCCAATAATATTTTGTGCTATAAATAATGTAGTGTTTACACTATTGGAAAGCGTGATAAAATAATACCGTGTGTGTAGGTTTATGAGGCAACAATCTAACACTAAGTGTCAACTATGAGTACATGAATACCTACTTTCTAGCCACATATCGGTGTTTTCTAATTAAGTAAAACGAATGGCGCCCACGACAGTTTGTTCTTTCAATTTCAAGCAATTAGTAAGTGATGGCCCGTTTCTGTAACCATGGCAACCGGCGTCGAGAGTTAGAACTGCATTTGTTTGTTTATAGATAGCGGTTCTTGGTTAAGAAATGGAGTATATATTTATATATTACTAGCAGCGTGTGTTACTATACAAAAAATTTCAGAATCCATGTTCTTTCTGACTTTTTTCTACCCGGCTCCTAATGGTTGTAGCGTGATATTAAATAGCCTATAACCGTGATATTCAAAGTTTGCCATAATCGCCACGCTCGGCAAGCTGGTTGACGATCGCAGTATGGTGTTAAAAATACATAGATAACGCTGCTGCCATTCTCTATTATGTCCCTTAGTCACCTTTTACGACCCACGGGAGGTAATAAGTAAGTAAGTAAACATTTATTTGCATAGATTATAGGTACAGTAGGTACATAAGATGTTACAATTAAAATATGGGTGAGTCCTATTCTTTCAGTCCGGCACCACACGACAAAATGGCAAAATGAACCTTACTGAAAAATGATTATATTATAGTTTTCATTTGACGAAACCTTATGCAGAGGATCATTCAAAACACAATTCTAAATCGTTTTAATGAAGGTTGAAATTTTGACCCAGCTATACCTACTCCATTTGAAATAAGATTAGACATTTAAATAAAACAAAAATTACAGTCCGATCAACCGATTTTGACTTTTATATCGCAGGCATAATAGGATGGCACTAAAAGAAAAAAAGTGGTAACAATACCAACTGTTTACTGCAGCTGCCATTTATCACGCCACCGACGCAACAGAAGTCAAAATCAGTTGAACGGGCTGTAAAAAAGGTTTATTTAAATGTCTAATATCATTTCAAACGGAGTATAGCACTATTGGGTATTATAGCACACGGGAAAAAACTGGGCGTTATGATCTTACTTAAAACATTGCGACAAGATTCTGATGTATTCATTGTTTCCACATTGTGTGGTCATTATAAAAACAAATAGAGTTTTATTATGTTCGTGAAAACCACAGACAGAAGACTTACAATGTAGAACAATTCCCACGTTCCAACTATGAACACGGAACGATATTATTACTCATGTCTTAGGTGCTTTATTTATTTGACGTGTGGTTTTGACAGTCATAGGCTTTATTTAATTTTTATGAATAACTTACAGGTTTCATAATTAGCATTTTTTTAAATAGATTTTTGAATTTTCATTCATTTTCCTCCCCTTATCCCAATTTATTTGTGGTCGGCGCAACATGTATTTTTCTTCCATACTTCTCTATTAGTTGTCATCTCGGTAGTCACTCCCTTTCTATCCATATCATCTTTTACACACTCCATCCATCGTTTCTTTAGTCTTCCCCTACTCTTATAACCACCCACATTCATACTCAAAACTTTCCTGATGACATTTTCCTCATTCCTCCGCATCACATGCCCATACCATGACAACTGAATGCCTCACAACTTTTCAGTGACCGGTGCTACTTTCAGACGTCGTCTTTAATTGTATCTCTATACAAATAAATAAAATCGAAGTACTTATCTGTTTGGTATATCTGTGGTTTGTAATGTCAAAATAACAGTTTTTTATTAAATGCATAAGGAAGTATACAGGTTGGGTAATATTAGGGGGGATAATATTTTTAAGAGCGCAGAATGGGAATTATTAGAGGTTTGATTGAATACATACCATAAACAGGGTGGGTAAAAAATCGTGGATCAAACGAAACGGGGCGATAGTTGGGGTTATTTGCAGTAAAAAATAACTTTGAAAAAAGAAAAAAATATATATATATACATTAAAAAAATACTGCAAATTACCCCAACTATCGTCCTGTTTCGTTTGATCCACGATTTTTTATACGACCCTTATAATAAAAAAAAGTGTCTTTCTGTTTGTTCCGGCTAATATCCGAAACGGCTGGACCGATTCTAACAGGACTTTCACTGACAGATAGCTAATGTTTTAAGGAGTAACGTAGGCTACTTTGGTTTTAGCAAAAGCCACGCGAGCAAAGCCGCGGGTAACAGCTAGTAATTAAATATAATTATTTATTTAAACTAGAATCAATACTATTTTCTTGTAAAAACTGACGTTCAAAAGTGTCATTTATGTGCCTATTTGAAAAAAATGATTTGACTTTAAAATACAACTGTTAAAATAATCCACATAATTATTTTTTTGCATAAGAAACCCATATAGAAGTTAATCGTGCGGTTTGAGCTCCATCAGTCTGGAACCCCATCACTTCCTATTAGCGTGACGTAACAGTTACGATCGCTTTTTGCGTTAAACTCCATGTCCCTGGAATTAGTGTTAAACGACATGTTGTTAAAGAGTACAAGATAGCGACCTGTCTTAATTAAACATGGGACGTAAACATAACTGCCGAAATGTGGATGTAGGTACTATAGGTACATACACCTCTGCCCAACCCCTCCCGGAAACAAGACGTGATGTTATCTTAGAAAGAAAAGAGAAAGAAACTTTTTTTTTTATTCTGCCCAATCAAAACGGACCTTAGAAAAAATAAAATACACACATGCAAAGTAGCCAAAAGCCTCGTATTTAAGCAATAAAAGTTTGACAATTTAGTCCATTGCTTGATGTCAGGACCAGGGACCAAAGACAATTTATATTGCAAAATTACACTGTGTTGCGAAACTGGCCAATGACAACAAACAAACAGTCAAAACTAAAACAAAATGCCGATTGCATAGTTGAAATAGTAGATTGTACAGCTAGTGCATAAAAGAAGCCATTTTACCCCGACACGTATAATATATCTACTCGAGCAGGCGAGGGTGGATAGTTAAGTCGAGGGGTAAAATGGCTCGTTTATGCTAGAGTTATACACTCTGCTCTTTACTTCGATTGCGAGAAAATGAAACAGGCATAAAGTATAACAGTATATTTTTTCCATTTTCAACATGTGTCATTCGACTTGGATACTTCATACTGCAGGTTATAAAACGTTTCTTTGCGTTTTTAAATAATAAAGACAACTATTTTATCTGGTTTTATTAAATGAACGATACAAAATATGAAAGTGATATAAATTAAAGCAAATTAAATAAAATAACAACTTTAATCTGCGAAGTTTTATTGTGCGTGTTGTGCCTGATTATCTTAGTCTTAGAAAAACAAATACTTTATGCACTAGAGCATAAAAAGCGACTTTATGTCGCCTACGCACAACATGAAGACAAATTTAAAGAGCATGAGAAGTGAAAAATAACTACTCCACTACCTACCATTAGTTACTTATGTTAGTAACTAGTAATCTTAGTGTTCACTAATCCTTAAAGCTCCTGAGCAATCAATTCCCAGGATACTTAATTATGTTCAATATTATTAACAAAGGTTTGTTTGCAGACAAAGTATCTAATACAATTGAACTGTTTCTTCCAAATTGCTTTATAATAGAAACTAACGAGCCTAAACAAATTCTTAGTAAAATATATTTATTTTTAACTAGATTTTGCTTGCTTAGGCATGCTAATTTGTTTACCAAAATAACAAACTGCAATGTTTAATGATGAATAAAAACATTAATTAAGTACTTCATTAATAATGAATATTGGTAAACAATGTAGTATTGAGTGCGGTCATTCGGAACCTATTAACTCGTTTACATTGGTCGAGTAGGTACTGTAGTCTAGTGCGAGAGTATTTACAATGCCATTAGTTCGTAAATTAAAAGCTTAGTTTACATTGTATACCTACTGTTAGTACCATAATGTATTGTCCGGGAACACACACAAGGATTAGACAGAGGTGTACCTAAATTGCACCAACATTTCGCCCACTGACGATTTGTGAGCGATTTTAAAGCGAGGCGAAACCGCAGCGGGCTCGCCGCGGGTGCGAAACGAGGTAGCCGCGACTACGCGATGTGATCGCCGCGTTTTTACAAAATTGTACACTCGCTCGTCTCACTCTCTCTTATACAGTCACGCCAATCGCTCTCATTCCGCATACGCGGCGAACACGTTGCGTTCACGTGGCGTGCTCGCGACGCACTCGCCGTGAGCGCGTTGAACAATCGCCTCGCTGGAATCACGCTCGCAAATCTTCAGTGTGATAAAGCCCTAAGTCCTATTGGGGGAGAGCCTATTGCTATCAACCAGCCACAAATTTAGACTCCGGGCTGCCACTGAGAAATTCCTGATGAAAAACCTTAATAATAACACTACCTGATCTAGGAATCAAACCTCATGCTCAATAGTAGCGCTTGCGATGACTGGAACAACGAGGCAAATAATAATAATGAAAATAATTTTAAATATTCCTGCTTGTACATACGGCTACTTATCAAGCTATACATTTCCAGTAAAAGCTGACCTCGCGTCACATAGGCACCGCTCGTCGCACGACACGCGGTGTCTTTGTGTCGCGACTGTATGCAGGAGCCTTTAGCAGGTGTGCTATCGCTACGGCTACTCGGACAAGACCCCGAGTGCGCCGCATCGCCCCGCACTCCCACCACAGCACGCATTAAGGCTTGTACAGACTCGCGCGATATCGCAGGCGCCACAGGCACAGACAAAGAAATTGTGCTACTAGTGTCGCATCGCGCCCGCGATGTCGCACTAGTCTGTACGAGCCTTTACTTATTTATTAAACGTCAGAAACACGATACCCTTGGTATGATTGGATGATGTCAGATTTTCGGACTTCTGACGACCCGTAACGACTGTTTTAGATCCACGAATGACAGCCGGGACCAACGACCTAACTTGCTTTCCGAGGCACGGAGGGGTGTTGGTATGTAAAGATGGTCACCCATCCACGGTCCAGCCGCGGCAAGCGTAGCCTAACCTGATTTATCGACCTGTGCGGCTGTTTAACTTAGCCACGAGTCCCTCTAGAACTCATAATACGTATGAAGCACAAAGTTATACCTTAATGAGTTAGAAAATCACAATAGAGCGATAATACTCTAATAACATTAGTTGATACGACCTTATCGTTAGCAGTTAACCTCTTGTTTGTGTAGCTAAAGTAAATAGGAACTTAAGGCTCGTACAGACTAGTGCGATATCGCGGGCGCGACGCGACACTAGTAGCACAATTTCTTTATCGCTGCCTGTCGCGCCCGCGATATCGTGCAAGTCTATACGAGCCTTGACTGCTTGATGACTACGGATTACATAATATTAGGAGCCGCTGCCCGAGGGTTCGCTCGCGTAGTTTTTTTTTAATTAAAAGTCATAGAACAACAGTTGTTGTTTATGATGGTTAGTATATAATTTTTTTATTTTTTTTTATAGGTTATATACAGTAAAAACTATGTTATAAGGTTTCAGTGTTTTAACAATAACCATGTATACTTTCTGCCGTGTGATGCCGAAAGTAAAGAATAGCACTACCCCCTTTCCTCCCGTGGGTGTCGTAAAAGGCGACTAAGGGACTTACTAGAGAATGGGCAGCAGCGTTCTCTATGCATTTTAACACCATACTGCGATCGCCATCCCGCCTGCCAAGCGAGGCGATTATGGCAAACTCCCCCAATTGGGGGAGGCCTATGTTCAGCAGTGGACGTCTTTCGGCTGAAATGATGATTTCATATGCATTTAGTAAAAATCTGTTATTTTGGCATTACAAACGGACACTTAAATTGTTACATAGATAATTAGCTATTGTAGATTAGTATTTGATGAACAGTTTGGATAAGTGCCAGTAATGACACCTCTACCTAACTCTTGAGAGATTACGGGCGTGATTTTTATATAAAATGTATTACAGATTTTCATACGAAAAATTACAAATATCAATGTAGAAAAACTAGGGATGGGCTAAATATTCGTTTTATATTCGGTATTCAGCATATTCGGCAGGTTTAGCGAATAGATAGATAGATAGAATGCTCTTTATTATGTACACCATAAAAAACAATAATAAATAAATAATAATAATATATATATAATATTCGTATTCGGCCGAATATTCGGCTATATCGTCGAATGTTCGGCAAAGTGGTACTCAAAGTTTTAACTGTATTGAGCCGTGTATGATTTATCATGAGTTGAGTGTTAAATATGTTATTTTTATTTGGTAAGTAATTTACAGTGCAGCTTTATGTTTTTGTCGACATTTTATTTCCAATAACAGTATATAAAAAAGATGGTTTTATAAACAAAATATAAGTATGCATCTGTTTCGGGCGAAGTTTTACTCCTTACTATACTCCATTTACTATAGCATTAGACAAATAACGCCTAAATAACGACAGTTATTGTGTAATATTGTTGAAATTACTGCACTTTAGAGTTATTTTTTTAATGTAAATGGTAAATAGATTACAGTGCTTTGTATTTATCGTGAAATAACGGAGTTTATTAAACGTTTACATCGAAATAACGAAGGTGTGAGAACAGTTATTTGTCTAATATTATAATAAATGGAGTACTTATAGATGATGCAATAATAACATCTGGTACAGCGGCGCGGCGGCGCGCGGCGGTAGCGTTAGGGAGGGTCCGGCGCCAATCCGCGCGTTTTGCGTGAACAAGTTCAGACGAAGGGAATGAATTATGCCGAATATTCGGTTCGGTAAAAGTTTTACCGAACATTCGACCGAATGTTCGTATTCGGTGAAATCCATGTTCGGCCCATCCCTAAGAAAAACCCTGAACACTGAGAATGTAGGCTTCATTTGTTTTTACAACTTGCTTCACGATAAGCTTACGAGTATATGGTCTGATTCTTTTATTGCTGATATACTCGTAGGAGGCAATGGTAATAACGTGCTTGGTCGTGGGATAGTTTTGTACTAAAGTGCCCTGTTTTCATTGACCCCATTAAAGTAGTCTCTACGAGTGGCGTTGCTTAAATGTGGAAATGTCCTTCTTTTTAGAGTTCTGTACGTTAGAATAAAAAAACGGATCCCTTAAAGGATCTCTCGAGTATCTGTCTGCTTGTCCGTCTGTCACAATCACATCCAATTTGCTCCGAATCTAATGAGCTGATTAAGTTGAAATTTGGTACCGTACACTTGTCAATATCTTAATCTTAATACATATATAAAACAAAGTCGGGTTATTTACACCATTTATAACTAAAGAACGGCTTGACCGATTTTTATGATATTGGATTTGTTGGATTTGTCTCCGTCCCGAAGAGCAGAATAAAAAATTAAAAAATGTATATACCGAAAACTTTTTTTTTTTATAAAATTCACATTCTCATACATTTGTACAGAACGGTTTTTTGATGATATCTCGAGAACGGATTGAGGAACGGGGGAACAACAAATTTCACGCGGACAAAGTCGCGGGCAGAAGCTAGTATATTATATAATAAATAAAGTTTGTATTTCGCTGAATAAGGTTGGCAATAAATTCTACTCATACGCTTGATTAAACACGCGAACAAAACTATTGACAAAGTCCAAAGTCCGATATCAGTAAAAACTACGTAAGTATAATACAAATTGCATGACTCACAATCCTACAAGAAACTGTCAACTCACTGACCAAGTGTCGCAAAAAGGCAGAAAAAGTTCTCATAATCCGACACGGATTCGCTACAGTTACGGAGAACACGCTTGAAATCGATGACAGACGGACTGACACGCAAGATTGAGATGTTACAGTTAACACGATGAGGAGATCAGAAACTTGTTTTAATTAGGGTTCAGTAGGTATGAAAAAAAAACTTTCCGGTGCAAATTAAAAAAAAAAACAATTTATGGAAGTTAATAAGCTGGAGCAACTATTTTTTGTGGGATTTCTCTAAAGACATCCACTACATACATATAAACCAACGCCTTCTTTCCATGGGAGTAAGCAGAAGCTATAGAATTCCACCTGCTACAATCCTCACATACTCCGTACTCCTCCTTCGCCTCATTCCTCTCCAACTGTTTCATGGAAATACTCATGTTGAAAGCACAAAATAATAATTTGAGAACACGTATCATGATTTCCAAATATTAATAAGATTTGTAGTGATTTTAAATACTATATAAGGTGTGTGTATTCATACACGAAATATTTTAAGAGAAACATCTGCAGGTGATAAAAAAGCCACACCTGCGATATTTTTTTTTAAATTTCAGTGTTTTATATTTTTACATAATTAGTATAATTGCTTGAGACATTTTGCAAAAAAACCTTTACTTACTACAAAAAATTATTCTATAAATGACCCGCCCGGACGCGGTGACGGTGGCGGCACGAGTGCGGTGCTTTTTGATAATTAACCATCATAATCAAGTAATTTTCAATTTTTTTTTTTTTTATATAAAGTAATACTTTTTTTTTTACTTAGATTATAAAAAAAAATCCTTCGGCTTCTTTACCACCTATAGGTGTATCTCTTAAAATATTTCGTGTTTGAATAGATACACCCTATACCTATATATGTATAAAATTGATAGTATGTGATTGCCTCAATTGACTTTTGTATCAGCGTAGTCATGAAGTTTAAAAGTATCTCATTTGCATCTTAATGGTTTTTTCTAACGGAAACATGATGTTTTGCCGTTGGCTCGTGCAAAAAGTTAGTTCAATCAAAATCAAAATATTTTATTTCACATAAACCTACATGGGCACTTATGAAACGTCAGAAGCTAGGTGCACGGATCCAATTAGTCGTTTCCTATGGAGAAGAGCCGGCAAGAAACTCCACGGTTACTCTTTTAAACATTCTCTTCTAACCTCGGAATCTAAAGGTTGTCTTCATGAAGTCTCAAGTAGATAGATAGACAAAACATTTATTCAGAGCACACAATAGCATAAACGATTAAATTTTTTAAGAATATTATAAAACAGGGTGCCAATATACAATAGGAAAAATACAGAAATTTTGTGATATTATGACATAATTAAATTTTTAGGTAACTAATATACAAGGTGCGGTGTCCGTCTCAAGGTTGCACCAAATGGGAGTCCAAATGGGAGTCTCCTAATTAAGTAGTTTGTTAAATATACCAATTACAATATACCAAGTTTGTATGTGTGTAAAAATATAAATACAGAAATATTCGTACTGAAAAGGTATTTCATTTCACACGATTACACGACATCTTTAACTCAAATCAGAAGGAAATATGTATAAAATCGAGTAAAACCGCTTTATCCTGCCTACGGAACCATAAAGCAACAAACTAGTGTAAGTATGTAATTTAATTCGCTGACATACGATGTCTTCATGTTTTATTTCACTAAAAGAAACAACTTCGTCAAAGCAAAGTAGCGTCAAACCGCTTGTTCAATTAAACTTTGTTCTAAACTTGTTTGTTCAGTTAACTTGGCTGTTAACCGTCGTTAAACAGTGTTTGACTAACAAAATTAAGTTTTAACTAAGAGGCAGACGTGGCCGTGAATATTTTTGTATTTTAATTAATTTCGGCAGCTTTGTATTAGTTTGTTCAAGGTTTTAATTAAGTTTTGAACTAATTAAGAATTTTAGTACAATTGAGATGTTTCAGATATTTTGTAGGATTTTTAAAAACAAGTTGGAAATACAGACTAGGAGTATCTGAAAACGTTTATATTGGAAATCGAGCTTTTCTCAAAAGTAGAAAAAGTACCTACCGTACCTTTCAGTGTGCAAGTAATTGTACTCCATTTGTAATAAGATTAGACATTTAGGTAAACCTTTTTGAAGGCTCGTACAGACTCGCGCGATATCGCGGGTGCGACAGGCAGCGACAAAGAAATTGTGCTACTAGTGTCGAGTCGCGCCCGTGATATCGCACCAGTCTGCATGAGCCTTTACAGACCGTTCAACCAATTTTGACTTACACACACGATACGACACGGAATTTGATACGGTACTTTTAACAAAAAACATTTTGTTACATTTTTGTCTGTCTGTGTATATATGAAATAAATGACTAATAAACTGAAATGATAATAATAATTAATCTTGAATAAATAATTATTGATTAATGTTTAGTAAAATAATAATAATAAGTAATGTATTGTAATAATTAGAATCAATAATATATTATGTAATTCAATAATTTGATAGGAAACATTTGCCGTGCCCTTACAGGATGCATGTCTTAATACTGTGTCATGTCATGATGCATGCCTACCATTAACATTTAAGCAAATAAATAAATAATCTCTGAAACGGCTGGACTGATTTTGACGGGACTTTCCATTGGCAGATAGCTGATGTTATAATCAGTAACTTACTTTTATTTTAGAAAAAGCCGGGCGAGACCGCGGGCTAACGCATGTCCGCGGGAGCTAGTAGGTGATAATTTTCCACCTAGAAACTAAATCCTTTGTCTTGTCAGTATTCCGAGTTCAGATCAACTCGCAGTTTTATGTTCCCCTGGTACTAAACGTCGCGCGTCGGCTTGTTTTAGACGTTAGGCGTACGTACAGCATCCAGGTTAGGTCTAGGTTTATAGGCCAGTACACTCGGTTATTGCCGCCATTAAACACACGTTATGAGGTTGTGTACAACCGGCTTAACACACTTTATATGTTTAGAATTGGCCAACTTCGTGGATTCGCGTCGCACGCAACTTTTTAGAGTTCCGTACCTCAAATGGAAAAACGGAACCCTTATAGGATCACTCGTGTGTCTGTCCATCTGTCACAGCCGATTTAGTCCGAATCTACAGGATCGACTCAGTTGAAATTAGGTACACATATTACTTTCTGTGATCTAAACATGGACGTGTAACGTAAATAATAGTATATTTTATATCGAGGGACTAAACGGAGCTATAATATACCAGAGGTGGTTTGACTCCAGAGCGTGCGAGGGAGTCAATGAAACCGAGGGTATCTTAAGTTGGCGTTTAGTTTCGATGTGCAAACTGTACTTTTCACTTTGAGTGCGAGTAAAATATACAATTTAGTACAAAAACATTGAATAAATATTATTCCTCCAGTCCATAAAACTTTCGTAAGTTTTTAGGTAAATCTTCCGCGATTTTGGCGGCAAAAGATTATCTATTATGACTTTTGCTCTTTGCTCGACGTCAAACTCTTCACTATCACTGGACATTCTTAATAAATTTATTTAAAATCGAACAAATTTACACTCGACAAAAATTCTGAAACTTTCGCGTTCATTTTTCTTCTACACCAATCACAGATTAACAATTTAAAACACATGGCGCCACCTTGTTTGCGGAAAAAACATGGAACTAAAATTCTCAACATTTTCGCAATGAAGATGGTCCACACTCCACAGATAATAGTATATTTATTGGCTGTTTGAGTTTGTCTATGTCACATGAAGGAAATTAAAAAAACTAATTATTTTTCACTCCCTAGATACTAAAGTGGTCACTTTAGTCCCGCTTCGTAGGGCTATATTGGCGTACTTTTAGAGCATGAGAAGCAAAAAATAATTTTTCGCTTTTAGAGCATGAGTCGTGAAAATTAATTTTTCACTTCTCTGTCTCCGAAACTACAGAGCCAATTTTTTTTAAATTACAGGTTGATAATAAATCATTCTATATTTCAACAAATCCTTTATGAAGTCTATGATCTTAAAATAACATGGTAAATCTCCCAATATTGTGCGTACAAACTTACATTTTCAGTTCGAATGTATGTGTGTACATGTTTTTCAACTACAAAGTTAATAAGTTTATTCTTGGGTAAATTCATTCCAACTACGGAACCCTTCATTGTGTGTGATCCAACATGCACTTGACCGGTTTTTTTTTAATCATCTGTCCGTTGTATTTTTTGTCGACTGGAATGCCTCGTCCAGTGGTCGTTGGTCTATTGGTCCCAAGAACGACTGCTGTTCGTGTAGTGCCGGTTCTATTCCCAGGTCGTGCATTGTTATTTAGCATAATTTATCTGCTTTTTTTAAAATTTTGTAAGTAGCCTCATGGAGCAGTTTATAATATTATTATGATGTATGTTGACTTGAAAGAGCAGTTGCAGTTGAGTAGTTTAGAGTATGTCGTGCTCACTTAAATGTCTCACTGATGGTGGCACGTGTGTTGGATCATTCGGTTCCCTACAAAATGGTTGAGCTGGATGGTGCTGATTCATGCGTCATGTTCGTGAACGGGCGCCGTCAGTTGAGACTGGTCATCTCTAAACTACCAGGGCTTATTTTTAATCTTATATTTTAAATATATTTTTCTAACATATAGACGTAACAAGAATAATGTACCCAGGATTTTGTAATATCTTAATTTAAAATAGTGTTCTTCGAGTTTCTTGCCCATTCTTCTCCATAGAGATCAACGTTTTCGAATGGCTTCAACTTTCTGACTAACTGACCGACTCTTTGACAATTCAAAAGTGCCTGTAAATGGTTTAATTCAAATAAATGCTTTAAAACTGAGTTTAAGTATTTCTATAGGAATCTCTCAGGAGTCTGAGTTTATGTTCGTTTAATCACAAAAGCCTTATCTGTTACATACAAAGCTCAAGCGTCATCTTTAGTTCATCTTGCCTAAGTAGGATTTACTTAGGTATTACCTACGTACCTAAGCAGACGTCAAAAACCTGAGTAGATGTTTCAAGTATTTACTAACATAAAAAGCAAAATCATCACCAGTACGTCATTAGTACGGAAAAAACGTTGAAAGCTATTGAAATCATGTATTCAAACATAATGATTTGCAAGATTAAGATGGATGAGGTTTTATTGTTAGTCAAAATTAGAAATTACCGGAGAGATCGTGACCAATGAGAGTATTCCCTCAATGACATTTAGCAGGTCAAGCTTCGACGCAGTGGGTCGAAATGAGAATTATCTTGGAAAAATGTTGAGGAAAAATGATAAAATAAATATTGTTTTTTGGCGAAGTAATGACGCTTGCATGATCGCTTTTTGAGCACATAAGTAATAATTGGATAAGCAAATTCTATGTACCTATATTTCAGTTTTTACTTTACTGTAATAGCAATAACAAAATCATTAAGACTATAAGAAAAACCCAGTATGGAGCGTTGTGTGTAGTGTTTAATTGCGTTTATTTGCTCATCAATTTGAAAATATTTAGGCAATCAACCAACCAAGTAAATGTTTACACAAAATTTTTATGATTGTATCTATAAATACATCTCCATAACTCACAAAATAACTTAATTACACCATAGACTCAATCAAAAATCCCAATTTATAAACAAAAAACCCACAGACCACACATCATCAGGAGAGAACATTCACAAACTTCGATTTGCAGCTTACTTTTTCATTGTTATACTCGTATTTAATAGGGTTAGAGTCCCTTTTTGATTGGAAATTGGTTTTGGAGCAGTAAAAGTAAGTTTGACTTTGTGGTGTCTGTCAAAATTAAAGGTCCATTTAAAGGAGTGACTGCATTAATGCTTTATAATATAGATGCATCCGAAACATTCGAAAAAATGTCTTTATTACGTTAAGTACTCACAATCTAAAACCAACCTTTTACTCGACGCTATAAAGTTGAATTCTGCTAGAAAAGATTTTTAATTTAAGGGATATAAAAAGTTAAAACTTCGTAGGTGGTCCTTCCCTAGAATTTAGTTGTCATTAAATTATAGAAAAAATCAAGATAATAGTTATGTTAGATGTTGATGTCGTGCGCCACTAAAATATTATGTTACATTATTTTATCTCCGTTTCTGATGTTGTCACATTTTTTGTTCCCGTTTTTTATAAGATCGGAGCACTGTGTTCGAGATTTTAATGGAGAAAGCATTTTTTGTAATTATTTGAGTTCTAATTTGCTTGCTTTGACAGCCGTGTTTAAATTGAAAATCGTCTTAGGGAATTGTAAGCAAAAAATCGAGCTAGGCCAATAAACTATAAAATCGTGAAACAGACATTGCTCTTGCGTCCAAAAGTAGATTCTAGACTACAAAGAAAATCAACCGAATGTATGTAACCAAAGACTTACTCGACTAAACACTGGAGTTGTATAAACGTGGCAAGCTGTTGGTTCGGCCGTCATTTGAAGATCTTAAGATCGTCGTTAGAGTAATCAGAAGCCCGAAAGTCTGACAACCAGTAAACCAAGGCGTATCGTGTTGGCAGTCACTCCATGTAAAATACTGGTATTCAGCTGCATCTGGTAAGACTGGAAGCAACAAAGTTGAGAAAAGGATATGCAAATGATGAATCCGAAGATCAAAACTTCTAAAAACAACTGAACGTCTTCAAAATCGATAAACTTTTCATCTACCCACATAAAGTTTATTATTAGTCCTAACACATAAAAGTATAACAAAAGCAGTGTGTATTTTAACTTCCCTTTTATATCGGTACAAGTTACTATTAACCTATTTAATGACTCCTGCTTACTTCGAAATGGCTTCAATATAAACATTATAAACTTGGGAACGATAACACGTTTTTTTGTTCCCAAAAATAACCTTGTGTTGTTTTTAGATCACCTTTTATTTTTTAGGTCTTGTCTGTAATGATTTCCTCTTATTTGACTAGCGAAAAGCTCCTAATTATTCTCTAGGTATAATACATCTTTATATATCGATGCTTGAAAGGCAATATTTACCAAACGACATGTTGGCAACTTTACACTATACCCAAAGTCTCTAATACAGATAATTTATGTAAACAAAGTAATGTCAAGAAATGTCGCTGTCAAAATGACAGGACAGTGGTGCAAAACATTTTATCATTATATTTTTTTTGTAAAGTCATAAAACTTGTCCTCGTTATCTTATCTGCAGTTAACTTTAAATGTTTGTTTATCAGATAAGCAGCTGTTAACTGTTGTTGTAGGTAACTCTTGTTTTTGTTTCATTAACTTCGTCATAAGTAACGGAGGAAAGTTTTGAGTATGAATGGGGATGGCTTTAAGAGGGGAAGACTAAAGCAACGTTGGATGGATTGTGTGAAAAGTGATATTTTTAGAAAGGGGGTGATTACCGAGATGACGAAGTATGGAAGAAAAAGACATGTTGCACCAACCACAAATAAATTGGTAAAAGGGCAGGAGAATGATAAATCAGTCATAACGGAGATTATAAAACGACAACGTTTGCAGATAGAAATATACATTTATTTATTTATTTGGTTCACGAACACTTGTTTACACAGGTTTTATGTTAAACGAAACATGCAAAAATGTATGTAAACAACAGTGCAACAATCACTTACAGGCAAACTCCGCTTATAGAATTTGTACAGAAAAATTATAATAACTGTTCATTGTAATCATTTATTTACTTATAATGTAATTATATACAGAGTGTAAATAATTAATAATATAGTATAATTATATATATTTAAACAAATTAATAATATACTCAATCTTATAGTATAGGGCCCGAGTGCACGTCTCCTTTTTAAAGAAATTTCTCGCCGACTGGTCAACACTTCACATGCCAGAAGGCTGGCTCGTTCTTTGGCCAAAGAATTAGCATTGCCATTCAACGTGGCAATGCTGCCAGTCTTCTGGGCACGTTTCTGGATGACAGCTATGCGGACGAGTACTTCAACGCCTAAGTGTCCTTTGGTTTTTCTTTGTATTATTTGTTTTTGGATATTTGGTTTGTTAGTCTTTTAATTTAGTACCTAGTGTCAATAGTTAGTTGTGACATATATTGTATATAACGGAAACAAAAAGTAAACATGGTAAATATCCCGTTTCAAGTGTTAATAGTAATGTTATATTGTATTTTCTTTAATTATAATAAAGTCTAACTCGTTATACAGATAATATGGAATTTGATGTTAATGAAACTTTGGATGGCAGTGAATTTGAAGTTCCTATATATTGCGTATAATGGTCGGTCAGTCAATTTGGCAAGATAAATAAAATTGCATTAAATGTCGATTGAGGTTGTTTGATTCGTCAAGAAACTGTACCCTTTTCTCTTTTTTCAATCGTAACCCGAAGGATTTTGGACCAAATTACTAATCCATTGCATCTTTGAAGAATTCGTCTACTCAACAACGAAAATAACACTTTATATGTTACTGTGAATTGTGAAAAAGACATTGCAATTGTCGGTGTGTTACGCAAATACCCAGTATATTATTTATTTATTTCATTCGTTGTCGATTTAACATGGGATTTACATGTCAAGCAGGTACACCGTGTACCTACATGAGTTTGACGGTCTAATAGTAATTTTTCTGTTGATAAGAATTTCAGAAACTAGATGATAATTATGAGCAGATCTACATAATTTACATAAATTCAATCATAATGCAGATCGACCTTCTACAAAGAATAAACGACATAATTATATTTATGAATAGTCAGAGAAAACAAATGCATCCAATGTTGATCAAAAATAACGGTCAACATAAAAAGATTTCCAAGGACCGATGATCTTTCAAGTTTTGGTAAAAGTGGGCCACTGTGTGTACGTCAAAGTGCGCCACTATTACAGTGGCCAGCACATCAAGCTATTTCGCTAATTCCTCCGAACGATTTTAAACTTTAAAATGTTGATGATTAAGTTCAAAATCGAACGAGAAAACTTGACAGTTTGTGGTCAACTTAATGTGCTGGCCACCATACACGTCAAAGGCAATATTTCAGCTGCGTTTCATCTCTGGCCAGTTGTAAAAGTCAATTATTATAGAAGACATTTTGCTGTGATCTTTCAACTCAGTGGAATGTTGTGATTTTAGTATGGCAATTATTGTTATTTAGGGAAGTGTTATGCAATCGTTCGTCAGAGGGTTTTGTTGAGTTTGTTTGGTGTTCTAGTTTAGCCAGAGTTGAGATGGGATCATTATTCAATTGTAATATTTTTATAGTATTCTTATGTGTACCTAGTTTGTAGCCATCTACAAGGATCGACAGATTTTTTTTATTGGTTTTTGAGAATATTGGCTAGTTATTGCCCCATTGTCTCAAAATTACTGATTGCATAGCAAAATACTCAACTCAAACTATATCTAAATAAGCAATAATTTATATTCGTGGCGCACCGCTATCACTATCACTACATATTATAAAACAAAGTCCTCCGCCGCGTCTGTCTGTCTGTCTGTTCGCGATAAACTCAAAAAACTACTGCACCGACTTTCATGCTGTTTTCACCAATGGATAGCGTGGTTCTCGAGGAAGGTTTTTAGTATATAATTTATTAAGTTTTTATGTAAATTTTGTACCTATACACGAACGATATTTGTTGGAGGTGTCGGAAAATAATCAGCCGTCTGGGAGCTTTCAACGAAAACGCTGTCTAAACCCTTTGAGATAAAAAAAATAAAAATAAAATGAGACAAAATAATGTATGGTGGAATTGTGTATCTTAAATAGGTTTACAGAAAAGTCCGCGATGGCATATGTCTATCTCTTAAGGATAACATACTATATCCATTTTATTGTCTTTTTGTAGGTATTTGTTGACTTTACGGAGTTAGAACATACTTATCCTTTTTATCCCGGTAGTATATTTCCTTGGGAGAATTTCCGACATTCACGCGGGCGAAGCCGCGGGCAAAGGCTAGTTTGTCTTAAAGTAATTATCTACAAAAGTGACATCGAAAGACCTAAACATCGAAGCGGGTCTAAATTTGTTTCCAAGCAATAATAATGAGTAGTCGATGGGCCCCCGCTTCGCGGGGACCCTATACCTAGGTGGTTAAAAAAATAACCACGAAGGGAATGGCGGGGACTAGACTCCGCCATTCCCTTCGAGCCTAACCTGTCCGAGTCGGGGTGCCCTAAATTCCGATTAGTTTATTTGTAGTGAAATCATTTATTTGGTGTAAAAAAGTATATAAATGATGGAAATAAATTGATAGGTGATAAAACATTTTTTATCCTAAAATATTCTATTCCTCCAACGCGAAAACGTAACTGCGTTTCTCTCTCACACTTGGTCAAGCTAACCCGAATATGTTCCCATGCATGCAACGTCATAATTATTATCTGTACGCACACCACAGGTAGGTCCGTACCATATTATGCTAATCACATGAGCTGGTTAGCTCTAACGAGGCAATTAACCAGTGACACTGAGTAGGTTCGGTATAGAAAGCTCACTTTTGACAGGATCCCAGAAGGGATGAAATAGACACTAGGCAAATAATTTCGTATGATATCAAGTGGATGTTGCATATATGCCACGATCGCTTGGAATCACTTCAATATAAATGAAAGCATTTTTATTTAAATTAAAAAAATTACAGGACACTAGTCACAGTGAAGAAGGACGGATCATGGTGGAATAACTTAAAGGGAAAGCGCTAAAGTAGCCCGCGAACTTCAAATTTTCTTACGATTTTTGCAATGTGCAGCTCATTGTCTGGGTGTATGTTGTTTGTATGATTCGCGACTGTAACAAATATGTATTTACAGAATTATAATCATTACAGTTAGTAATGTATCTCCTAAAGTTAGCATAGTCCTCAAATGTCAAGATTTCATGAAATAGTCATGCAATAGGGACACAAAAAAGGGATATGAAATTAGATCGATTTGTTACGGTCGCGAATCATATTCAGATCAACATACAACCTGATACTGACCTGCCTGAAAATTTGATTTTTGCGGGCACACCTGGCCTTAAATAAAAATAATATATTTCACTATCAAAGGTTATCGAGTACTGAAGTCTACTCTGCCTACTGTCTTGTACCAGATCCGTGTGATTAAATTATGGTAGACTAGCTTTTGCCCGTGGCTCCGCCCGCGTAGATGTCGGTTATCGCGTAAAAAAGTAGCCTATGTCCTTCTCCGTATCCCAGGCTATACCTCTGCCAAATTTCATGACGATCGGTTCAGCGGTTTAGGCGTGAAAACGTAACATACACACAGACCGACAGACAGACAGAGTTACTTGTACATTTATAATATTAGTATGGATCATATTCAAAGGCGGCTCTTGGTGGTAGTACGGCAGTAGTTGCTGTCAGAATGTATGCGAATCTCGGAAAAATACTTGTTTTTTTTAAAAGGAAGCAACGCTACAGATGCCTCGTTAAACATTATTACATTATTTTTTATTTATTTATTGCGTGGCAAGCCTCTGTACAAAGCTTATATCAGACTATTGTGAACCTTCTATAACCAACCCATTTGTTGGTAGTATTGATGCGATTGCACGTCGATAACGGTATGTTAATAACAACAGTACAGAAGTTGATTGGCTCTCTGTTTATTTGATTACTCTGTGCCCTCTCGTGATTGGTCGACGAGGAAGAGTAATTAGATAGTAATATATTGTGTGAAGGTTCGAGTGTTGATTGAAGTGAAGTTTAATGTAAAAACGGCCAAGTGCGTGTTGGATCACGCACAATGAAGGGTTCCTTAGTTGGGATGAAGTTATCACAAGAACAAACTTAACATTGAAGTTGAAAAACATGTTCTCCCATACGCACAATATTAAGAGATTTAAATAACTTTAAAACTATTTATTTAAAAATTATTTAAAAAAAATTGGAGACACTCACATTTAACCAATTTCAATAAATGTGTCACAATTTGCAAAACATTTTTTTTTTTTAATTTTCTAATTAGTCCCCTAAAAGTGCCCCATAAGCAAAATACATTTATTTACGTAACACGTCCGTGTGTGGGTCAAAGAAATTCATATGTATACCAAATTTCAATTTTAATCTGTCCATTAGATTTGGCAAAAATTGGCTATGACAGACACACGAGTGATCCGTTTTTCTTTCGGACGTACAGAACCCTAAAACCGTTGATTAAGTTGTTAATTTTAAAGGATTTTATGCTATCTTTCTCGTATTTACTGTCTGGTGATAAAATGATTTTAATTATAGACCTCTATAGTATATCTGATTATAAAGTTTTTTGTCCAAGTTTATAATATATGTTTAATTGATTAGATGCCATTACGACATTTAGCTGATAATTTTATTTTTTCGTTTCTCTATCTGAAATCTGAATAACTAAGCTTCGTGCCTGCCTAGCCTTTTCTCGATTATGTTGGGATCGGCTTCCAGTCTAACAAGATACAGCTGAATACCATTATTTTAGTACATGGAGCGACTGCCTATCTGACCTCCACAACCCAGTAACTAATAATAATACGATAGCCCTCGGTAAGACATGTCAGACTTTCGGACTTCTGACGACTCATTATTCCAATATCTATAGGTAGGCAATTAAACGAACTCTAATCATCATTTTTTTCGTCCGTCACTGCTAGATATAGGCCTCCCCCAAAAAGGGGTGGGGGGGGGGGGGGATTGGTCATAATCGCCACGCTTGGGAAGCGGGTTGGCGATCGCAGTATGGTGTTAAAAATGCATAGAGAACGCTGCTGCCCATTCTCTAGTAAGTCCCTTAGTCGTCTTTTACGACACCCACGGAAGGAAATGGGGTGGTGATATTCTTTACGTCCGGTACCACACCCAAAAAGGGGGGGGGGAGGATTTGTCATAATTGCCACGCTTGGCAAGCGGGTTGGCGATCACAGTATGGTGTTAAAAATGCATAGAGAACGCTGCTGCCCATTCTAATAATCAACTGTAATAATCACACGTTATTTTTGTTTTTTTTTTTTTTTTTTCGGTGTTTTTGTTGTTTTGCTCCGTTAGCGTACCGTTACATTTTTGTGCCCATTGCCATTGAGACCATGGGTTGTTGGTGCACTGAGGCCAAGAAGATCATTAGTGAGATAGGGCACAAGCTATATGGCAAAACGGGTGACTCCCGCTCCGGCTCGTTCTTGGTGCAAAGGTTAGCCATTGCCATCCAACGTGGCAATGCAGCAAGCGTTATGGGCACTTTTGCGCCGGGAACAGTTAGGGGCGGGTTTTTTGACTAACTGTTTGACTGTAACTTTTATGAATAATATAATGTAAATAATGTATGACCTAATTTAATTTTTACATAATTCTAGTCTATTAGTATCTTTGACATTGGAATTTAATTGTTTTATGTAAATTAGAATAATTTAATAAATTTGTATTTAATATTAGGTATTAATTAACTATTATATATAACATATATTATATATAACACATTAATAGCAGAAAATATAACAAAAGTTCAAATAAATATAATCTTATTTACCTACTTATTTTATACTACCTTTAAGGAAATATCCCACAGCTCCGGTATCTGACCTTTCAAGCTCTGCCTACCTCTAAAGTGTAGCGAGCGTGAACGAATGCGCTTGAGTGTGCAACTGTCACAGTTTGCGCAAGCGCTGCGAGCGAGCATAGAAATAGACGCCCAGCCGTCTGTGCAGACATAAATACAGACCTGAGTCCTTATCATTTGTGATAATCGCGAGTGAATGATAAAGGAAAATAAGTGCCCTGGTTTTGTCGCTGACTGATCGTTCGCTTGCAAGCAAACGATCAGTCAGCGACAAAATGTTGATGATGAAATTGATGTTGTCTGACCTAATTGATTTTAGTGAAAGAAGGCAGAAAATTGGAGCAGTCAAATTAATCAGTTAAGCTCAGACAGCTTAGAATATACATAATAAATAAGTTTAATAATAATAATAATAATTTATTTTCATAAGCCTAATACATAAGGAGAGAAAAAGGGTTGACAATGAATTACTTAAGTAACTTAGATCCTTATAGTAATTAGACTAAGTACATGTTCGATTTTGTGGAACTCCTGACACCCAAACTAGGACGTGTCCTGTATCTCAGGTGTCAGCGTTCCTTTCTGCCAGGCACATTGTGAAGCCTAAGTTAAGGCTCCTACAAACAGGCGCGACATGCGACGCGACACAAAGGCACTGCGTGTCGCGCGACGAGCGGTCTCTTTGTGTCGCGTCGCGTGTCGCGCCTGTTTGTAGGAACCTTTACGGTGTTCGTTACGTTAAGTGTGCCGGTTGCCCGCCTCGCGTGTTTGTATTAAAATATATTATTAGGAGTGATCTCTGGCGCGGACGCGTGCGACGGGATTGTCGAGCGCTACTCATATTATCTTTCATACAAAAACGCGAGGCGGGCACCCGCCGTGTAGCGAATGCCCTTAAAGTGACAGATTTCATACCAAATCCTTAGATTTAACCATAATAAACTCACACCATTTTCCCTTTACCTGACATTACTCGAAGAATTGCCAAACTTAAGTGGCAATTGGTAGGGCACATTGCTCGCAGAACAGATGGATGGGGCCGAAAGGTTCTGGAGTGGCGATCATATACCGGAAGATTTAGCGTTGGAAGACCCCCCCCCACAAGGTGGATCGATGACATTGTGAAGGCCACAGAAATATGCGAGGTTGCGAGAAGCACAGAACTGGTCGAAGTGGCTGCGCTTGAGGAAGGCGTATGTGCAGCAGTGGACGTCTTTCGGCTTAAATGATTTCCCCTTTGGGGCAGGCAGAAACTATTGATCTCAAGATCCTTATACTCCTTTTGCTTTATCCACGTTCTGGTCAAATACACGCGCCAGTTGCGAGCACTACTAAAATATAGTTTAAATCGGGGTTCGAGCTCGTCGTTCTAGATATTGAGGTCCATATCTCTAGTTCAGCAACAGTGAAAACAATGTTAATTATTCAAATTCTTTATTGCGAATATTTAAAAAATTCTCTACACTTGGTACAGAATATTTAAGATGTTAACAGTAGGTAGACTCTTAGAACTTCGTTGCCTGTTAAGGGATTGCAATTTAAATGGATATAAAGATATGAAAGAAAAAAAAAAAAAAAAAAACAATATTACAGTTTACTTTAATTTTTATTATTATTAATTATCAGTATTCATACATTTTATATTATTTCATTTATATCACATTCACATTGTTTCACAGAGTATTATAATTATTATCTAACCCACCTTTAATGAATCTATTTACGCGTTCAATTGCTACCATTAATTACATAACACATTTATATCTGAACCAGTCGGTCAACTGGCACATTTCGTGTCTATTTTGAACGCGGAGTTAAGCCAACGTTACTTAAATAGTTACTGATAGACAGACGATGATTCATCGCGTTGGGTAACTGATATCGATGTATCGGGGGTGTGTCTGTGAGAGTAGCTCTGCCAAGCATTTGAATTATCTGAAGGGCAAACACTGAAGGGATATGAATGCGAACCACGACAGAATTTAAAAGGGAGCAAAAAGGCCATCTATTTTGACACATATAAAACCGTTTGGTTACAGATAGACAAACAGCTCCTATGGTATCCTACCTTTTCGCCCAAAATTGTTTGGCAGATTATCACTTGCCAACCAACGTTTCGCCGATGTTTCACTTTGACAACTAACGATTAGCAAATTTTTGTATGACAACGTTTCATTTGGTAGAATTATTGTTAAGCTGATTATTATAATGACACAAAACGTTTGGGACATTTATCATTTGTCAAATATTTCACTAGGCCACACAACTATTAGACGAATGACGTTTTGTCAGTGTAATTTTTACATACATTATTTATTTAAGAATCTAAAAAATAACATTAAACCTTTAAATTGGCAGCAATGCAGAGCCATATTACGATAGGTTAGGTTAGGTTAGTGTATGACAAACAACCAGAAGCGGAACGCTATTGTAAAAGGAACAAACTAAAACATTCTGCTACTTGAAAGTTGGCATTTTAAAAAGTGTCATTATGAAAAGCAGACCAAACGTACAGTTGGTAACTGTGAGGTTGGGAAATAAAACAAAATTATATGATAAGTTGGCAAACAATTTTCGACGAAAATGAAAACCAGCTCCACCAGAGAACCACCAGAGAACCAGCTCCTATACTATAAGATTTTAAAGATGGCACATTTTTGTTTTCATTTATTTATTAATAACCAACTATATTTATTTACAACTAGCGGATACCTGGCGTGTGCTACTACGCAAGAATTTTCAGAATCCGTTCAGTAGTTTCAAAGTCTATAATGGACGTAGATAGATACATACTTTGTGTTTTATATATCGCACCCCCGGTGTAACACTGTCACTTATGCAAACTATAAAATACTTATACTTCAGGAGAAGTGAATTAATTTTAATAATTTGGTTTCATTTATTTTGTTGTAAACTTAAAGAACACGTCAGGTTTTAACATATTCATCTTCCCTAAATCAGGAAGTGTCATCTCGTATATATACATAGGATAGGATACTAAAGTTTAAAATACTTATCCTGAAAAAGTTACTTTTTGCATAAGTGACAGTGTTGCACCGGGGATACGATTTATAGATACCATTGCACCAAACGTACAAGCTATTGGTCAATACTAGTGATTACACATACTATCATAGTATTAGGTTAAATGACATAAAACTAGACATAATTTGATTATATCTTCCAAAATTTTAGAAATGAAATAAAATCTGATCAAATTTGATAGAACTATGATAAATTGGTCACATGTATTGAGAGATGTCGAAATAAAGAAGATAGTTATATCGTCTCTTCGATATAACTTTTAATTAAGAAAAAACTTTGAAAGAAAAGAGAGGAAAACGGAGCGTTTTTGCAAGCATCCTACGATCACCACTCTGAGAAAACGGATCGGTCATCAAAATAAACAAAGCAATAATAAATAAGCGCATCGAAGGACGTTACTGCAGCTTATCTTCTTAACATGCAAGGAATTAATCAGGAAACGAATTATTCAAAACTAAGTCGAAGGGATTTCCGAGGTTAAAGGAACCTATTCTACCAATAGGGAAAGAGACGTGATCAACGGTACTCATGACATCACTAATGGTGCCCCACACTTCGCCGACTCAAGCCATTACTTCCTAGAATCGATGTACTTAAGTATCTACCAATCTTTATCCTTATATTTGTTTGTAGTACTCGGAAATTAAAACAATACTCCTTGCAAAATCATCTATGATGTTATTATAGGTTAAGGTAGAACGCTCTTCATTGCACACCATCTATAACTATACATATATAAAAATAAATAAAGTCCTGTCAAAATAACACCTTTTTAGTATACAATGACTGTGTGTCTGTTTGTTCCGGCTAATCTCTATAACGGCTAGACCGATTTTGACAGGATTTTTACTGGTCGATACCTGATGCTATATGGAGTTACTTAGAAATTTATTATAGAAAAAGTCAAAATAAAGTGAAATAGTAGGTACTACAGCCACTTATAAGTCTCTCATCTATGATAGAATAGTGTTTTTTGGCTGTGATGTTATATTAAATGCTGTGTTGTGCCGGACGTAAAGAATAGCACCACCTCATTTCCTTTCGTGGGTGTCGTAAAAGGCTACTAAGGGACTTACTAGAGAATGGGCAGCAGCGTTCTCTATGCATTTTTAACACCACTGCGATCGCCAACCCGCCTGCTAAGCGTGGCGATTATGGAAAACCCCCCTCCAATTGGGGGAGGCCTATGTCCAGCAGTAGACTTCTTTCGGCTGAAATGATGATGATGATGATGAATATTAATTGCAATCTTCCCGGAAAGTGGCAAAAGATAAGTTCCAGTAAAAAATGTTTAAGGTCTAAACACTTTGTGGAAAGGGAGGACCACGATGACATTAATGAAACATACGAACAATCTGACGTCATAATTAACCAGCATTAACACTTTCAATGCCAAAAACCCAGCATATGGGTCTAAAAATAATTCTATCGCGTGCCCAAAACCCGCATCCGAGTCGTCGCTGTAGGTAGCTATTGATGACTTCTGTACATGACGCGTCGTGGGCATGTACAGAAGTCATCAATAGCTACCTACAGCGACGACTCGGATGCGGGTTTTGGGCACGCGATAGAATTATTTTTAGACCCATATGCTGGGTTTTTGGCATTGAAAGTGTTAAAATATAAACACACACATTATACAGCAGCTTGAAACAGACCCATTCCATATTGTGCAATACGCACAATATGTAGCTACACGCAGTAGCTGCAGCGCTGCAGCGGTGTCAAGCAGTTATCTGAACCACGGACAAGCACGTAGCAAGCCGGGTCAGCATTACTGATACATACGGCTAGAGAGGCAAGGCGTTTGGGAAATAAAAAGGGAATCATTTGGAAATACCAGGGATTGGGTTTATATACCTACTTCACTTGTTCTGGGGCTAAGGGGTGAAACAATAATGGGTAGCTCACCGTCCGATCAGGACCAGGCCCGGGCCGGACGGCGCGTACGTGTTCCACGCGCGCCTCAAAGAGATGTCAGCAACGACGAGGGGCCCATTAGGGCCCAAGCCTGCCGGGTCAGCGGATTGTCCGAAAGGGGTACCGCTGCCCCGGAACATAAAGGGCCAAGGAAGGAATCCGGGTGGGTTTCAAGTCAATAAAAGTCTGACAATCCTTTCCGCTCCACCCAGAGCGGGAGGGGTCATTTGATGATTTCTCATCCTAAAAAAAAAGGGCGAAACAAGAAACTCGATATACGGTAAGCATAATAAACATTAACTATTACTATGGTAAAGTTCATACTAATAAATAAATGTAGTGTATCAATAGTTGCCTGAATAGAAAATATATTATTACTAGCTTTTGCCCACGGCTCCGCCCGCGTAGATGTCGGTTATCGCGTAAAAAAGGTAGCCTATGTCCGTCTCCATAACCCAGGCTATATCTCTGACAAATTTCATGAAGATCGGTTCAGCGGTTTAGGCGTGAAAAGGTGACAGACAGACAGACAGAGTTACTTTCACATTTATAATATTAGTATGGAAAATTAAAATAAGCATAAATGCCCATGTCTTCGATAGTTTTTTCCTTCTGTTATATAATAGAACTAGGCATTGAAGTTTCACTCCTCTGTCGATTTAACTAGAAATGGTTTAAGAGGCAATGTCAAAACGCAGTAGATTTCTCATTCCTCTGTCTTTCTCGGTCATTCTATCACTACATGATGCAGCGATTCTTCACTTTTTTAAACTAACGGATGTTAACGAATGTCCATGAAGTTATTGTGCACCAAGGGATTGCCCTGCTAGACGATCAGACGCGTTTAATCAATCAAACCATGTATGAGGAACAGGATGTAAAGTTTACTCATCCTCCATAGAAAAGGGAGGATCCTCCGATCAGACTGGGCCTCAAGTCTGCTATTGTTAGTTTTTGACAGATTTGCCATACAAACACTGTCAAATACTCACAATGGCGAGACCATTCTGACACTATTGTAATAGTAGACTTGAGGCCCTGGTGTTGTGTCTGGTGGGCAACTGCCCGACGGTTGATGTCGGGATGACGTATATAATAATTATATACTAGTCGCGCGGTAAACTCTGATCGCGCGATGCAGGATTTGTGACGTCAGGTCTTTGATGCGCAGTTGACATAATTATGACGTCGTTAATGCCGCCACAAGTTTTACATTTGGTCTACTTTCAGTTTTATAACCAATGGGTACTTTGCCTATTACGGATTTGGGACAGTCCTTTAATACAGCTATCGTATGGTAGCCCTATTGTAGGCAATAGCGAGCATTCTACAAGTGTAGTGAATGGGTGATGTGTCGTGTGGCGATTGTGTGGCCTATCAGTTATGCAGGCTACGAACGAGATCTTACTGAAGCTCATTCACTTAAATTGTTGCATATATGAACAGCATAAGCGTAACATAGGGCATTTTAAGAATATTAAATAAAAATAACAAAGTCAAATCATTTATTTCAAATAGCCACCTATAAGGCACTTTTGAACGTCAAAAATTACAAAAATAGTTAATTGATTCTAGTTGCCCATTCCAAAAGGTCGTTACGTATTGAGAAAAATGGGCAAGAAACTCCATACTTACTCTTTTAAAATGTTAACAATAGTTTGTATATATTAATTAATAATTATATGTGAAGACAATGTACGGTGGCCAACAACTAAAATCAGTTGAACGGACTGTAAAAACTGTTTTTTTTAATTGTCGAATATTATTTCAAATGGAGTATAGACCAACGAGAGAGGCAGTAAGTAAAAGTACTACCTATGTCGGCGTTTGAAAGGCAATTTTTACCAAACGACATGTTGGTAACTTTACACTATACCCAAAGTCTCTAATTCAGATAATTTATGTAAACAAAGTAATGTCAAGAAATGTCAATGTCAAAATGACAGGACAGTGGTGCAAAACATTTTATCATTAAACGTTTTTGTAAATAATCATCGATAAAATTAAAGTGAATTAATTATAAGAACTATGCAAACAGAATACCGTTGCCAAACAATGTTTTTTGTAGTGTGTCGGAGACACTGTATATAATAGTCATAATCAGCCCTTTTAAGCCCAGTGCTAGACGTAGGCGTTCCAAAATCGATTTCCAATCGAAGCAGTTTACAGCCGTTTTCATCCAAAATGTGGCTAGATATGCTACTTACAATATGAATCTATTTATGAGAATTGTAATATTAGTGTTGTTGAATATGTTAAAAATTTGAAAATGTTTGGATCTCCTGCATTGTTACCAGTATCATAAAATATTTTATACCAGAAAATCTCCTTTTATTAATAACTTTGTTTAGAACCGAAAATTTATAAAAAATATTACGGTATGATAACTTTTTAATTATTATTTCTTCAAATCAGTACTTCAAAGAAAATAGAACCACTTTTTTCGCAATTTTATGTGCATATTTTTTTGTTATGTTATCCCCTTTGTTTACATAAATTATCTGAATTTGAGACTTTGGGTATAGCGCATTTTAAAGTGGAAAAAAAAAAACTTTAAAATAATAATAAAAAAAAATTAAAATGCTCTAGTGTATACTCTGAGAATATTCCACTAGGGCATTTTTTTTTTTGAAAATGAAAACTTTAAAATGCTCTATACTAACCTCCTTACTAATAAACGTTGTATAGCGTCTGTATACTCGTAGTTACACAACGCTTTGTCTTCTTCTATCGAAAGTCAAATTACTGACGAGTGAAAGAGAGAAATCGGTGTGTAACTATACAGACGCTATACAACGTTTATTAGTAAGGAGGTGAGTGTAAAACTGCCAACATGTCGTTTGGTTAATATTGCCTTTCAAGCGTCGATGTGCATATGGTGGCCGATGACTTTTGTAAGCATGACAAACGCGAAGATTTTGTATTTGCAGAATGCAAATTTTTGGCAGGTTATAAAAGCCCAAAACATACAAGTTAATTATTTTTTCGTGAAATTAGCCGTGATCATCTTTAAGTAAGTAGATGATAGACAAACCTTGCACTTATATTTTTATTCCAGTTATAAGGAAATAACTTCTGGCCGCGACTTCGACCGCGTAAAATTTCTTTAACATAAAATACATTTAAACTTATGTATTTTATGTTAAAACAAGAAATTTATGACATAATTCTTTGATTAATGGGAAGCTACAGTATTGCCGAGAATACTGTAAGCTTCTACTAGCCTTCTACTACTAGCTTCTCATTAATCACAGAATTTTCGGAATCGGATGAGTAGTTCATACAAACTCACAATTTTTACTTATCATAACATAACATCACGCCTTGTTTCCCCGAAAAGTTAGGCAGAGGTGTAGGTGTAGGTGAAATTGTGGGTGTGTACACAATCAATTTCACAATTCGCAATCACACAATTTTCACAATTTTATCTCTTTATAATATTAACTAGGTACGTGACTGGGTAAATAACTTACAAGCAAAGTTAAATTGAAGCTTTTAAAATTATGTAAATAGGATTTTATATTCACTCTTGTCTAACCGTTTATGTACAAGTAGATATTCCTTACGTGTTTTACCCTAATATCAATCAAAAACCCATAATTTAAACATGGAGTAGATTTGGTATCGTTTCTTCTCAATTTTAAATAAGATTTAAGAAAATAATGTGCTGTGACCACAGTGCATCCCATCTAATAACTAAGTGCGAGTTCAAATAATTTATTCAATTAACGCTTATTAGAATAGAATAGAATAGATTATTTTTATTTCAGACAATTTAGTCCATATGTTTAGTAACAATTTTACTTAACACACAAACAAACAATACAACAAAAAATTAAAATTCAGCCAAAAAATTAAAAATAAATAATAATAATAAACATTATATACCTAATTAATGATTTTTTTTAATTAGAATTTATTTACACGAATTATCAGAAACATAAAATGATAAAACAGAATAATATTGTATGTATGAGACTTAAATCGATAAAAAAATCCTTAAAAAACGGATAAATATGAAAATATAACCTAAATACAACATAAAAAATTATGAATATTAATAGGTAAGAATCATAAATTTTATTGTAAGAGAATCTAAAATTCCACTTTAGTATTTCAAGAATTTTATCGGTATTACGGATTTTGTTAACAAACGGACACAATAGCATTGTCTGTCTATTTGTGTGTCCATTTCTAAGAAACTACCTGGACTCACACTAATTAGTATTGTATTGTCGTCTTAAAAAATGTTTTGAATTTTTCGCGAAACGATTTTTTTTTTTGGATTCATTCAAACTTGATTGTAGGTCTTTGTTACAGAATTAGCTTCAAAAAGAAAGTTTTTGCCATATTGTTGTATTTGGCCTTGGACGTTGACTATTACCTAACGTATTATGGATTGTTACACAGCTGGTTTTAGATTACACCATGATTACACCGATATCACGACACGACTGACTGACTGACTCATAGAAAATGGACATTGAATAATATGAGTGAATATAGTGATGTGACATATATAATTTTAGTGCAGCTTCAATTAAAACTAAAGCTGAAATCGTCGTTTAAAAACGTCTAAAGTTGTTGAAAGGTGTTTAATGCACCTAAAATCCTATAAACGACACGTCACCGTCTACGGCGGCAACACTTTGACCGAGAGCAGGCATAATAGTACTCGTAGTACGGAGTTTCAAAGGAATTCAAAGCATAAGTCCGATCCTGCATGGAGTATTCCAGCCACCTTTGGGATGGCACAGCTAAGTACCAACTTGCTGCGCTTGACTCGGTGGAACGCAGAGCTAAGAGGCTCATTGGTGACGTAAAACTGGTGGATGCCAAGCTTCACAGCTTGGCTCATCGCCGCAAGGTTGCCTGCTTGTCGGTCTTCTACAGATTGTACTTCGGCGAGTGTGCCCATGAACTCCACGACCTCATTCCACCGGCCCCCTTCTACCATCGGAAATCTAGACGCACTGCAAGTTGCCCTTACCTAGTTGATATTCCAACAACTCGCACTAAGCGTTTTCAAACGTCTTTTATAATGCGGACAGCAAAGGAGTGGAACTCTCTGCCTGCGTCTGTGTTTCCGAACGCATACAACCTTAATCTATTCAAATTGAGAGATTGGCTTCTTCCTGGGTAAGCTCAGCCCATCGTCGACTTTGTCTCTGTCACCTCTGACCTAGACTAGAGTCAAGAGCAAACCCATAGTAAAATAAAATAATAATAAAAAAGAATGCGAGGCCAGCTTATACTGGTTTTGTTACCTCTGACGTGCGATCTGCTGTACCTTTCTTAGCCCCTTTAATAAGCTTTTGTCAATAATAAGCCACAGCTAGTCTATATTATGAGTATCTATAATAGTTGTCTGAATAAAAAAATATTATTTTTATTAAATAAATAAAACCGGCCAAGTGCGTGTCACGCACAATGAAGGGTTCCGTCGTTGGAATGAATTTATCCCAAGAACAAACATAACATTGTATTTGAAAAACATGTGCACCCATACATTCCAAGTGCAAATGTAAGTTTGTACGCACAATATTGAGAGATTTATCACGCTATTTGAAGTTTTTTTTTTAGATTTTCCTGGAATTTTTATTTATTTATTATAACTTTATGCACAAGTAAAAATTGAACAAAGACGGACCTAATGCCTTGGGCATTTTCTAGCAGTCTACCTTAGGGCGATGCAGAGACAATACGCAGTAGGTGCAATGATAGAAAACAATTTAGAAGATATTGATAACTAAGATGCAAGAATAAATACATATAATATACATACCTACAACAAAAAATAAAACTTAATTCTGAGACGAATCTGCCAACTTCTTGTGTATGTGTTCTCGAGCTTTCACTTTAAATGTGATTGGTTACCATCCTGATATTCTGAGGAAGCGCATTCCAAAGGAAAACCGCCTGGACAAAGAAAGACTTTATAAAACCAGAGCGATGAGAAGGAAAACGAAGAAGACGATTATTCTCGGTCCGAAGATTCTTGCTGTGTGCAGCGCATAAATATTGACAAAGAGAAGTCAGATAAGAAGGAGAAGTGGGTTTGTGAAGGAGAGAAAACAGGGTTGTCAAAGCACTCAACGCTCTGCGCTGCCGGATAGGCAACCACTTTAAAAGCGATCGATGTGCGGATACATGATCATACTTGCGGAGTTTGAAAACAAATCAAATGCAGTTAGTAAGAAGTCCGTCAAGTTTATTGAGGAGATCTGCATTCAGGTCATAGTAGCACACATCACCATAGTCGATTATGGGGAAGAAAATCTTTATGTATAGAACGTGAGTTTATGTACGTTTTTGTGCTAAAGAAAGGGTATGATTCTCACATGTGAGACCGTTTGACACCACGTACAGTCGTAACGACTGGATCGATTTCAACAAATGAGATGTTAGATTTTCATATCCTGAATAAGGATCTAAGTAACATGACGTCAGAGGAAATCTAATATGGTGGAATAGACGTCAAGATGTGATACTTCAGCTGTCTGGTTTTGTGTTTATATTTCTTTAATAATGAATAGTTGTTTGTTTAATAAACCCACGTCAAACAGATTCCTTATTTAGAGCATTTATCTCAAACTAGCCACCCTACCACGCTTCGTACGGTTTTTACGACTTGGCAAACATCGAGATTTTTTAAATAAATTTAAGTTTAATATTTATGTTTTTTACAACTTATACCTTCCCGAATACATTCTCTAATTGATGGTCCAAACCGCATTGAAATCCATTTAGTTTGGAAGTACGATGCAGTCACACAGTCGGACACGAACAGTGACTTCAATTTATAATATGTATAATTGTATAGATATATCTATGTAGAAGTCTGAGAGCCTATGGGCGGAAACCTTCAATATTATAAGCTGTATAATAATAAAACCGGCCAAGTGCGTTACGGACCACGCACATTGAAGTGTTCCGTAGTTGCGATGAGTTTATCCCAGGAACAAACTTAACATTGTAGTTGAAAAACATGTTTTCCCATTAATTCCAACTGCAAAAGTAAGTTGGTCAACTATTACTCGTTAACTTGTAAAGCCTACTCAGCTGTAATAGTTTTCCTATTAGCTTCGTTATATGCTACACTACTGCCGTGATTTTTTTCACATATCCAAAAACAACCATTTAGCTGGCAGCACTTGACTCTAACAAGAATTAGTACTGTTATGCTTAATATTACGGAAACGGATCTTATTGAAGCCTCTATCCAAGAATATCCCACACCAAGGCATAGATCGAAAAAAAAAAAAAATCATCCCCACTTTACGTGCAACGATACACTACAATTTTATTTTCAAGGTTTTATTTACCGTTTTGTCGGCGTGATTACTACCCTTGCCAAATTACAGCTTTCTAGTACCTACTAAACTTCACTGAGTTAAGCCGCGGACAGACAGACAAACGGACATTGTGAAACTATAAGGGTTTCTTTGTTGACTACGGCTACGGAACCCTAATAAAAATATTATATAAAGCACAGTACTAACAGTAAATTAGGTGTTATAGTTAGGAAACATGACCTCTTTGACCAAATGAGCCCAATCTCAAGTTTAGACAGTATTAGTGATGTGGTAATGTGCGGAGTATCCGAAAAATCCTAATAACCGAAACTTCCAATGTTGACTTGAGTTGAACCTTTAAACACGTGGAAGGGTGTAGAAGTATTAGAACGGGTGCTGCTTGTGCCTGGTCGTCTTGCTGACCATGGTTTCGTTATTGTTATTAGTAATTAACTGTTTATTTATTTTACTTCGATGGTCCTAGTTTATCATTTTGTGTTACATAATCCAGCATTGCATTTGTAAGCGGGTACACCCTTTATACCAGGAGACTTTTATTTGGGTATTTTTTTTTTGCATTTTTAGTTTTTTGCTTGAGTATAGTTTTCCTACTATATTTGCTGGTATATTGGCGTGTGCTAGCTGACATATGGCAAATAATTTAATTTACTGTTCTGTGTCTCGTAATGTTAATTACTTGGTATACCTAATATTGTATAGAGTGGGGTTTGTCTAATTGAACAGATAGATGTGCTGCTGGGGAGTTTATTGCGCCACTTCTTCTTCCCAGATAAAGCACTAGGAAGTGGTGAAGGGCTGGCCTTTTGGGGGACTGTCTTATGTAGTTTTGACTTCGAAAAGTGCTGATTCTCAGCCTAATTTGAATAAATGACTTTTGATTTTGAAAAGAAAATCTAATCCAAGCAATTTGGATTTGTGCCCGATTGATAGCAACAGGCTCGCTATAATTACATGATATGTGAAATGTAGATGTTCTATAGACACACCACTGACTAACCTTTCGGGGAATACAGGCGTGATATTATGTTATGTTAAGCCCAAGAAAATGGAATGTGATATTGAAGTTTGGATGAGAAAGTTTAGAATCCGAGTGTCCGAAGTCGCGGGCAAAAGTTGGTACGTTTAAAATGGAGTTGTCTCAATAATGTTAAATTGAACTGTGCATTATTATTATAATTTTCTCTTCTCTATGAATACTTAACAATAACCAAGAAGACAACCAAGAAGTGGAGGCCCCTATTTTTTTTTTGTTGAAAATACGAAAAACAAAAACAATTTAAAAGTTACCTTGTGAATGTGAACTTTTTTCTTTGATGGACACGAAGGATGTATTTTTTCTTATAAAAAAATCAAATTGTTGAGGCCCGCGGCTCCGTATTCTTTGTGGAGGCCCCGAGCCCCGAATCCTTTGTGGAGGCCCGGGGCCGGAGCTCCTGTTTCCTTACCCTAAACTTGGACCTGTTAAAAATGTATGCAGTAAATATTCAATTAAACGTAGAAAGTATCTTCATTGAAAAGCCACACATGTTAGAATAAAGTCCAACTATTAGTCATAATATAATAATCATATTAAAATCACTGACAGCTCTCCCGACATCGTTATCTTTTAAGTGAACGAGTGAATGAATGATTGTGTGTGCAGCATTATATAATGAAAGTATCGTAAAATTATAAATGAGACGTGACTTTCTGATTTTCTATTAGATTGTGTGTCGCCCTCACGATGAACATGACCATTAATTTAATTGATTAGGTATTTATTTAAGAAAACTTATTTGTCGTACATTTATTTTGAAATAGGCTTTAAAAATAAAAATATTATAACCTAACCTAACTAAAACTATTAACAAAATAAACTAAAATATGTCGTCGAAAAATTCTTCCGTATCGCGGTCAACAGGTAAAAATACATTATCTTTTTGGAGATTTCACATTTATGAAATCTCCAAAAGGCTGGTTGACACTTCCCCTGTCCCAAGGACTGGCTTTTACCTTGGCCTTAGCATTGCCATACAACGTGGCAATGCTGCCAATCTCTTTGGTACATTACCTGTTGACAGCGATGCGGAATTCGACGCCATATTCTAGTTTATTTTGTTAATAATTTTTTAAGAAAATTACATTCAAATCGTAATTTTTCTCTTTAACATTTGAAAGTGAGATGTTTAGCCAGTTTATACGCAGTATTTATTATAGAATTTAGGGGAAGACCTGGATGTGATTCGTACAGACCAGGGAAGCATAGCACAAAAGGGAGGAGTAGTATACTCTGCAGTAGCTGGAACAAGGTCAATGATGATGAAAACGAACTTTATAATTTGGCATTGTTTAAGGATAAAGAAATAGGGTACACTTATAATTTTAGAAAAATACATAAAACAAAATGTCTTTAATGATAAATGATTTTATTTCTGTAAGTAGATTTGTACACAGTGTACGGAAATCTTATACAATGCCAGATCAGCTCATACTGGAAATTTATAGCTTGATGTGTAGGCATGTGAACAAACACTTTTGCACGCCTATCATATTTCTAAAACTAGATGAGTTTGGCGTCTCCTATCTGGCTACTCTGAGAAGGAAGGCCGAAACAAGCTTAGAGGTCACAGTCTCTTTTAAAGTTTAGACATAATCATGGTCAGATTATGTAGATTAGTGTCTGAAATGGTCGTTTGAGAAAAGGAAAAAAAAATACAGATTGCGTGGACCTGTCCAGTCAGTGCACGCATTTGTCAGTAATCGTGCAGCTCAACTCAGAATTTAAGGAGCTCAACGATTCGACGAACAATACCAAAGATAGCACATTTGGGTAGGCCGTATAAATTATTCAAACTGCCAGATCACGATTAAAACTGAGAGAAAGAGAAAAAAAAAAGGAATGACACACATGGTGCTCACATTCACAATAATTAAAATAATATAAACTTCTTCTTCAACAATTTCCTTTCATATCTGTATTAAAAGTAGGTTATAATAAAAATATAATAGTCCAGAAGTGAACTGGAATGTCGATTGCACTTCCAGCTTTGATCGCGTAGGAGGGACCAGAAACAGCACAATTTATGTTTTATAAATAAACGTACCATAAACTAATACTTCAAAACAATATTTATAGAGAGTAAACTTTATGGTACCAGAACCTGTTTAATGGAAATAGGTTCAGAATCGCTAGATTCTATAAAACAAGGTCCCCCGTCGTGTCTGTTTATTTGTTTGGGATTATCTCAGGAATTGCTGGATGCATTTTGTTCTGGTTCTTACTAATGGATCAATCGATTCTGCTGATTGGTGTTATGTAAATACTTAATGAAAATTATTCCACTTATGAAAACGGCTTTTTGCGGGTTAAAAATTATAACGAATTTAGTTTTGTTGCAAAAAGAAAAGAAACTATACATTTAGTGGTCCTTTATTAGTCAAATTTACAGACACATTAAAATCACAGTTTGTAATCCATACTTCCATCCATACTGTATGCATACTATATTAAAAAAATGTGGAAGTAACTCTGTCTATCTGTCTGTTACGTTTTCACGCCTAAACCGCTGAACCGATGGTCATGAAATTTGACAGAGATGTAGCCTGGGACATGGAGACGAACATAAGCTACTTTTTTACGCAATAACCAACATCCACACGGGTGGAACCCCGCGCAAAAGCTAGTAATATTATAAATGTGAAAGTAACTCTGTTTGTCTGTCTGTTACGTTTTCACGCCCAAACCACTGAACCCGATCATCATGAAATTTGGCAGAGATATAGCCTGGGATATGGAGAAGGGCATAGGCTACTTTTTTACGCGATAACCGACATCTACGCGGGCAGAGCCGCGGGCTAAAGCTAGTAAACAATAATAAGTAAACGATTTTTTTTACCAAAAATAATCAACTTCTTCTAAAATATCCGCACCAATATCCGAAAACCCGCATTTATCCGCATCAGTCACGTCCATGCACATGACCTGTATTGCCAGTTATAAAAACTATCATGTTTGTGCAGTACTTCTAATAAGTACGCGTAGTAACTAGTATTCCCACACGTTCCGAGCTTTCTATACCAAAGAGGTAGAGGTACTGGATAAGTAGTAAAAGAAAATGTAATGCTGATCTTTCAAGGGTTTTAATCAAAGGGTTTTCAGTTCTTTGAATAGAACCCTTCTTTACATGACTATTGTCGGCAGGAGTTATACAAAAATAGGTTATCACTACATATTATAAAACAGAGTCCCCCTGTCGCGTCTGTCTATCTAAACGCGATAAACTCAAAAACTACCGCATGGATTTTCATACGGTTTTCACCAATGGACGGAGTGATTAATGGGGAAGGTCTAAGTGTATCATTTATTAAAGTTTTGTGTAAATTGGCTGAAATATGACGTTGATTGTTAAAGATGTCGGATAAAGTCATGCCGACTGGGAGCTTTAGTGATGTGCGTCGCGTAAACATAGAGGAATACGAACTATTAGTAGTTCGTATTCCTCTACAGTTAAATAGATATTAAACTGTAGCAACGCTTTATGTTTATCCGCATTTTTCATTTCGCAATATTTCGACGCAATTATGAAGCCCACGCAGACGAAGTAAAAATATCGGGGAACAAATAGAAAAAAAATAGAAAAATATACCGACGTTCTGAGAACCTCCACCTTTTGTCGAAGTCGGTTAAAAAGTGCGTAGCGCCACCAGTAAGTACTTAGTCCTCAGTTCACAGTCTTCAAAGTCAAACCACATCTAGTCATTACACCTCCCTCGCAATTTATGGCACGCGTCAATACCGGTATAAATAAATAAATAAATAATACCTTTACTACTGACTGCGGTAAGCTTGTGGTATGACGGGTTTCCTTACCTACATCAAAACTACCTACTTTACAATAATTGCGGTAGGTTCAGGAAAATTTTCCTGCACTTTGTGTTTAGTAATGATTGTTAATTATTGTTTTTCTTTTTGCAGGTATGTTTCCGGTTTTAATGGCGCTCATAGTTCGATGATGCTTCATCTTGTAAGAATTTCATTTATTTTTAATTGACATTAATTTGCTTTACGGAATGTAAGTTGATATCTAGATAATATATATGTATCTTACACGTCCTTTAACCTATGCTAGTGCTGTGCACTTCTGTAAGTGATGTATTCACAATACCTAAAACTGTACGTTTTAGTGCGTCAGTCGTTGAAATGCCATATCAATCAATAAATAAATAAATAATGCTTTGATTAGGATGTATTTTTGGCTTAAGGCGAATGCTATGCGTTATGTTCAAAATCAAAAGTCATTTATACAAACAAGGCTGAGAATCAGCACTTTTGTAACGTCAAAATTACATAAGACAGTCCCAATTCACGCAATTCCTAGTGTTTTAGCTGGGAAGAAGAAGTGGCGCAACAAACTCGCCAGCAGCACAGCTCAGTTCAGTCAGAAAAACTTGATTCTATACAATAATATGCAAAACCAGAGCCAAAACCAGTCACTACGAGCATAGCGCAAAGATCAGCCATTCGTGAGCGGGTGCCGTCAGTTGAGGAAACTGGTCATCTCTGGTTAGGGCTCAACTTGGTAATATATTTTTTTTCACATAATAGAAGCACAAGTACAGTGGCCAGCATACGAAACTGTCAAATTTATCCAAGTGATTTTAAACCTTAAAATGTTGATGGTTAAGTTTAAAATCGTTGAGCTCCTTATGTTCTGAGTTGAGCTGCACGATTACTGACAAATGCGTGCACTGAATAGACAGGTCCACTCAATCTGTGTGGTTCTTTCTTCAAAAGACCATTTCAGACACCAATCTACATGGTCTTCACATGACTTGACCAAGATTATGTCTGGACTTTAAAAGACACTGTGACCTCTGAGTTTGTTTCGGCCTTTCTTCTCAGAGTAGTCAGATTCGAAACGTTGACCTCATCTAGTTTTAAAATATTATTGACGTGTAAAAGTGTTTGTAAAAACCTACTTACAGAAATAAATTTATTTATAATTTATAGAACGAGAAAATTTGACAATTTGTGATAACTTGATATGCTGGCCACCGAACCCAGGATTTTGTTATATCTGGATTTAAAACAGTGTTTTTGGAATTTCTTCCCCGTTCCTCTCCATACAGTTCTACGTTTTGGAATGAGCTTTAAACTTTCTGATTAACTGACCGATTCCTTAACAATTCAAAAGTGCCTGTTGGTTGGTTGGATGGTTTCATTGAAATAAATGCTTTGACTTTTACCCTTCTAGTATGGCCCGTTGTGAGCGACCACGTTTCAGTGCCATAGGTCATCACTGGCCACACGCACTGGTCAAAGACTTTCGTCTTGAGATACTGCGGTATGTGGGACGAGATGATATTACGTAGAAGCGCAATGGAGAGGGCTATGCTTGGAGTTTTCCTACGTGATCGAATCAGAAATGAAGAGATCCGCAGGAGAACCAAGGTAACCGACACAGCTCGAAGAATTGCCAAACTTAAGAGGCAATGGGCAGAGCACATTGCTCGCAGAACAGATGGCCGTTGGGACGGAAAGTTTCTGGAGTGGCGACCGCGTACCAGAAGACGTAGCGTAGGAAGGACTCCCAAAAGGTGGAATTGATAACCTTGTGAAAGCCGCAGGAATCCACTGGATGCGGGAAGCACAGAACCAGTCGAGGTGGCGATGCTTGGGGGATGCCTATGTCCAGCAGTGGACGTCTTTCGGTTGAAATGATGATGATGATGATGATGATGAAATGCTTTGAGTTTAAGTTATTTTAAATATGTTGTTTGTGTTCCTACACATTTGTCAGTGGGCATAATGTTTAGGTCGTCACATCACTAGGTCACGTAAAGTGATTTCAGAGCTTTATGGAAATGGTATAGAGGTATGAGGAACAGGGTGTAAAGTTCACTCATCCTCCATAGGAAAGAGAGGATCCTCCGACCAGACAAGTGTTGTGTCTGGTGGGCAACTGCCCGATGGTTGATGTCAGGATGTTGTATATATGCTAGTCGCGCGGTAAACTATGATTGCGTGATGCAGGATTTGTGTGACGTCAGGTCTTTGATGCGTCGTTCGCATGTGGCGTTGTAGATTCCACAATGGAATGGACAAAGGCAACTCCGTGCAGTGACCTTTAGAAATTATTGCTGTAAATATTATTTTAAGCTTGCAACAAATTAGCTAAACTTAAAGCTTACCAATTAAGCAAAACGTAAGTAAGCAAAGCGGCAAAGTTGCAAATCAATCAATATTTCAACATCAATCTGTTTGAAAGCGCATCTCAAAAACAGTTGCACAAATTACAACGAAACTTTCGCTTTCAAGATAGCGGAAACTAATTACTTTACATGCTGTTACATAACTAACATTCTACATAATACGTAAGTGTAAATCTTCTTCTTTAAAATCGGCACAAGCTGAAGTCTGTTTCAAAAGTATTTCGGAAAATGTAAACGTGCAGTGTCCATAAATTACTGGATCAGAAAACAAACCTGTGTATGTTTAAGTAGTGTTTGACAATTTGAGTGCTTTGATTTAATTATTTCAATACTTTAACCCGAAATACTAATTTTAAATCGTCTTTAACATATTTTTCATTTAGCAATTGAGGTTTTTTTTATTTTATTTTTTTATTCAATATGTCTTACGAGCTAACAGATTTGACATCCAAAACGCTCATACCATTAATTTTCTTACAATTCAATATTATGGCTAAATATATATTACATATTACACATGCTCGTCACCATAAACACTAGATTTTATAAAACTGGCCATAATTCCAATTCTTTTTTTTTTTTTTTTTTCTTTATTCTACTATGAGTTTGCTCTTGACTTTAGTCTAGGTCTGGATGACAGAGACAAAGTCTACGATGGAGTGAGCTTACCCAGAAGAAGCCTGTTCAATCTCACTTTGAATAGATTAGGGTTGTATGCGTTCGGAAACACAGACGCAGGCAGAGAGTTCCACCTCCTTTGCTGCGCGAAATCTATAAATAATACTAAAAATAAATTATAACAATGAATTAATACGAAGAATAGAATGTCAGTTTAGTGTCAATTAATAGTATTCAATGCAATTTAGTTCAGATAATAGGTATGGCTGTAATATTATATGTCATTTAATATTTTAGGTATAACCTCATTTTTCGTCAATGATATTTCAATTACAATTTAATAATGTTATTCAAACAATGCGAGTGCGGTGCTCCTGAACAGACTATGTCCCATCTGCTGGAGTTTCCCAAATGACCGTTCGCCTGCACCCTTGGTACGATTTGAACAACGCCTCTGACACCGCAATAAATGTGGCCACCTACTGGGCCCAAACGGTGTAGATGAGTACCGTCGAAACGAAAAGAAGAATACCAATAACCCCCATATAGTTGAAATCTTCTTACAGATGAGCTAATTCGCTTTGGAGAGTGATTGTGTATGAAAAGTAAGAAAATGGGTGGGGTGGCCTGTTCGAAACTTGTTATCGAAAAACCATTCTTTAATAATGCATGATTTAAATGCAAGTCGTCGAAGCGTATAATTTCTGCGAAAAATTTCGCAGTTGTTAAAATAAACTACCATCATTAGCACCGACTATCAAATAGTCAGCGTGTTTCCAAACAATTATAGAAAGTGAGGAATTATTGCTAATCATCGTTCATTTGTACAGTTATTCGCGAGAATTGTACTGTAAGTGCCTCGTTATTTCTATGGAGTTAATTGTGAAATTACTAAAGGCTTGTAGTATTTGATCGAACATCAGATAATTCCCATTTTGCACTCGTAAACATATTACTGTACACTCTAATCTCATCTCTTTAATATAATTTACCTACCACTGACCTGCAAGTAAAAATAAACCATAATAGATGAATTATTTATTTATAATACATTTAATTGCCATTATTTACTCGAACGTGACTTTGTATTGTAGATTCATACCTCATCATTTCAGCCGAACGACGTCCACTGCTGGACATAAGCCTCCCCCAATTGGGCAGGTTTGCCATAATCACCACGCTTGGCAGGCGGGTTGGCGATCGCAGTATGGTGTTAAAAACGCATAGAGAACGCTGCTGCCCATTCTCTAGTAAGTCCCTTACTCTCCTTTTACGACACCCACGGGAGGAAGTAGGATTCAGACCTTTTACTAAAAAACGAATATATTTGTACACCAATTTCATTGGTAGGACATAGAGCTCAACTTAAATTAATACTTAAGACCTTTATTGTAATAGTTTGTGTTCACAAATAAATATTGATTGATTGATTGATATAATGATTGTGCCTCTTTTTGTCAACCTGAAATAATTCCTATTTTGGATTCCTAGAAATACTAACAATAAGTAGCCAGGTAACTGCGGCCAGCTTGGGTGTAGCGATTGGGCACAGAACCTAACCTTATCCATTTAGTCGGGGTTACCCTACCATAGTTACTGCGACCAATTCGGCTCGCGCGTGGTTGGTAACAGGTTTAACCTAACCCCAACTGTAAGAAAAGGCTGGAAAAATAAAAAGATGCTCAATTATTTAAAAAAGTGTGCATCATTAGACGCTCTAAAGGTTCATTAAATTAAAAAAGCGTACATCATTAGGAGGTCCATTTGGAGGATCAGTTAAAATAATTAAAGTTGCTGGAAGTTTTACAATAGGCTCCTAAAATTGCTTGTTATGAACTAGTACAAAAAAAATAAAAACTTGTAGAAAATACAAAAAGCCAACGTCACGCGTTGTTACCAGGCGGTCACCCATCCAAGAACTGACCGCGGCAATGCGATACGACCGGAGGGAGATCAGGCGCAGGACCAACGGCTTAACGTGCTTTCAGGGGTACAGGGGGTATCACACCGCGAAGTCCAAACTCCAGCCTAATAAATTCCTAATGGAAAAACCCAATAACAATTTCCCCACCCGGGAATCGAACCCAGGACTCAGCAGTCACGCTTGCGACTACTAAAGTCGCAATTCACTGGAGGAAACTGACAGGTGCTAGCTGTCAGATTGTTAAATAATATGGAAATATGTATTGTATTCTAGACTTTTACACTTATACAATACATCCATACTATCCATACTAATATACTAATACTAATCCATACTTACTAATATTATAAATGTGAAAGTAGCTCGGTCTGTCTGTCTGTCTGTCTGTATGTTACGTTTTCACGCCTAAACCGCTGAACCGATCGTCATGAAATTTGGCGGAGATATAGCCTGGGATATGCCAAATTTCATGACGATCGGTTCAGCGGTTTAGGCGTGAAAACGAAACATACAGACAGACAGACAGAAATACTTTCACATGTATAATGTTAGTATGGATTAAACTAAACGATCATCATTACAATAAATATGACCATTTTATTACACAAAGTGACAGCTAGCACATCTCAGATTACTCCAGTGAATTCATTATTCGACTGAAGAAATTGAATTAACTGTTGGTCTAAACCAACAGTGAATTCAATTTCTCTATTACGAAGCAGCTAATAGAACAGGAAAGAACTACGCTATTAAAACTTATTATTGTTTCCACAATTCTTAGAATACGAGGCAACTTCAGGCAACAAAAGATAATTATAGCAAAAAATTTGACTATCCGTCTTGTTACCTACATAAAGAATACGTAGTTCACTCACCTTTAGTTTATTACGTACATATGGCTACATATCAAGCTATAAATTTCAGTATAAGATGACCTCTCATTGTCTGGAAATCCTATACAATGCGAGATCAGCTTATACTGGAAATGTATAGCTTGACATGTAGCTCTGTGTACCACTATATTTGATATTATCTGCAGCCCGTGGCTTCGCCCGCGTTACTATCTGCCGGGGAAAGTCCCGTCGAAATTGGCCCAGCCGTTTCGGAAATTAGCCGGAACCTTTTTTATTTTTTGTTCAGGGCCGGAACATTTTCATGGATGTCCTCCGCTCTGGGGCGGGCGGAGGGGTCTGTTAGACTTTTACTGACTAAAAACCACCCCAGTGTTCTATCTCAAACCTACGCCGGGGGTCGCGGGAATGTACGATTCTTCCGTAACCCTCGACTGTTGCCGGCCCGCCCCGGCGGGCCTCCTCAGGTCGGGGGGAGGAGTGAGGTATTTAACTCCGCCGCCGTCTAAGAGGGGCGCTGGAACACTACGCGCCGCCACCTCGGGTCCTGATGTATGGGGAGCGACGGACGTCCCCGGATCGGTCGCTCCTGGATCCATTTAGGGGGGGTTGGAAGATGGCGCTGTCCGCCCTCCGCTGACGCCCGGTGCGCCTGCTACGGGCCGGCTGAGAGGATAAAATCTCCTCTCTTCCTTTCCGCAGCCTCCCTTCTGCGAGACTACCGTTTCACAGAAGGATATCACCGCGTCCCAGGACTCCTCGCTACCGACCACCGCATTCATGATTAGCCAGAACCTAGCTTAAGAGGGTGCCGAGCGCGTAGTGGCGCCCTCATTATAGAAAATAATCACGTTAAGTTGTGCTCCACAAGATACGTTATTATAATAACAAAAAAAAAAAAAAAAAAGCCAGCCAAGTGCGTGTTGGACCACGCACAATGAAGGGTTTCGTACTTGGAAAGAATTTATCCTAACATAATCTCCCATACATTCCAACTGCAAATTTAAGTTTGTACGCACAATATCGAGAGATTTACCATGTTATTTCGGACCATAGACTTCTTATACATTTTCCTGTAATCTATAAGTATAGAACTATTTTCTTTATTTTTTTCAAAATTTTAGGTTCAGCAGTTTCGGAGATAAGTGGGGGGGAATGGTAAATTTTCGTCTATTTTCACTTATAACTTTGAAACAATTTATTTTAAAATTATAAAATATATATATTTAAGATTCCCGTGGTAAGCCCTTTTATTTGATATGTCACACGGTACAGTTTGCAAAACTTTTTTTTTTTAATTTTCTTGTTTGCCCCCCAAAACTGACCTCAGTATTCTAAATTCATTTATTTACGGTTCCCGTCCGTGTTTGGGTCACTCAAATTGATATGTATATCAAATTTCAACTTATTCGGTCCATTACATAGATAAGGGTAAATTTTAACCCTCTTAAAAAAGGGTGGTAAATTTTAACCCTCTTAAAAGTATACCACTGCGGCTCTTTAAGTTTTTGAATTCGAATTTAATAGTCTCTTTCAACGCAATCAAATGTCAGAATGAAAGCTAAGGTGAATTATGCAATTAGAGTGTACTAATTGCCAGATCCATACATTACGTACTGCAAAATGACTCAATAACTGTAGCTAACAGTCGATCTATGATAATTAGTTCTCGTTAACGCCACTGACATTCAACCTTTGCTGTTGACACCGTTACAATTAACGGGATGAGGTATTATGCTTTTTGTCAGTGGCCGGTATGTAGCTTTGCCTTTTAAGTCAGTTTTAATTCTGGGCCAAACAGATGGTCCTTACTGATGGGCTTTCATCTTAATATTAGCCAAAACTTCATAGGGCGCTCACTGGTCCACTGGGGCAAGTCCTTTAAAAAATATTATCGCGTGACTGAGAAGGAATTATGAAAAACGGTACAATCAGCAACCTCGGCAAGTGTGTCTAGAATTTTCTAATACCTTTTATAAAGTTTCATATTTAGACACGAAGCAACAAAGTACGATCTAGAGGAATGTGGCCGTTTTTCTTTAGATCTAATTTTGTTGCTTCGTGTCTCAACATGAAACTTTATAAAAGCCTTTCTTTTACACTGTTACTACTGAACATTTTCAATAATATTAATAGAGTCGTATTTCGTATCCTTATTGCTAGCTATCGAATATCAAGGCCACCATACTAAAACTCCATGTAGGTTTATTACATATCCGTTACACCTTGTACGACATTACTGTAATTCAAAAGATATCCAGCAAACCAGCTAATAAAACCGTATAACATAATATTCCTTAACAAAACCTGTTACAAAGTCGTGTAGGCGACTACAACGATAATCTTACTAATACAACCTCTAATGTTATGATACCCTACACTCCTGCTTATCCCTATTTAAACATCGCAGTCCCGAAATAACATAATATCGTTCATACAAAAGTTGAACGTATTTTCAAGTGGTTCAAAATCAAAGGTGTCTATATCCTGTTAATGCTAAAACCAACCTTAATAACTAAGCTATAAGGTTGATGTTGTATGGTGTTTGTGGGTTATAATGTAGTCTGTGCTCTGAAGAAAGCATGCCTTGTTACTGACACTTGACACTGTGCGTGTGTCCATTGTTCCACGGTACGGTTTTCAAGCTTTGTGTGTCAAAGAGAAGGGATTATTGTTTGGCGCTCACTTTCTTTCATTGTTTGCTGCACTTATGCAAATAAAGGCCTATGCATTCGATTTAATTTGAGTGTTATTTGATTTTATTTGTTAATTGATTCGTTGACGAGTGCACTTATAACTGTACGGACATGAAAGACTGAATTCTGTTGGCACTAATGCATTTTTATGAGGTTGTCTCTGTAATCTTCAAATTAACTAAGTCCTGACTTAAGAAACGATGGCTGGATTGTGTTCAAGATTATATGACTAGAAAGTAGGAGCTAATATTTTGTAACAATATAGTTTAAATATAATTTAAAAGAGTGTCGATGGAGTTTCTTGTCGTTCTTCTCCATAGGTACCTACTACGCTTTGGAATGGGCAACTAGCTTCATATTACTGACTGACCGATTCCTTGACAATAGGGATGTTTCATGGGTAAAAAAAAAAAAAAAACTGTTTAGTCCGTCAATCAGATAATAAAAAATATTAGACACGTATTTTTTGCTTTATCATATTAATAAAAAAATACTCAGATAAAACACATTAAACTTGGGGAGTGGGGGGTCGTTACGTCACAGCTACGTATAAAATCTAGCGAGCGGTGACGTTATGCCACATTTTAACTCAATGTATCAAAAATATTAAAATTAAAATTCATTTATTTCAGGTCCTTGACCCATATTAAATGTATCATGGATCGCCGTAATGTTTTGATTACGTAAAAAAAGAAAATTTTTAGTCATCATCCCTATTCAAAAGTAAATGGTTTAATTGAAATAAATGCTTTGTTTCAGTTTTAGTTGAAATGAATAAATACTGAAATTATGGCTATGACAGAGATTTGTGGAAGGACAAGACTGTATGCGCAGACCCCAAATAAATTTGGATAAGGGGCCTGCTCTTATCCGAATTTATTGCTGGTGATGATATGCATACGTTTTTGCGAAAATTGAATGGAGGTCTGTACTCTAAAAAAAAAAAAAACACGGAATTAAAAGCTTTAACAGTCTAAAAGCCGTACAACAAAGGAGACACACTTGAAGTGGCTTGCAGCGCGGAGTTCGGTAACTCAATAGTAATCGTATAACGGTGCTCGTATATGACCCACGTATGAACACACCATATTTTATTGAACCTACTTTGTAGGCATGCACTCCAGTCTGTATTGGTTCGTTTGATGTTTAAATAAACCTTTAATTACAAAATCAATCTGCCTAGTCTTTTCCTCTATCTGACCTCCACAACCCAGTAAATGGGTAACACGATACCCCTTGGTAAGACTGGCTGTCAGACTTTTGGGCTTCTGACGACCCGTAACGACTGTCAAAGATCCACGAATGACAGCCGGGACCAACGGCTTAACGTGCTTTCCGAGGCACGGAGGAGTCTCGGTATGTAAAGATGGTCACCCATCCACGGACCAACCCCGGTAAGCGTAGCTTAACCTGACGGATCGACCCGTGCGGCTGTTATTACTTAGCCACAAGCTCCTCAAGATAACATAATACAATCAGCCTATAATGTTCCAACTGCTGGGACACAGGCCTCATCTCTGCGAGAGGGAGTGGCCCCGTAAGCGTGAAGCCAATATCTGTGTATGAACCAGCGCTCTAGGCGTTGAGTCGTAGTATTATGCGTCCCCGTTATATGAATTTTCTAAAGGACAAAGCTGTTACGAATTAACTCATAGTTACTGATGATAAGTACCTATTGTTTAAAGTGTTTCGGCGCGTGTATAGTTATATTTCGACGGTGAAGTGCCATTAACACCTAACTGACAAAGTAAAAAATGTACACAATCTGAATGAGGATGCATGCATGGCGGTAATGCCATAAAATAGGCATGTTGGTTTAGTTGGAGGTATTTCCACATATACATAGTTTAACAACAAAAAATACACTTAGGAGATTTCACTAAAACATGCGAATAACCCCTTTAAGTCCAAAATGATAAAAACGTGAATTCTAGAAAAATGTAAGTTAGAAGGTATTGGCACTTCACCGTCGATTTCCTTTCTGATATACCTATATTTATAAGACACAAAAAATAATGATATAGAATCATGAATGTTAAATACATTTATAAAAATACCAAGGAAATATAGTAGTTAGTAAACAGGAATAAATACTTATTAATATAATAATAATATTTAATACTTTCAGATAAACAATGGCCTCGTTTATTATTAGAATATCCATTATTTTTTTCAGCGCCCCAAATCTAGGTGTGTTTGTTTTTCCTTGAGAGGACAGCTAACATACGTACGTTTTCAATTAGTACAAGTAAGACAAATATTCAATGAAGTACTTGCAATCACGCAGCGGCGATCCTATATTTTCTTTCCATTTACACTGAATTTGCGCGCCAAAACTATGGATATTCCTAAATGCCTTACTTTCTATGTTGCGGTATCGCGAGCTTTACAGGTGTTGAGAATGATTATGATTGTCCTTTTATCTGTTGCATGCATAGGGCCAACTCTGTGCGGTAAAAACCAATCAACTTAAGTGCTGGCTCGAAAAATTAATTGTGCAGGACAATGTCTGTGTACTATTCAGCACCATCCAGTGTTGGTTTATATACAGGCATTGGCTTCACGCGGCCCGTAATCCACCACGCGGGTCCATCATTGCTAAATGATTCCAACTAAAAACGGCAATGATTCCTGTAGCCACCAGAGGATGACGCTATTTCTGCATGAACATTTTTGTTCCGGATTAGCCCGTACACACAGAGAGACAAAAAAAAAAAAGTTTTTTTTGTGTTAAGTACCGTATAAACTTTCATATTCATTTAGTAAAAAACTGTTATTTTGAACAGACACTTAAATTTTATTTATTTGTTTAGATACGAGTAGTGTCATCAAAGAATGTTGATTTTTGTCACGATATGTCATGCCATTCAATTTTCTCCATCTTCCTGATATACCATGACAAGTTTATCAACATTCACTATCCACGTGGTATCTACTATATAATCCTTCGTTGCTTCTAACGTATTACATACCTATACGGCTGTGCACAGAGTCACAGACTCTCTACTAGTCCAGGGATGGGCAAACTTTTTCCTATGCGGGCCAATATTATATTTAATAAAATAGTATCTATCGGGGGCCACGTTTTAGAAATTTTGGCTATATTTCTTTATTGAAATAAAAATGTACTTGTATTAACCGAAAAAAAAAAAATGACTTGTGTATGCTAAATTAAGTGATATGAACTATAGATATTCAAATCAATTATACTATGAAATAGGGACATGATATTTATTGTAGGTAGGTAATCTACAAAATAGAAACAAAGATTTACTAATGTAAGCAAGTATCGCGTCACTGCACTGTACGCGTTGATCAATGCGACACTGCACTTCTGTCTTGATGAATTTTGGTTTAGCGCGAGTTTAGGCTCCTAAAAACAGGCACGACAAGCGTCGCGACACAAAGACACCGCGTGCCGCGCGACGAGCGGTCTCTTTGTGTCGCGCCTGTTTGTAAGAGCCTTTATGTTAAGTTATTATCTAATTTTGGGTTGATGGTCGCGGGCTGGAGATGGCGCGCGGGCCGTAAGTTGCTCATCCCTGCTCTAGTCTTTCAGACAAACGATCAGTGCATGTAAACTCGGTAGGTACTAGAGATTTATGTGAATTAGAGACTTGGGGTATAAATAGATTCATAGGTAAAGTACCTGAAAAACCAATTTATACGCAAGACGTAGGTGTGTAGGTATGCTTACCAGAACTGTTGGTTTTCTAGTGTGGCCATTCTCTTAGTCTAATATTTTTTAATCATAGCTAGACCGTACGGTATCAATCAATCAGTCTTTTGATCAATGAGAGATAAAACGTTCTAGGTATTCGCTTATCTAACTGCTATCTTTATTGATGTTTTGATAAAGGGCATGTTTTTTAAACAGGTGTTTGCCTTAGACTGTTCTTTATAGATTCCATTTTTCCTCCTAAGGGGGATTATCAGGGGGGATTTGTGGAATAAGCCGAAAGTTGTACCTCTAGAAGACAAGTATACCAATATCTATACTAAGATATAAAGCTGAAGAGTTTGTTTGTTTGTTTGTTTGTTTGAACGCGCTAATCTCAGGAACTACTGGTTGGAATTGAAAAATTCTTTTTGTGTTGGATAGTCCATTTACTCAGAAATATTATAGGCTATATAACATCACGCTATGACTAAGAGGAGCGGAGCATAAATGAAAAATGTTACAAAAACGGGAAAAATTATTCCTTTTTGAGAGCTTCCGTTGCGTGCGCTGCGTAAACGGTTTAAGTTACGCAAATATCATGTATGATAGAATTGTTCCTCTTTAAAAGTTCTAAAAAAAAGTCCGCGACAGCATATGTCTATCTTTTAAGATTGACTCACTATAACCTTTTTATATGGTAATCAATTTTTTTCGAAATTAATGCATTTTTTGCGAAGGAGTTCTATCAACATAATATTAATCCTTATCCAAATAAATATGTTATTAATCACAAGTATTTAAATGTAAACAAAATTGTCCTTGACATCACTTGATTTCAATCAACATCTTGGGAAATATCATAATTTTAAAATAACTCCGTAACAAAATAAGTAGTAAATTCATTACTTAAACCACTCTCTCTCTTAGGTGACGCAGACGTAGTTGCGCGGGTCAGCTATATTATGAAGCTGAAGAGTTTGTTTGTTTGGTTGAACGCGCTAATCTCAGGAACTAGATACTGGTTCGAATAGAAAAAATATTTTAGTGTTGGATAGCCCATTTATCGAGGAAGGCAACACGTTAAACACGTTAACACGTCTAACATCACGTTAGATCCTTAGTTCCGTGTGGTGCCGGACGTAAAGAATAGCTACATCCCATTTCCTACCGTGGGTGTCGTAAAAGGCGACTAAGGGATTTACTAGAGAATGGGCAGCAGCGTTCTCTATTTATTTTTAACACCATACTACGATCGCCAACCCGCCTGCCAAGCGTGGCGATTATGGCAAACCCCCCCAATTGGGGAAGGCCTATGTCCAGCAGTGGACGTCTTTCGGCTAAAATGATGATGATGATGGTGAGATCCTTAGGAGCCAAGCGAAAAGAACAAAAGTCAGAAAGAACGCTAAGTGATAACGAAGTTAAAATCAAAATATTTTATTTCACATAAACCTACATGGGCACTTATGAAACGTCAGAAGCTAGGTGCACGGTTCCAATTAGTCGTTTAGTTATAGCGTGGGCGAGCGACGGGATGCGACGCGATGGGTAGCCCGAAATTTCACGCGGACGAAGTCGCGGGCAGAAGCTAGTTATTTATACAAAGGCTGGAATATGATGATTTGATTTTGAAGAAATATTGAGAAGATTGAAAGATAATAATATCTAACATGTCCAAACAGGAGATCCAATCTTCTTGTTTTCTTCATTAACTTATTTATGGAGATGATAATATCTAGCTGTCATTTCTAAATCGTTGACAGTCGTTATAGGAAGTCACAAGCCCTAAAGTCTGACAACCAGTCTTATCAAGGGGTATCGTGTTACCCAGTAACTCAGTTGTGGAGGTCAGATAGGCAGTCGTTCCATGTTAAATACTGGTATTTAGCTGCATCCGGTTAGACTGGAAACCGACCTCAACTTAAGGCCCAGATATATGCCAGTGACCATGAGTGGTTAGCTTGCGTGTTCTGTTCTGAGCTCACGCAACGCGTCGTACATCCAGCCAGTAATAGAACTCGCCCATCCGGGAGCGCTGTCCCAAATGAGACGCATTATTAATTTATTAGATATTAGATACCTATTAAGTATTTAATCATAAATAATCCATCACTGAATGCAGTTTGGCATTAGACATTTTATGGTATATTTTTTATTATAATTGTTAATGAAGGGATAAACTGCTTTTAAAGAGAATTAAGAGGTATGTTAGAAGATTTTTTGAATGCATTGTATGTTTAATTATGATTTGAGTTCCATCACCGTATTAAAATAAGACTTGAAAATATAATTTTTTTTTTGGTCAAAATTATTTACGGTTTAAGTCATTGCTTAAAAAAAAAATCACCTTTTTACCGTTTTCAAGAAATCTCCGCCTTAAGGGAAAAGGCATGATGGTGATGATGATCATATCTTTTACTGTTTTAAACTTTGGAATTGTGCAAAGTTTTATTAAAATCAAGTCTAGGCAATGCTGGTTGCTGTCATTAGGTAGGTATACTCGTATATAATAAGTATGACATTTTAAGTAAATATTTTATTATAAATAGTTTTCCCAGGTCGTGATTTCTAAAACCGCAAGAGTACTCAATGTTTACTTCAAGCATTAAGACAATAATATTGATGTTTTAGGTACACTTCTTGAAACATCAATGGAAAAACCACTGTTGTCAACTTGTCATACTCAGATCGTCATGGCTTATCGATTAAGATATGAACAGTTTCCTTAAAATCACTGTAAATCTTACAACGACTAGATTTTTTATCATGCCCTCCAAGTTGATTCCAGCGATTATCGCTACGCTATCAGTTGATTGGACTTAAAGACGGTTTCCAACCACTTCAACTTCGAAAAAGAGGCTTCAAATAGTCCACAACTCCCTATATAATTTAACCCATAACAGAGAAAAAATCATCTCTAACAAAAACGCCTAAAGAATAGCCCCACCCCATTTCTTCCCGTGACTTACTAGAGAATGGGCAGCAGCGTTTTCTATGTATTTTTAACACCATTCTGCGATCGCCAACCCGCCTGCCAAGCGTGGCGATTATGGCAAACTCTCCCAATTGGGGGGCCTATGTCCAGCAGTGGATGTCTTTCGACTGAAATGATGATGATGATGAACAAAACTGCATCTAAAAAAAATAAAAAAATACTTTTTACAAAAAAAAAAAAAAAACTACTTCCATAAAAAACACTACAAAGTGAAAAATTCTTTAATTTTGGAAGTCGGTGTCTTGGATCTGTATTTAGTTTTTTTGGTAAGTTATTTTTCACTTTTTAAAAATCCGTCCTCCGCCCAGTCATCCGAGCCCTGTTCATAGCCACTAAAATAGTTTTGTAACGCTTTTTTTCGACATAATAATTATATTTTAAAACTTTTTTAACTGACTAAATAGCTTCATTAATTTATTGGTATCCGAATTGTCAGTGAAAAAAATAATGAAATTAAAATGTGTCAATTCGCACCCTGTGTCCGAATATACCGGATGACTTTATTTACCGTCTCGAAAAAAATTGGGTATACTAGGTGAACGGAGTAGAAGCCTATGGCATAGCAATATTTTTTTTTTTTCAGAAATAAAACTAAAATAAAAGATAAAAATATTGAAATTTGGGTGCGTATGATTTAAATTTAAATATTATTTATCGTATTTATTTATTGAATTATGTTTTTTGTTAAATTTCTGTGTTTATTGTTATAGTATGATAAGTTTACTTCAAATGTGTGGTATTTATCCATAGATCAATTTCTTTCTAGGTTAAAGAAAAAATAATAAAAACTATGCCATAGGCTTCTAGTATACCCAAATTTTTACGAGACGGTAAAAAATGTCATCCGGTATATTGTGTCCGAGTCACGTATACAGGAAGATTCACCGATTTCTTATTTAATTGCCACAGTAAAAAGCAGAGATGAGGAAATAACTGTTCCCGACGGAGAAGGAAATAAATAATATTTTACGGAAAGAATGATGGTACGGGCTGCTTGTAAATGTCAGATTAAATATGTTGCCAGTCAAGGCAATCTTTTGATCTTGAAATGTACGGTAACATCACCGTTGTGTTTGTCTCAATGCTGTCTGCGATGTGTCTGCGTCATGTATTAGGTAGAGAACTACAAACAACAAGAAAAAAACAGAAATACAAAATAAAAAAGCGACAAAGTGCGAGTCGGACTCGCCTATGAAGGGTTCCGTAGCAGCAAGCGCGGCTTACGATTTATGACGTATTAAAAAAAAACTACTTACTTGATCTCGTTCAAACCAATTTTCGGTGGTAGTTTACATGGTAATGTACATCACATATTTTTTTTAGTTTTATCATTCTCTTATTTTAAAAGTTACTCGTACAGCCCCTGTACGAGTAACTTTTAACACACATTTTACCACTTTGGAAGTGTCTCTCGCGCAAACTATTCAGTTTAGAAAAAAATGATATTAAAAACCTCAATATCATTTTTGAAGACCTATCCATAGATACCCCACAAGTATGGGCTTGATGAAAAAAAAATTATGTATGGGGAACCCCTAAAATTTCTGGGTTTTTTTTTCCTTTTTTTGTGTGAAAATATTAATGCGTTTCACAGAATACATCTACTTACCAAGTAAGTTTCAACAGTATAGTTCTTATAGTTTCGGAAAAAGGTGGCTGTGACATACGGACGGACAGACAGACAGACATGACGAATCCATAAGGGTTCCATTTTTTGCCATTTGGCTACGGAACCCTAAAAACCGCCCAAGTGTGTGTCGGCCCACGCACAATGAAGGGTTCCGTAGTTGGGATTAATTTATCCCAAGAACAAACTTAACATTGTAGTTGAAAAACATGTTCTGTCATATATTCCAACTATTACTCGTTATCTTGTAAAGCTTACTTTTCTGTGATAGTTTTCCTTTTAACTTCGTTGTATATAGTACTACTGCTGATATTTTTTTCACAAATCCAAATACAACCATTTAGCTGGCATTTGGCACTTGATTCTAACAAAAATTCGCACTTTAAAGCTTAATATTACGCAAATGGATCCCTGTTTCGAAAAAACCGCAATTGTTTTGTACGGCCTATCCAACGGTACCCCAAACTATGGGATAGACGAAAAAAAAAAAACATCCCCACTCTCCGTTCAAAGTACACAATAAATATTTAAGATTTTATTTTACCACTAAGTCGGCGTGATTATAATTCAAACTCAAACTCAAACCATTTATTTCAATTAAACCATTTACAGGCACTTTTGAATTGTTAAGGAGTCGGTCAGTAAGAAAAATGAAGCTACATGCCCATTCCAAAGCGTAGTAGGTACCTTTGGAGAAGAACGGGCAAGAAACTCCATGGACACTCTTCTAAATTAAATTGTTACAAAAATAATTATTAGTTACATCATAATGTTGAATTTATAACGAAATGTGAGAACAATGTATAAAATAAAAAATAAAAACGTAGGTACACGTTAAAAGCGTCCAGAGTAAAAACGAAACAATTCAGAAATAAACAAAATAAAAATTAGCCGTAGCAGCAAAGAGATGACCAGTCCCAACTGACTAATGTCCCATGTACCCATGTAAGTTCTAGTACTAAGAGTCTCTGAGCTAATCTGCGGGCAGACAGACAGCCCGACACGGCGAAACGATAATGGTTCCTTGTTGACTATGAAACCCAAAAAAAGATAAGAGTCTGAAGAAGCAACTAGAAATACCAAATATTTCTAGTTGCTCTAAAAACAACTAGAAATATTTGGTATTTCCTATTGGTATTACAACCGCTGGACTAGATTGACCTTCCATACCCACTCCACTGCATCTACATATTTCTGCCGCCCAGCAGTATTGCTGTTATGCCGATAAACGATCACTTTCTTCTCTGTTTAGAGTAGGCATTTCTCCTGCAGTTGGAAAACTATACCAGGTTATTTTGCAGACACAATATTATTGTCTTTGGGAAAAATAAAACAAATGACAACGTTTTAAGCCACTTCAAGCACAAACTCAAGTGAACCAAAACATTGTCTGTATTGCACAAATCACGCAAAAACCAATTCCCGCTGTAATAGGTATCTACTGTAGATTTTGTTTTATATGTAAGAAACAAAAAAAATCTGATAAAATTTTTAATCCGTTATTTTTATTTCTCTGAACTCAAACTCTCATGGACACTCTTTAAAATTATATTGTAACAAAATGTATACCCCAAGTCTCTAATTCAGATATGTTAACAAAGAAACGTCAAGAAATATCACTGTCAAAATGACGGGACAGTGGTGCAAAACTTATTATCATTTTTTTATTTATTTATAAATAAACATATATAAAATCAAAGTTAATTCATTAAAGGAACGATGCAAACAAAATACCCTAGCCAAACAATAATAGCCAGTTTTTTTTTAATAACTTTTTTTAAACCGAAAATTTTAAAAAATTATTACGGTATGATAATGCTTTAATTATTATTTCTAAAATCACATGTTTTTCCGCCATTTTTGTGAACTACCATTACGGAGATATTTTTTTGTTATGTCCCTTTGTTTACATAAATTATCTGAATTAGAGACACACCTTATTACTTATACACGGAATAAAGTTATGCTAGGTATAAACGTCAAAAAAAAATGTATCGTTATTTATTTATATATGCTTTATTGTACATCAGATTACACATTACAAAAGGAAAACTTATACACTATAAAATATACAAAGGGCGGCCTTGTCGCATATTGCGATCTCTTCCAGGCAACCTTGGCATGGACAGTGAATTTCTGGACATAAAATGGGGTTGTCATTGGTGCAAATAAAAAGTATAACAGCACAATATCCTATAATAGATACACAGATATATGCTATATAATAGATACATAGATACATACATACTAACTATATAAGTAAAGAAAATAAATGAAGTGTGTAGATTTACCGAAGTTATTCCTAGGATAACTTTATTCCGTGTTTATTTGTAAGGCCCTTGTGGTATAGTTAGATCATTAATGTTGCTTTTGTAATATAATAATATGTGAGAACGACATAAAAAGAGGTGCACGTTAAAAGCGACCAGTCCTAAAGCGTAGTTCTACTGAATCGATGAAGATATCTCTCTGCCTACCCTTTACATGTGGGTGTAAGATTGTTGATCATACTACACAGCCATGTCAGGCGTCAACATGTTAACATTTATATATTATCTAGTATTGTAGATAAGAAGGCTGTTATCGCGATAGAAAAGTGATAGCTTACAACTTATATGTAAAAACTTAGGAGGAAAATGTTGAGGAATATTCAAGTTATATGAAATTTCATGTTAGTATAATAGATAATTTGTAGACATAAAATAAGTTGCTTCTGATGAAGGAAAACATCATGAGGATGCCTGCACCCAAATTATTAAGGTAATTAGGTAATCCGAAGGATTTCGATGGAGATTCGTAATCCATTGCTATATAACGCGCAGCGAGAGATCAGAAAGTTGAGGGCTCTGTTTACGTTGTTCCCTATTCTCGACAAACCCACTTCTCTTCCTTATCTGACTTCCCAAATTCAACACTTGTGCGGGGGGGGGGGGGTTTGACTAACAAAAATTATCACTCTAAAACTTAATATTACGCAAATGGATCCCTGAATCGAAAAATGGTTTTCACAAACCCTATCCAACGATACCATGCTCCATGGGATAGACGATAAAAAACTATATCATCCCCATTTTACTTGTAGTATTAGGGTTTTTACCCAAAAAAAAAAGCCGTGGATAGACAGACAGACAGACACACGGACATGGCGAAGCTAAAAGGGTCCTAACGACTACAGGCTTTTTATTTATAAGAAAAATTTTAGTTTCCCTTTCACCATTACAATACATTATTATTGATTAACCTAAGTATGTTGTCCCATTGGTGGGCAAAGGTCTCCCCACGTAGTTTTTCAATTTCGAGGCTGAAACGGGACTGGCCGAGTCACACTTACAGGATACACCAGGATAGTTGGGCCAGGATTGTCAAACAATACAAACATTTTAACAAAATTCTCTACACCGTAAAAATCGAAAACCATGTCTAAAGCACAGTATAATAAAGTAACAGTATTGCGTCTTCATAGAAAACGGCCGAAACGACGTGCTTTCAAATCTCAGTGTATACCCGCAACAGCTTCAATTGCGCGGTAGTTACGCACGGACGCGGAAGGTTTATACCGAGCGGCCGTAGGTAATTATTTCAAGGTCACTACCGAGACGTTATACTGTTATTTATTTATACTGTGTCGAAAGGCTCTTTCTTTTGTACACTTAAACACAGACGAGGTATTGTCATTGTACAATCGCGCACAGATGCGCTTCAATGTTTGTCAGTCGCTATTTGTCCGCGCAGGTTTTATCTTGAGCACACATTCTGGCACAATGCGCGGACACTTGTGCACACAACTGTACTTTTTATTAGAAAAAGTAAGTATTCTTGACATTGTTTCTGCAAATGTGTTTTTTTTTTTAATAAAGAATTTCTTAGAAATAGAATTTTGCACTTTGAGAAAACAAAACTAATTGTTGCAATTTTATTGTGTTTTAGATATAGTAATTTCATTCAGTTTAAGAGCAGTGGTGGCCTAGTGGTAACAAGCAAACAAACCGTAAATCTTAGCACACACATAAATAATGTTAATTGTAAAGACATGTAACGTCTTAGGAGCCCGCTAGGCGGCGCCACCTGTCTTGTGTTATCAACGAAGCAAGGCAAAAGTAATTACATGACTGACATTTAATTAAATATGGTTGCTTACAGAGTATTGTAAATACACATTTATTTAATTATATATTTAATTTGTCATCTAAGTATTCGTCAAGAGTGTATTAACATTTATCAACAAGTAATAGGTAATTAGTTTTAAACACATAATTAATTAATTTACAAGTAATAATAATTGTATATTATATTTTGTAGCTAAATGAAAGAAACCGAGCAGCTTTCCTTGCTTTCTTCAGAGTCATATTATCTTTATTTTTTTATGGGTTTTTTGTACACATAATTATGCGACGATGTCAATCCCATCGTGCTTTTACAAATAACAACTTATTCCTAAACTAAATTAACAAATCTAAGTCATACAAAACTTAACTTAATCTAATTTCTTATAAAAATAAAGCGCAGAGTTTCTTTCCCGTTGTTCTCCATAGGTACCTACTACGCTTTGGAATGGGCATGTAGCTTCATTTTTCTTACCGACCGACTCTTTGACAATTCAAAAGTGCCTGTAAATGGTTTAATTGAAATAAATTATTTGAGTTTGAGTTTGATACTTATTTCTTATTCTATCCGTTCGCGTAACACCACACTAAACTTGGCAGAGGTAACTTTAGAAAAAGGATATCGGTTACTTACTATCATCATACTGACAATTATCTATCATCAAATTTTATAACGTTCCGATTATGTTGTCGATTGAACCCAAAAGGATTACGTTACATAAAATATCATAAAATAGAAATAAACATGGAATACTCGTGCTCATCAAATCAGAGACAGAGAAACCATCATATTTACTATCTGTTTCGTTAAACTACATAGATATAAGTTCGATACACCCACGATTAGATAGCTACATATATACCAACATTGTTTACTTAGATAATCTTGTGTTTAGGAGTTTGTCAATATCCGTTTGCAGTACTTTCTAAGGCAAACAAAATTAGTTTTGCCGTTCTTTTCCTACAGAAATAGGTACGGTCGCCAGCACATCAGGGGCCCAAGTCTGCTATTTTTATTAATTCGTCACTCCAACACGATCCCATTGTCATTTTGCTAAAAGTTCGTAATCTGCTAAATTCATATGGTCTATCATTGGTCGGTCAGTCTCGTAATAGAATTGTATTACAATGGCATTTTGAAAATTTATTCATGCCAGATTTCATTTATATATATTTTTACATATTATTTATTAGTGTTATAAGCAATCTGAAGTAGTAGGAAGTTGGAAGTTTAGTAGGAAGTTTCATTTGTCATTATATGTACGAGATTACCAATTCTTTCAATGGAGTGTTAGTGGCTGACCATTGGAAAGTCATAATTACGAGTACGCCATTATATTAGTAGATTACAAAACTTATCAAAATCAACAATTATGAAATCAATGATAGACCATTCTGACACTATTGTAATAGCAGACTTGAGGCCCTGGTTACACGAAGCTGTCAAACTTCAAACGATTAAAATCGTTAAAATGTTGATAGTCCAAAATCGAATTAGAAAATTTGACAGTTTGTGGTAACTTGATGTGCTGGCAACTGTACTTGTGTTTTATTGAAAATCTCAATATCCTTGTCCTAGGTTTTAAACACTTTTCTTTCTGAAATATTATTATCAATTTTTTAAACAGCCCATACTTTTACAAAAAATCCCTTAAAACATCAATCAAGCGGCCTACCTGAGCACAGCTGCGGACGAACACTACTCAATGATAAACAAAGCCTAATTAGTTCCTAATTGCCAAAGAATATATACAAAAACCGCGCTCAAACCAGACGAAGATTCGGCGAAGCAATTAATGATTGAGCGAGATGTGTAGAGAGATAGACAGAAGTATTTGTAGTAAACAAAAGGATTTGGAGTCATTCGTTTTGTTCTAAAATAGTCTCCGTGATTTGGTGGAAAACTTTTGGAGTTGGGTTCAAGTTCTGAGCGAGGAAGTCCCTTTCAAAAATCAAAATCAAACGTCATTTATTCTAATTAGGCTGAGAATCTGCACTTTTGGAACGTCAAAATTGCATAAGACAGTCGCTCAAAATGCCCGCCCATCAAGACTTCCTAGTGCTTTAGCTGGGAGAAGGAGTGGCGCCACGAACTCCACAGCAGCTTAGCTGTCTGATAATAAATATCATAAACGTTCTTTAACTATCATCATCAGTTCTTTACTTTTTTAATTTATCGTGTGGTTAGTTGGTTAGTTGGGTCAGAGTTTTTATGCCGCTCATGGGCCTCTGATTTGGCTTCACATACCGTCGAGAAATATCTCTCAGATCGCTGTTTCCTCACGATGTTTTCCTTCACGGTTTTTTAAGCAAGTGATGATTATACAATACGCACATGAATCCGAAAAGTCAGAGGGTCCTAGGGTTTGAACTCGAGACCTATGACTCGGCAGTCCGACTGTCACACCACTAGAAAAGAAAGAGATCTATACTGTGCAGTTCACTGCTAGACCTTAAAGTTAAGGGATTGAAACTTGCATCATTGAATCGCTTTTTGGACTGATATGTAATGTACGCTTATACTAGGTACGAAGGGTGCCTAAGCGACTTATTTATACTTAATCTGTACTAATACTAATGTACTACTATAATATTTAAATATATAAAACAAAGTCGGGTTATTTACACCATTTATAGAATAGAATAGAATAGAATTTCTCTTTATTCGAGTATCCATGACACAAACTGTTATAAACACGGCTAGATGGTTTAGTTAGATGAACCATGATGGTTTGGATGGATGGTAGGATGGTGGTGGTTGATGGTTTAGAACGGCTGGACCGATTTTTATGATCTTTGATTGAATTTGTCTCTGCTCCGAATAGCAAAATAACTATTACAACATGCGAAAATTTAAAAAAATATATATGAAGGAAATTCATTTTCTCATACATTTTGTATCGAACGGCTTTTTTGATGATATGTCGACTTCTTGAGAACGGATTGGTGACCGGGAGAACAAGAAATTTCAAACGGACGAAGTCGCGGCTGAAGCTATAATATAATAATATAATATAATATAATATAATTATAATACAATATAATACTATAAAGAGGTTTCTATGTAGGGGGTAATCGAAACTACCAGTCGGATTAGCAATTTTTTTTTGCATTTGATAGCCCAATTCTTGAGGAAGGTTATTTACATCAAACTACGACACTTAGGAGCCGGGTAAAAAGAAAAAAAGTCAGAAAAAACGCTAAGTGAAAACAAAATAATATCTCAGTCGGGCTACGGGTCAGTGGGACAAGAAATTCCACGCTGACGAAGTCGCGGACAGAAGTTAGTAGTCCTATAAATTGCTCTCTATGCACAATACAACGAATGAATGAATGAATCGGACCTAATTATATAAAACCCAACTCGGCTTACTCAGCCCTTTTCAAAGTCAGCAAAACATTGTATTCTGAAATTCATCTCTGTTATGACAATCACTTTCCTCGAATTGACGAAAATAGCGTTTTATAGACGTTTCGTTTCGAAGAAAACATTTCCTTTTAATTTGTATTTTATTAGCGACGAGTGGTCGGCGTTAATGGCAACACTGAGTCTGTTTTTATTCGTTATATTTTTGAAACAAAGGTTTAGGAATTAGAGATTATGCAAATAATGTATCACCCTGGAGAGTTCGTTGCACTACTTCTTCTTCCCAGCTAAAGCACTAGGAAGTGGTGACGGGAGGGCGTTTTAGGGGACTGTCTTATGTAATTTTGACGTTCGAAAAGTGCTGATTGTCAGCCTATTTTGAACAAATTGTAACAAGTTTGTTCTTGGGATAAATTCATCCCACCTACAGAACCCTTCATTGTACGCGGTCCGACATGCAATTGGCATTTTTTAATATTAAAACACTATTATTCTTTCCTCATGTGCTATTAATAAATTAAAACGTGAAACGTAAACAAACACGACGCGCGACGCGTACGCGCAGCCCTGAGCGATTCAACTGGCCGAGCCGGTATAAACCGGTTTCTCTACGCACGCAATGAAGCCGCCAGTGATCACGAATCCTTTTGCAAAACTTTGAGTAAGACTGTGTATTGTATTTGTCATCGCGAGGCATAATATGTTCTCAGAAAACCTGTGTTCTTCAGGTTAACGTATTATAGAAAATCAGAGGCTGCCACATTTACCTCGCCTGGCAGTAATATCGCCATGTTAGGTGCAAACTTAAGCGGAATAAGGACATTTCTAAGATTCGGTACAGCTTTTATTCGTTCGGGTGCAATACATATCTCTTCAAATGCCATTGCCTAGATGATTTTGCTGTCTTATTGATCGATAGTTAATGACTTATGTAAAGGTAGCTGACCTATGGCAAATATTTGGTTTAATGCTTTGGTTTTCGTAATGTTAATTACTTTGCCTACTGTTGTATAGAATCAAGTTCTTCTAACTGAACAGATAGCTGTGCTGCTGGGGAGTTTGTTGAGCCACTTCTTCCCAGCTAAAGTACTAGGAAGTGGCGAAGGGCGGGGGTTTTGAGGAACTGTCTTATGTAATTTTAACGTTTTAAAAGTGCTGATTCTCAGCCTTGTTTAAATAAATATCTATTGATTTTGATGTAGGAAATATCGAAGATTAGAAATAGAAATTACGATCATTGAGACTTGCATTTATTTCAAGTATCTTATCCCATTTTATGATATCCTTAGATTTTAAGTACCACATTGAATTTCAAGTTTAGAAAGTGTTATACAACAGTCAATGTTTAAAATAAACATTATGAAATGGATCGTGTTTAGAACATGTGTCAATAAACAGGCCCAGGTGCGTACTTGCATTGGCCAGAGCATTGTGATCATAAAACATATCGATTTCAATATTATTTATATCTTTATTTGATTTACTTGTATGAACAAATTGTTGTTGTTTTATTAACTTCTATAAAATTACGACTATATTGAGAAAATGTTTGTATGACATAAGACATTTTTTTAAATAGAATAGTATAGAATAGAATAGGTCTTTATTTCCTTAGAATGTAGGTAAAAAATAAGTTGTAGCATTTGTAGCGTGGCTTTGTAATAACAGCCACACGGGTCGACCCTTCAGGTTAAGCTACGCTTGCCGGGGTTGGTCCGTGGATGGGTGACCATCTTTACATACTAAGACTCCTCCGTGCTTCGAAAAGCATGTTGAACCGTTGAGCCCGGCTGTCATTTGTGGATCTTTGTCAGTCGTTACAGGTTGTCAGAAGCCCGAAAGTCTGACAACCAGTCTTACCAAGGGGTATAGTATTGCCTAGTTACTGGGTTGTGGAGGTCAGATAGGCGCTCCATGTAAAATACTGGTATTCATCTGCATCTGGTTAGACTGGAAGCTGCTCCCAACATAAGTAGTAAAAGGCAGGAGGAGAGGGAGAGGGAGGTTGGGAAAATTGATTAAAAGAGGCCAATTTTCGTACTTAAAAACGTTTAAATTCAAGTCGCAATCTCATCAATATCAAAAACTTGTCAAAACTTCAGTAAATTTTAACCACTCAGATCTGTTCGCCATGTTTTTTTATGTTTGGGACATTTTGTGGTTATTGTGTATCCTTGTCTAACATGTTTATGAATTGTGTCAGGGAACAATCAACAGCAACGGGCATATTTCCTGGGTTCGATCTCCAGGTTGGGCAATGTATTTTTGGTTATTTTCATTATGAATTTCTGAAAAGCAGCAAGAGAAGAGGATCGGTCGGCCTCTGAGAGGTAGAGGTTTTTTTGACATATTCAGGCTGAGTTTGAATGCAAACGTTCTTAAAAATCCGGAAACAGCCCCTCAGAATTTGAGAAGCCTATTAAGACAATATCTATGGCTCCAAACCCCTTTAAAACTGAACCATAGCAAGGCTGCTCCGTTCCAGGAATCTGGTAGTACTTTTCTGGACTTTTCATAAGAAGCTAAATATGCCTTAAAATAAGAAATGCAAGTACAGTCGCTAACTAAAGCTAGTTCACAATAAATCTCAACATTTACGATCTAACTGAATTTCTTTTATGTTTCAGCCGTAAAGCAAATAATATAAAACCATTTGAATTGCAAATATAAGTCAAACAGAAAATAAAGCCATCAATCAAAAATGGTGCCGATTCCCTAGTTCACAAACTAAACTAAATTTAAGTTCAGTGCATCTTTTTCTTTCTATTTCATTATGAAATCTCCCACAGAGAGAAGACCTGTGTCCCAGCAGTGGGAAGTGGGAACATTATCATCTTTTATTATTTTTGGGTCTTTCTTTGGAATGCGCTCCCTCTGAATATCAGGATGGCAACCAGTCAGTCCGAACCGGTCAGTCGGAACCGGTCGAGGTGGCGGTGCTTGGGGGAGGCCTATGTCCAGCCGTGGACGTGTTTAGGCTGAAATGATGATGATGATGATGATGAACCAGTCGGTTATCATTTAAAGTGAAGGCACTTGAACATATTTGTAAGAAGTTGGCTGAATCATCCCAGCGCTGATTCGTTTTCTCCCCTACCAGTCGATATTTCTCCTGACACTGTTTATTTTGCTAATATTTATGTACGTATCTATGTATTACTTTATATTTAATTTTTACATTTTCGAGTTCTCTCTCTCTCTTCTTATCTTCGAGTTCGAGTTGTGACTTCTTTTTCGAGTTCTTTTTCGACAGTTTTTTCGAGTGATCTCTTATGTTACACCTGCCATGTTTTGTCTTTGCATCACCTGAAAATGCCTCAGGAATTAAGTCCGCCTTTGTACAGTATTTTTTTTTTACTTGTGCATTGACTGCCACCGCGATCACCGGTGACCGCCAACAATAGTTTTTCTATTGTGTCTGTTGTCTGGCAGTCAAAGCCTTAATAAATAAATAAACATTATAGGCTGAATATGTGTATAGATAAGTACCTACCTAACAGATGAATTCGTGGGTACAAGTTTAAACATACAATACAAGCAATGAGTGAGAATACTGCTTTTGTAAATTGAGAATTTCAAAACAAAAGCTAACGCTCACAGAAAAGTGAAAAGAATAGTCGCAATTAGACACACTAGTCGTTATTTTAGAAAACTGTGTACCTACAGTTCTAAAAGCATTTTCCTGTCTCCGATTTCACCGATTTTTAATAAGAGCTTAAATAATTCTTTGTTACGTGGCGACATCTACATCGCCACATGCGAACTACGCATCACGCTGACGTCATACAAAATCCTGCTTCGCGCAAGCAGAGTTTACCGCGCGACTAGCATAAATATACAAAATCCCGAAATCAATCGTCGGGCAGTAGCCCACCAGACACAACACCCGTCTGGTCAAAGGATCCTCATACTATACAAAATACAAAAATTATTTATTGACATAAAACAAATTTACAACAAAATATAGAATTCGCCGACTCCTGCGCTAGTAATAGCTGTGTTGCAGGAGCCAGTAATAAAAGGACACACATTTTAAATAATAAAAATAAAAAATATTATTGTTTTCTGATAACACACAAAAAGTTAAAAGAAAAAGAAAAAAAAAATGAAACAAAAGAGACTTTATACCTACTTCAAAAAGATGTTTATAACAAGAAAAAAAAAAAAAAATATATATATAACATTAAACGTTATTTCTTTTGCGCGAAAGTATGTTTGTTAGTGTATATGTGTGTGGGTGTGTGTATATGTGTATATGAGGCTGTGTGTGAATTTATGTGGATGTATGGAGGGTGTGTATATGCATGTGTAAGTTTGCATGTTTGAATTGTTTGTTAGGAAGAGGGTACTAGCTCAGGGCCTATGGAGGATGAGTGAACAGTACACCCTGGTCCTCATACCTCTATAGTTGTAGTGACTAGTGTTTAGTGACTACCGAGATGACGAAGAGAAGTAAGGAAGAAGAAGACATGTTGCACAAATAAATTGGGATAAGTTGAAGAGATTGATGATTATGATTAACTTTGGTCAATCATTTCAACAAACTTACAAGATTCGACAGCCGATGTATTCAAAGTCATTATCAGATCAGAAACCGGATTAACTATCATCAATGAAACTAGCTGTGTACAGTTAACCACACTTTCGTGGTCACTCTAGAGTGGTGACCACTAAAGCTATGACTGGCAACTGCCCACGCGCGCTGCGCTGCTTGCTGGTTGGCTGGTCTTAGGAATGGCCTTACGCGTCCCAGCACCGATCAGGAGAATACTCGTTTGTCGCAGCAACAAGACCTATTGAAGAGAGTACTCGCTCAAACACTTCCAGAGTGACTCACACTTGGTACATATGCGTAGCAGCAAGTAATCGCTCGTCGCTGTCGCGCACTCTCTGTTCTTTGCTCGCCAACTTGCTTTTCGTGCCCAGCTCTACTCGCTTCTCGTTAATCGCCGGCGGTGGGGCAGATCTTACTGCTACGAAATAAAGAGCATTCATGGTCAAACTGTTAACATTGACGGGCAATAAACCGTACTCTGCTCAATAAAAGCAATTTGAACATGCAACCCCAAATCGCCGTTTCAAATGAACATGCGATCGTTCAATAGGAAATACCGTTAGTAATGCAACCCGTTGCGGTCAGAGTCGCGGTCGCAAACTGGTCGCAAGTGCTTCGAAGGTATGCGTGGTTTTGTGGTCTGAAGTGATAATGCGGTAGTTATGACAACCCATGAGCCATGGTCTGCGTGCTCCTGTACCTGTATTTGGGAGGAACTGATGAAAACTGATGAAAACGCTCTATTTGGAGACTTCTTGACTTACCAGGCTATTAAAATATTCCATTAACATAACAGAGAAAGAATATAAATTAGACAAGGACATGTGCGACCCGCATTAAAATTAAAATATCCTTCACACAAAACTGCTGTCGTCGTCCGACGAAGCCTACGAAGCAGACAGCCCTGTCACCAACTTTCTGAGTGGCTTAATATTTAAAAAATGGCATGGGCTCCACCTTGCTCCATTTCCGACGACACCTCAACTCTCGTTCAGTAGAATAGTCCGACCACTAGCACAGTTCTCAAGTTTCGCGTAAATACACATAGACAACCGCGCCGTCCTTCCGTCCTCGCCACCGCCGTGATCCTCGCTCCGACCCTTGCTCGAGCCAGCCCGTGCCGCTCAGTCTTCACTGAAAGAAATGTGTAGCAAAAACTTGGTTACTGTTTACACAAAAATTGTGACTTGCGAACTAGATGTTATCTGTTACAAAACCCTGTTTGGCACACTTCAAAATCGTTTTGTTAAATTTAAGCAAAGTTTATTTTCTTATAACTAAAGTTGAGTTATTTTTGAAGTAACTTAATTAGTTCGGCTAATTATTTTTTTCAGTGTTAATCCGATCTAGCCTGTTCCTTGTTGCCCTCCCTAAGCGACGCCCTAAGCCGAGGTCCGTACCCCACAGGGGTTGTCCTTAGCGTGTAGTTGCTTAGTTTTTATTTGTTTTGCCGTGAATTTTATTTATTGAGGTACTCACAGGCAAGCCTGGTTAAGCAGCTGTCAATTTTGGCCTACAAGATGCCAATAACAGAAAAAAAAAATCACTGCTATTCTTAAATAGCTAGAATAGAATAGAATAGAATACTCTTTATTATGTACACCATAAAAATTACAGATATAAATGTAGAACTGTTACATAGGGTGTCACAATGGGCGGTCTTATCGCTAAAAGCGATCTTTTACAGACAACCTTTGGATGGATCAAAAAGTAGAAGGAGAGACAATACTGCAGGTATTTAGTGGTGTACCTCTTACATATATACAATAAATACATATACACAAAGCATATAGATACTTATCCATATAAATAAATAAATATATATATATATATATATATATATATATATATATATATATACACACACAATAATAAACATGATACAAGAGCAAGGAACTTTAAGTAATGATGATGTTTAAGGAGAGAGGAAGTGATTTTTAACCAAAATTTTAAAAGTGGACAAAGATTGAGCACGCCTTATCGAGACGGGCAAGCTCAGGGATAGCTCATGCTTAGCTATAGATAGGCTCTGTAGCAAAACAGTAAAGAAGATTTTGGCTATTTATCGTAGTCAGGAAGTATAAACAAGATGATAAATGCTGTTTCAAGAACTATTTGAACACGGTTCGACTCTAATTGATAAGCCTCTGCAAACCTGTCCGGTAGATATACAAATCGTGATTTTATAAATTTGAGCAAAATAGAACTTTATTTACGTACGATTATCCCAAATTGTCGCCTGAGACGGGAACTTCTATGACCATAATTTGTTTATTTATCATGATGCAAAATAAACCGCAAAGGTATATCGTAAATTCGAAATGGGTTTTCCAATATTTGATGGTAAAATATTATTTTATTTACATTTTGATTTGACATGAAAAGGATTTTAATTTGTCGCTAATAACAAATTCATAACTGAAAATTAAATGGTCATGATTTTGGCAAATATACTTAGTTGCTACTGGTTTTTTCCGTCCATAAATTTATACATAATAATAATTAATAAATAATAATTATAATTAGTTAATTTTTTTAAATATTTTTTTGGTAATCTAGAAACTTTTTTGAGCGTTCAATCATTTGAACGAGTATTGCTGCAATCATGTCGTGATGATCAACTTAACTAAGATTTTGATTAATCTAAACAAGATATCGTCAATCAAGCTAAAAAGTCACTTGATTGGAGTGCATTTTTTTTTAGTGCAGGTAATTTATATCGTATCGTGTGTTGCCGGACGTAAACAATAGCACCACTCCATTTCCTCCCGTGGATGTCGTAAAAGGCGACTAAGGGACTTACTAGAGAATGGGCAGCAGCGTTCTCCATGCATTTTTAACACCATACTGCGATCGTTAACCCGCCTGCCAAGCGTGGCGATTATGGCTAACCCCCCAATTGGGGGAGGCTTATGTCCAGCAGTGGATGTCTTTCGGCTGAAATGATGATGATGAAATTAGACTCCAATTAAAGGAAAAAATCTCAATTTCAAAGTTAACGCAGCAAGTCTATCCAACCTTGGTATCCAACACAACGCTTACGCTGTTAATAGATAAGGTTTCAAAGACGCTGCCAGTCGCTGAGGTGTCCGATATCTAACTCCTGAAGGCTGTACTTATCTGCAGTCATTAGATACCGTGTGAACTGTGTCTTTATGATGCAGGAAAGGGCAAAGGCTACATATATATACTGGTAGATATAGGACGATCCTCCACGAGTCAATCAACTCAAACATTGATGGACATAGGCTTCTCCCAAGTCACACAACAATACCCTGTTCTCATCCTTCCATAAGAAAACCGGCCAAGTGCGTGTCGGACCACGCAAATGAAGGGTTCCGTAGTTGGGATGAATTAATTCCAAGAACAAACACATTGTGGTTGAAAAACATGTTCTCCCATATTTTTTTTTATAATTTTAAATTTAAATAGTTTTTCAGTTACTTAAGAAAATAGATAAAAATTGTCGATTCCACCCCTATCTTTCTTATCTCCGAAACTACAAGCCAATATTTTTTTTTTGTTTTTTTTCTGTAATCGATAAATATAGAACAATTTATTTATTAAAAACAAAAATAAATATTGCCTTGTAGTTTCGGAGATAAGAAATATAGGGGTGGAATGGTATTAAAACTATTTAGTATAAAAAAAAAAAAAAAAAAATACTTGAGACCCGAAAGGCACGGTATAGTGTGCAGAACTTCTTTTTTTACTGTCTTATTTGTCTTCCAAAAATGACCCCCATATTAAAAATTCATTTATTTACGTAACACGTTTGTGTTTGGGCCACAGAAATTGATATGGGTACCAAATTTCAACTTAATCGGTCCATTAGGTTCGGAGAAAATTGGATGTGACAGACGGACAGACACGCCGTTCGGACATACGGAACCCTAAAAAGAGAGAAGAGAACCTCTTATCAGAAACCGCATATTGTCGTCCATAAAAATATACATATCGCACCATTAGAATGATAGAGACCTAATTTGAAATCATCAATCACATAATCAATTAATGACATCATTAATTAGGTCTCTTTATTATAGTGACCTAATTGGTGATGTTCTTCTGAAAGGTTGAAATCTTAAAATTTCAAATACAGGTCACTATAATATTATTATAGTGAACTCATTGGTGATGTTCTTCAACTTCTAAAGAAATTAGGTCTCTATAGTTCTAAAGGTGCGATATGTAAATCTGGCCTTTCAAAGACCAATTCAATGAACAACAATATAAATTTCCACATCCTAGAAGAAAGATTAGCGACCACACTTTGTTGTTATTAGCTTATTACGAGACAAGAATACTGTTGAAAATCTTTTCCACGTAAACAAGTCCCAATAATGACACCAATGGAAGGCAATCAAGTTATAATCAACTGCAACAGCCGATCAAAAGTCTTCCAGGAATCATGAATTTGATCTTATATCGATACTAGTCGAGCTTGAAGTACTTCATAACATTTATATACTTTCACCGAATGAGGTGGGAAAGTTTAAAATAGTATTAGACGTAATAGCCTAGTTGGTATTCACCGGGGTTTGCTAGAAAGTACCTTCTCTTGGTAGAATCGGCGGTAGACGGCCGGATAGTGGCTTGGTGACGGAAAATTAGCTTGTGGTGATTCAATTAAGTACATATATAATCTATTAGATTTCCTTATTGGGGTATTTGATAAGCAAAGTTTACTGCTTTGGTTATTTGTACTTAAAGCATTCGTTTAAGTCATCTTATAAGGTTTCTTCGGTTGAATGCCGTAATTACAGAAACAATTAAAAAGCCATTGTGTTGTATTGCGTATACGAAGGGTTAAATGATCAAATCTAGTTGAGAATTTTAGACTTTTCTTTGAAATCAATGGCTCAAAGCCGTAACATCTTCATAATATCTTTGACAATTAGGGAACCAGAAATCTTGCAAGACACGTCGTTGTCGTCCACAAAGTCTCTCCTGCCGGTTATCACACAACGGTAACACCCAGGCACCCAATATAAGTGTAGCGTATTAAATCTCGGTACTCCATAACATGCACCGCGCGACTCCGGCAATGCAGTTAGTACAATTTAATTACTGGCTGCTGAATCTGTCACAACTAAGTAGATATAGCACCCTAGTGATTACAGGAACATGACGATGAACAGGGAGATGACGTGATGAATGGAATATCGGTATTGAGCTATGTATGTGAAAAAGATTTTTGTGGTGTAAGCTTCCAGAGCGTGTATGTTCTAAATCATTGATATTTTTCTTAACCAAAAGCAGAACAATAATGGAATCTTCACAACTGACGACACTTAGGCGCGTTCGGTGCATCAAAGAGTTAGTTTAGTCAGCTACAAACTTTGCTGACCAGAGAATATTTTCACCAGCTATTTTCGCAAAGCGTGTCAATTCGCCAGTGGCAGCTCGTAAAAGTAAATGGATTTTAATGTTCTACTCTATTGGAAATTACGAGTTTGAACTAAAGTTTATTCCAACAACTCCTTAGTAGATATTAGAAACTTAGAAACATTTCATCATAATATTCTGGATTTTTCACGACATTTTCTATCACTCTAAGACAGTTAATAAATTCATCATCATCAGGTCAGCCAAAAGACGTCCATTGCTGGACATAGGCCTCCCCCAAGCATCGCCACTTCGACCGGTTCTGTGCTTTCAGCATCCAGCGGATTCCTGCGATCATCACAAGGTTATCGGTCCACCTTATGAGAGGCCTTCCAACGCTAAGTCTTCTGATATGCGGTCGCCACTCCAGAACCTTTCGGCCCCATCGGCCATCTGTTCTGCGAGAAATGTGCCTTGCCCACTGCTATTTAAGTTCGGCAATTCTTCGGGCTATGTTATGGTTACCTTGGTTATATTGCGGATCTCTGCATTTCTGATTCGATCAGGTAGGAAAATTCCAAGCATAGCCCTTTCCATTGCCCTTTGGGTGACCTTTTCCTTCTAACAAGGCCCATTATGAGCATCCACGTTTCAGTGCCATAGGTCATCACTGGCAACATGCACTGGTCAAAGACTTTCGTCTTGAGACACTGCGATAGGTGGGATGAGAAGTCAGAGATCTAAAAATTTACGTGGGTACAGTTATCATAGCTGCCAATATCACATTTTCCTTTCTTCACATTCCTGAAACAGCCTGTATGTTGTGCCGCCTCACGTGAGTCACGTTCTCACAAATTTGACTATTCCATAAAGTTACACCTCTGGATGCACATGTAATCGCAACACGTGCGAGAGCCATGAGGGAGATGAGACTAATACATCGGATCAGTGTGAAAGTGATGGGGAATTTTTCAGTGTTGGGTGGGGTGAGCCTGTTATGTATCCTTATTAGAGTCGGTTTTTTGGTGGTGCAGTTTTATAGCGGCGTCATGTTTTTGACGTCATGTCATGGTCTGGAGGAAAAGAAGAGAAAACAGATATTAAAGTGACCAAGTTGGTCGAAATCTTACATGGCTCTCTAACCGAATTCAGAATGAAGCAGTTGATCAAGAATATTACTCTGAATGTTTTTTGGTTTATTTCGTTCTTGTGAGCATTTGACTCGATCTTGCAGCTTCCAAACCAGCCTATTTATTTCAGACTGATGTTTATCAACATCCCGTATTTCTGAAACTTCATCTTACATTTATAGATCATAATAATAAAGCCATGCAGTTAAAAGCAAGTTTTGCAGACCATCTCAGCACAATCCTATAATAAGTGTAATTTGATATGATTATTACCAGCGAGGATTTTATTATAGCATCAATAATATCTTCGGTTAAATTGACAAGTACAACCAACCACACTTGAACTGTATTTCTACTATAACTTTAACTATAACAGTCGTAAAACCCTGGCATTGAACTGTAATACGGATTAATAAGTAAATGGAGTAATCAAGATGATGTAGTGACCAAAATTTCAAAGAGTATGCTTAGATGGTTTGGTCATGTTGAGAGGACGAATGAAAGGCGACTAACAAAGGGTACTCAAGGCAGATGTGAGTGGAAACGCCGGGAGGGGCCGTCCTAGAAGAACATAAAGTGACCTTATTGATGATGTTCTTCAGAAATGACAGATGCGTAGTACTCGCAATCGGCGTGCGTGAATGACTAGATGTATGAACGTAAACGAAGCAAACTAAGTATGTCAGGATCGTAGCAGGTGGTGTTCTGTAATTTATGCCGACCCCCATAGGACGAAGGTGTACGTTTATGTATGTATGAAGTAATCATAAAGATCCTGCGAATTTCACTCAACAAATGTGTAAGGTGTGGGAACATAATTATGTCTATGATTGAAAGCGCGAATAAAACCGCAATCTTTTTAGATCTAAAATATAGTTCTGTAGTAAAGGCGACAAAACCAAGTCAAAATAATCCAGTGCAGTAACAGCGTTCTAGTGGGGATAGATTTGAAAGCAACATATTATTTTTTTAAACCTTTGCAGTAGTACCTACCCATCTATTTGTATGTTATGATATATTGCAGTCGCAAACACCATTCTGTCGCCTGTATGAAAGGTCCATAAACGTTCTAAATAAATGGCTCTCGCCTCGTTTGTACTCCATTTGCTCATTCCTCTATGTTCTGGCCATAACCTCTACATGTTTATGTGAATGTCATGTTTGTGTGTCTGTCTGTTTAAAACCCTGTCATGTATGGCAATGAAACGCGGTATGAAAGCTGCAAATTATAGGATTAGGTGGTAGGCTTATTTAACCGGAGTAATTTTAAAGCCAGGGTTTACTATTAACGTGGGTTTAGTGTAAATATACCATCATGTTGTGTTTTCATGTGTAGTTTATTTTTATCGTGGATTAATGTAGCGTATGAAGAAAGGTTGGATGATGGTTAATTTTAATAATTGAACTTCGTACGGAGAATATTTAGGCGACCTGGACTTTCAAAAATGTTTGGCTGTCATGTTGCGGGACACTAAACGCCCCCAGACGTTACTACTGTTACTGTTAGCCTGTATCATCCCACTACTGGGCAAAGGCTTCTCCCCATGACTTCCAGCTCTTTCGATCCAGGGCTAATGTGGACCACTGGTCGTTTGTTTTGTCCACCTCGTCCCGCCATCTTCTACGGGCTCTGCCGCGACTCCTTCTAGCTGTCTCAGGATTCCACATAGTGATTATTTTGACCCACAGGTCATTGGGCATACGGCAGATGTGGCCAGCTCAGTTCCACTTTAACTTTGCGGTTTTTGAGCAAAGTGTGTGTTTTGGAACGCAGTGTGGTGTTGTTAATATGGTCTGTTAATTTGACGCCTAGAATACTGAGGCCCTAGTGTGAGTTTATTTTATCCATCTCGACTCTGATTGGTGAAGGGCCAGTCGAAGGCCAATCGGAGCACTGAACGTGGTCAATGCATAAAGTCGAGATGGTTAAAATTAACTCACACTAGGGCCTCAGTTCTCCATCACATGTTGGCAAACCTTGAGTTTGACCTTTTGAATGACGACGTAATAACAATAAAACTTCTATTGTGTCTCGTTCAGTGTTCAGTGTCTTTCTGCCGACGAATTTAAGCTCTAAGGTTTTGGGTCAAAAGTCACAGATAGGAGGCTGAATTCATTCATTTTTCTACGACATTCTACTTATATTTGGATTTGGCCATCATGACAAAGTCGGCTTACAATCAACTCAGCCTATCGCAGCCCTGTGCTGGACATAGGCCTCTTCAGGGCTGCGCCACAACACTCTGTCCTGCGCCTTATGCATCCAGTATTTCCTAGCTGCCTTTTTTAGGTCGTCAATACGAGGCAGCGCATCTTACAATAATGTATGAGACACTAGAAAATTTATTTACCAACATCCCAATAGAGGTTACGAAATCTCTCCCCTCATCATCTATACTAGCTGAATCTCTTCTCAAAGAAAACTTCAGTAAGGATATTCCAAGTTTTGAATTCAAGCCCATTTCTATTGTCACAATTAAAAAAGCATTCAAAAGCCTTAACATGAAAAACACTGAAGACTTATGGGGGATTTCCGTTAAAGTTCTTGGAGATATTATTGACACAATTGCCCCTGTCCTAACAGGAATATTTAATCAATGTTTGGACAGCGGTACGTTTCCAGACATAATGAAGCATAGTAAAGTAGTACCAATTTTTAAATCGGGTAGTAAGAGTGATCCTTCTAATTATAGACCTATATCTGTGCTACCAGCATTGAGTAAAATATATGAAAAAATCATGCTAGACCTGATGTTGTCACATTTTAACTCAAATGGGATTTTACATAGTCGCCAGTTTGGTTTCACGAAGGGTAGGTCGACGACTGACGCAGGAGTAAAACTCATCAGTCACATTTTGGAATCCTGGGAGAAGTCCCAGGATGCAATTGGCATTTTTGTGACCTCTCAAAAGCGTTTGACTGCGTTGACCACAACACACTGATCTGTAAATTACGCCACTACGGAATTCGTGGACAAGCTGCCGATCTTGTTCTTTCCTATCTATCAAATAGGCAGCAAAAAGTACACGTTAACGGGGCGACTTCCTCGGGGTCTCTAGTTAAGATGGGCGTGCCTCAAGGTTCAATTCTTGGCCCTTTTCTATTTCTAGTTTATATTAATGACCTTCCTTACATGATGGCTAACTTATCGGATATAATTCTATTTGCTGATGACACATCTCTAATTTTTAAAATAGATAGAAAAGACACGGATGTCTTACATGTCAATGATAGTCTCGCTGTTCTTTCAAAATGGTTCGCAGCTAATAATCTTTTACTTAATGCGAATAAAACTAAATGTCTTAAGTTCTCATTACCAAATGTACCCCAAGTGGGTCTAAATTTAAAACTTGATGGCAAGAAACTAGATGCTATTACGGAAACTGTATTTCTAGGAATTATTTTAGATTCGAAATTGCAATGGGGCGCCCACATTAGAGCTCTTTCAGGTAGATTAAGTTCAGCTGCATATGCAGTAAGAAAAATAAGGCAGTTAACTGATATAGCCACAGCTAGGTTAGTATACTTTGCTTATGTCCACAGTATTATGTCTTATGGCGTTCTGCTGTGGGGATCGGCAGCTGACGTAGATTCCATTTTCATTCTACAAAAGAGCAATCCGCGCGATCTATAAAATGGGTCTTCGTGAGTCCCTTAGAAATAAATTCAAAGTAATTGATATACTAACTTTGCCTTCTCTTTATATCTTAGAAAGTATTTTGTATGTTCGCAAAAACTTAGGACTTTTCAAAATAAGAAGCGATTTCCATAATATAAATACACGCAGTAAACATGAAATTGTGATACCCAAATTCAGATTAACTAAAACTAGCAAGTCATTTCTTATAAACAGTATCCGCTTTTATAACAAGTTGCCAAAGTCGGTTACAGAACTTAGCGACGGAAAGTTCAAAACCCACATCAAACGTGTCCTTATCAAAAAGCATATTATAAGATAAAAGACTACGTTGAAGACAAGGAAGTTTGGCAATAATATTCCTTCTGCACATGTGGCTTCCCTGGTACCTCATAAACAACATAACTATGTCAATGTCTATTAACTGCTCCCAAATAACGATGTTTATTTAGAATTTTTAATTATTTTTTTACATACTTCCTTGACATAATCTTTTCATTATTTGACATTATTTACCTACAAATCGAATTCCAATTCTTTATTAGTGACTTTTGTGGACATGATATTTATTCAGATATGTTACTGTTGTAGTTGTAATTGCAATCATGTCATTAATATTTTATATACTTAGATTATTTTATATTTTGTGAATGTGAGAACGTTGTAGGCCTAGTAGAGTGTAGATTTGTTGGCGGTTTTCTATTTTGTTAAGTACCTGGTAATTGTTGAAAGGCCTACACTGTCCTCCCATACCTATTATCACTGTTATTTTATAATATTGTAAAGCCAATTATTTTTAAAAGAGTAACCGTGGAGTTTCTTGCCGGCTCTTCTCCATAGGAAACGACTAATTGGAACCGTGCACCTAGCTTCTGACGTTTCATAAGTGCCCATGTAGGTTTATGTGAAATAAAATATTTTGATTTTAGTATAGAAATTGATAAAACCTTTTGTTGACGAGTTGTATATATCTAGTGCTAAGAAATATCAAATTGTCTATGGAAAAACGCGTTATTTTAACGATGAGTAATTAGTTATAACAATTTAGATTAAAACGACATGTATCTCATCATCTTCCTGCCCTTGTACCATGTTTTCTCTTTCCATTCTCCCCTGTCAACCGTCACGCTATCATTCACGCGCTTCTCTTTCATATCATTCCTCACACAATCTTTCCATCTTTTCTTTAGCCTTCCTCTCCCTCTCCATCCATCCACATTTATATTCATAACTCTTTTTGTCACATACGTTTCCTCCCTCCTAATCACATGCCCATACCATGCCAAACAACTTCCTTTCAACTTTTCTGTCACTGGCACTTTCAAACTTCCCCTTATACACTCATGCATGAAACTGGCTTAGAATAACTCCAGAATGGCTATCATAATATAAGCAAATGGCAAAATCTAAAGTAGCTAACAAATCAGATTCCCAATGAGCAGAAAATTTGTCGGAACAGTTAAAACTATCTTACAGGAATATCTTGTGAAGTGCAAATAGTTGCAACACGTAGTTAACTTATGATATTATTGCCGACGCCTTAGATTATGCGCTGGCTTATTCGTTCGTTAGAATAACTTACGGATGACCGTTGGTAGCTGATGTCGGCTTACTATTTTTGTATTAAATATTATTATATTGGAGCGGGCTATGCTCGGAGTTTCTTTGAAGGATAAATTCAGAAATTTAATTATCCGGAAAAGAACCGCAGTTACCGATAAAGCTTGCAGAGTAAGCAAGCTGAAGTGGCAGTGGGCTGGCCATATTTGTCGAAGGACCTATGACCGGTGGAGCACAAGAGCCCTGGGGTGAAGACCGCGTATCGGCAAGCGTAGTGTGGGATGCCCCCCAGCTAGATGGACCGACGACTTTAAGACAATGGCTGGGAAAGACTGGATGCGTAAAGGGGAGGACAGGTTGTTGTGGTGCAGCCTAAGAGAGGCCTATGTCCAGTTGTGGACTGCGCTAGGCTGAGTTGATTGTTTGATTGATGTTGGATGAAGTTTTAATAGTACTTAAGTGAAAAAGTAATTATGAAAACAATTTGTGTCTACCGAGTTTTATAGGATGATCGAAGTTTTCTCTTGACTCAGTCCATTTCATTGCATTAATAATAATATTTTGGAATGTCAACAAAATATCGTGTATTGTGCCGTGTGGTGCCGGACGTAAAGAATAGCACTACCCCATTTCCTCCCGTGGGTATCGTAAAAGGCGACTAAGGAACTTACAAGGGAATGGGCAGCTGCGTTCTTTATGCATTTTTAACACCATACTGCGATAGCCAATCCGCCTGCCAAGCGCGACGATTATGGCAACCCCCCCCCCCCCCCAATTGGGGGAGGCTTATGTCCAGCAGTAGACGTCTTTCGGCTGAAGTGATGATGAATGATCAACACGCGTCTTCCAAAAACCACATAACTGACAAGTAAACCAGAAATTAAAACAACCTGCAAAAATTCAACTTGAAATTCCCCTGGGCGTTTGAAATTACATGCGTTGTACGGGGTATCAATTTCGCAATCCTTTGACAGCGTCGCGGCTCATGACTGAGCAGCGACGATGATCGACTGACGTAATGAGCACGATTAAAAATGCACGCAATTTTATTTGGTGCGGGACGAGAACGACACGATCTATATCAGTTGTCGTTTATAAAGAAAGAAAAGATTGATTGATTTTTTGAGTACAGTATGAAGTAAAAATAAATCACACACATACGTTCCTTGCGAAGCATATGTGGCGTGACAATGAATGATAGTTTTTTAGAATTAAATAAATTAATTAGAATTTATGTCTTAGAATCCTAGTTTTAAATATTCTGTTTTCCTTTTGTGGATTCACAGATTCATTATGCAGTTACCTTACAACTGCATGACTTATTTGTCTATCTCATATTTTAAGTGAACTCTTTGTTTTCTTTATGAGAATAATGTCTTATTTGGGACAGCGCTCCTGGATGGGCGAGTCTCATTACAGGCTGGACGTACAACGCGTTGCGTTAGCTCAGTACAGAACACGCAAGCTAACCACTTAAGGTCACTGGCATATATCTGGGCCTTAAAAGAGAAGTGTACACTATAGCAAAATTTTGTCTTTTGCTTGCTGTAAGGGCAGGTCATAATATAATAGACCTAGCAGTACCAAGTTTTTTGCGCATAGGTATGCCTTGACTGCTAAGTAGGATTTTGAGGTAATGAGATAAAAGCCTGAAAATATCTTGTAGAAGCTCGGGTAAGCAAGTCATTTAATAAATTGTAAAGGAGTTTATTTATAATTGCTTTACATAATGATTAACGTCTGCGTAACTATACATTTTTGGACGTCTCTTAAGTTTAAGTAACGTTTTTAAATAAACCCTAAACTTCTGACCGCCTCATAACGAGGTTCTAATAATTTTGATAGCTACATCAATGCAAACTGAATGAGGCTGTTAAATCATGTTTCCATTTTAGTGTCTTATAGTTCATATGGTTTAATCTTTAACCCATCACGTTCTATGAAGGAGTTGTTTTGAGTACGAACGTCATTACAACTCCTAATGGCCTAGACAGGGGAGAGATTCAGCAATGGATAGGCAAGAAATTACGGAAAGTATTGTGTACAATGTAAGAAAGAAATATCGAAGAACTTGTGGCTAAATAAGAATAGACGCACGGGTCGATCTTCAAGGTTAAGCTACGCTTGCTTGTCGAGGTTGGTCTGTGGATGGGTGACCATCCATCACATACCGAGACCCCTCCGCGCCTCGGAAAGCACGCTAAGCAGTTTGTCCCGGCTGTCATTTGTAGATCTTTGATACTCGTTACGGGTAATCAGAAGCCCGAAAGCCTGACAACCAGTCTTGCCAATGAATATCGCGTTATCCAGTAACTGGGTTGTAGAGGTCAGATAGGCAGTTACTATATTAAAATACTGGTATTCATCTACATCCGGTTAGACTGGAAGCCGTCTCCAACATAGTTGGGAAAATGCTACGTAGATTCATTTATTTTGGTAAAAAGAAATAATAATCCCTTTTATTTGTCTCTTATTTTCACGTGAAGTATAAAAAGCCACATATGAAGATGTAACCTCTCGATACAGGGTAATTTGCCATGGATATTATGCATAATAACCAAGCAGACCGGGTTCGTTAAAAACGCGTTCGCGCGAAAAATAAAGAAAAAAATTGCTTCTTTTTTTGAAAAATTGGCGCTTAATCGCCATCTTTAAGACTTTGCTAGGTGGAACTCATTATATGAGGTGTTTAAGCCACGCCCCTTTTTGATTAAGTGGGGGAGATAGGTGCGATTACACCGTACCGTTACGAGTGCAGCGTGTAATGTAACTAGTGGTGTATCGTGTGTTGCAACTACTGTCATGAACGTAGAGCGAACGCAATATTGAGTGAATCCCAATTGGATTGGATTAGTGCGTTGCATGCTTCGACGAGCTAGAATTTTTTGAATCAGTGAAATTTAGTTTTATTACACTTCTGATTGCATGTTGCAATATTCAGCACAGATACTAAAATACTTTAAAAGTTCCAAAGTAGACGAATTGAAAACTTTCCTTTTGATAATATTATTAAATATGACAAGACTTTCCTTCAACATTAGGTGCTGACAGAACGCAGCTTGTTACGATTCTAACACATTTTCGTTTTCTGCACGTTCATTATGTCACACATAGGTAATTACTTACCGTTTGCAGCTTTCGTACCCAGTATAAACCAGTACCACAATGTATCTATCATACCCAGTCTTTCACAATGTCACTGCTTTTACACGCTACAATACAGCGTGTTATACGATATACCTGAGACATATACACACAAACCTCAGGACGAAGAGTCCTAAGCTGACCCACAATGAAAGTCTATTATTTTTCTATGTCTCTATACCCACTAATCAATCTTTATTGCCTCTGATGACTAATTTACTAATGACCTTAACTTTATTAACATAGATTACGTAATATTCTTCTCACTTAACTGACAGGTTGTCAAGTAATCCAACCACGTCTGTCCTCGACGGTAATTGTAAACAAACCATTATACTTGAACTTGGTGTGGAATAAATCAAAGAACACCCAGTTAATTACTGCGGCCTTTGACTGTTTGTAATTATAAGTTTAGGTGTCTCTACATTATTTTTATGATCTTTACATCGACCCTGTCGTATTGTATGGATCGGAATGCTGGGCCGTGATGAGGACGGATGAAAAAAGATTGCATGTAGCGGAGATGAGAATGTTGAGATGGATGTGTGGAGTGACGAGAATGGATAAAGTCAGAAATGAGTATATAAGGGGAAGTTTGAAAGTGGCGCCGGTGACAGAAAAGTTGAAAGGACGTCGTTTGGCATGGTATGGGCATGTGATGAGGAGGGAGGAATCGCATGTAACGAGGAGAGTGATGAAGATAAATGTGGATGGATGGAGAGGGAGAGGAAGGCCCAAAAAAATATGGATGGATTGTGTGAAGAATGATATGAAAGAGACGGGAGTGAATGATAGAGTGACAGTTGTCAGGGGGGAATGGAAAAAGAAAACGTGTTGCGCCGACCCCAAGTAATATGGGACAAGGGCAGGAAGATGATGATGACATCGACCTTGTGTTTATCAGGCTTTCATATTTGCAGTATTTTAATCTACTACCAACCCAATTTCTATAACTCCTGAAGGCCTTGTAATTCTATCTAACAGCAAATGTAAGTTGGTCGACTATTACTCGGTAATTTATAAAGCCTACTTAGTTGTGATAGTTTTCCATTTACCTTCGTTATACACCGTGGCATTTTAGTCGTCTTACAAAGACAGCCCACTTCATGTATCCAATGACTAATAATCATTCATGTAATTTTTTTTTAAAACATTAGAAATTTTTATTTTTATAAATTATGACGCATAACATAGTTTAAAACACCCTGTTACTAGTGCAGTCCGAGCCTTGTGTTACAAGGGCGCCGCGGAATGGAGCGGCGACATCTTTATCAGAGTTCATTCACCCTAACGCAAAAATGTGTTTCTTACTATTGCAACTTAAACTTAATCTAAATCCATTTTTGCGGCGCCCTTGTATCACAAGGCTCGGACTGCACTCGTAACAGGGTGTTTTAAACTATGTCTTGCGTCATAATGAATAAAAAAAAAAAAAAACTCTTTTTTTTTACATGAATGATTAGTAGTCATTGGATACATAAAGTGGGCTGTCTTTGTAAGACGACTAAAATGCCACGGTGTATACTACTGCCGTGAATTTTCACACGTTAACAAAAATGAGCACTATAAGGCAGTAAAATATTACGCAAACGGTTACTTGAATCGAAAAATGGTTTTCACAGACCCGAAATATTTTTGAACTGCATATCCAACGATAACTCACACCATGGGATCGACGAGAAAAATAACTTACATCATTCACATTTTATGTGGAGGGGCGATAAGATTAAAAAAAAAAAAACAAGGTTTCATTTTACCACTGTCAATGTCGGCGTAATTAATTAGTACGAGTATACCCATACCAAATTACAGCTTTCTTTTATACTAAGAGCCTCTGAGCTAAGCTGCAGACAGATAGACAGACAGACAGACATGGCGAAACTATGTATAAGGGTTCCTTGTTGACTACGGAACCCTAAAAAGGCGAAATACACACCATATAAAGTAAATTGCACGCAAGAGACACATTTTTTTTTTTTTTTCAAGATTTTATATTATTATCTTCTTGGCTACTGCACCCGGTAGGTAAATTAGAGGTTTTTTGACGAGAACTTACCTACCGGGTACCTTTTAAAAATAAGGGATCCCTCAGATCAAAAGCTACGCGCCACACAACACTGCTGTGTCGGGACGACACTCACGCACACAACGTAGGCCACCTCGCGTATATAAGGAGCCGACGCGGTGTCGAGCGGTCAGTCTGCGCTAGCGCGCCGCTGTTTCCACGCATTGGAAGAGCTCGCCTAGTTTAGACGCCCCCCCCTACCTTCGCGCCCCGCGGTGACGCATCCTACTTGTTTCGCGACGCACCACAGTGGAACGAATGTATGGGAGCGGTTGGACGTAGACATGTCCGAAAAATAAGAGTAAAATTATGACAAACTAATGATGCCATCTTATTCGATTACTTAATGCCTTCATAAATTGTGGTGATGAATTTCTTCATAACTCCCATATTTCGGGAGTAATTTGAGAAAATGTGAAATTTTACTATGAAAATGAGTGTATCGAGCTCTCTCCCTCCTGATTCCGGGCTTGTTTCAAGTAGCGGTCTCTAATATCGTAATGCTATTACTAAGAGCTATATTTAATACTAAGACACATAGTGCGCCAAATGTGCACTTTCTGGGATAAAAGGAAATGAAAATTTAAAAAAAAAAACGTTTTTTCCCCATTTGTATTTACTTTAAACCGCAGACAGACTTATTAAGAGGTCTATAAATATATTATATATATACAGAAATATATATTAACAAAAATATTCACAAGAACTGATGAGAGTATGACTTTTAAGTAAGTTGATAATAAATTACCTAGTTTCATTAAAAGTACAATAAATAATTAAGATGTAAGCTCTAATTTACTAAGTTACACATTTTAAAACAATAACATCATTTAATTATCTTCGTCATCATCATCATCATCAATTAATTCAAATTCAGAATCGATGTCCGCTAAATCATTTATGTTAACAAATTCGATATCACTTTTCTCAGAATCCGTAAGCTCATAAAATTCCTTAAAAGAAGATTTTTTTACAAACTTATTTCCTTTTGGACGGATACTTGTAACAAGTGGATCAGAAGACAGTAAAAGATTGTGCATAATATCTTCATTGCATGAGATACTGCTATGCTTTCGAGAATGCCCCTCTCTATATTTTCTAAAATCTTTATTTCTAGCCTCAGATGCCTCTTCGGATAGAAAACCAATGGGCACAATTGACATGTTCTGAACTATGTCTGGCCCATGCATTAAAATTTTATGAAGTGAAGAAGGCATATAATACCATGGGTATAACTCCACGTAAAGCTTAGCAGTATCAAAGCAGAACTCTCGGAATTTAGTTACGTTGATCTTCTCTCCTGATGAAATACACTGCAAGATCACACAGATTTTTCTTAAAAGCATAGCATCTATTCCGGCCAGTTCAGCAGATTTAGTGTAGTTTTCAAAAAATCTCCTTGCCGAGTTGCCATTGTTGGTGGATCCACTGCCTTGTTTCACAACATCGAGAAGTAAGCCCGTTTCTCTTCTTACAGCCTCTTGAACTCTTTTCTTCCTGTCATCAACTTGCCTTTTTGCTATATCACCCCTTACTTGCCATGATTTTATGTCTAATTTGTAGGAAATGTGTAATAAGCATTCCATTGAGCGAATCCAAGCGTGAAGGGTGCTTAAGCTATATTTATACATGTCCTCGTTTGCGTGTTTATCTTTGATTAACTCTAAATTATTCATTTCTTTAGGACAAGCCTTGCATATGTCACACACTGAAGCTGCTGTATTGGATATAATGGAATGAATTTTACCATCAATCATTGTCAACAGCAGTTGGTGTTTGACACTAATTCCATCAGTGATGGTGGATGGAGTTAAGGCTTCAATCTCTGCTTCGATTTCAGCCATCTCTCTCTGCACATTTTCTTTGGTTTCCTTTATAAACTTAAACAATATTGGCCGGCAAAATGAAGTGGAAGATGGTCGCTCGTTTTCCCAAATTGTTACACCTTTTGAGACGAGCCGCAGTGGTACAAGACTAATCATAAAATTACTAGCAAGATCGATTTGCTTTGCACTCGTCCTTTGATGATAAATGCTTTGGCTAGATGATCCGTCAAAACCCCATTTGCTGGTCAATACGAGCTGTTGATTGGGATCAACAGGGGTTTCTAACGACCTAATAAGTCTTCTTGAGGTTAAATCCATCAAGGCTTGTAATTTGATTTTTGCAGAGCTCTCTGTAACTGTGAGATCTTCTTTGGCCGGATAGCACTTAATTTTTTCTTTAACCAACATGTAGTAACTCGGGTATTGAAGAGCTCCTTCTTGAGTGTTGAAATCCCGAAGAGTGTTATAGCGCCATTTCGATAAGTTTATCGATACATAAAGAGCCAATGCCTTCAAAGGGGATATTTCCCGTACCTGAATTGATTTACCTTCAATGAAGGCTTTGATTTTTGAGGCCTCTTCTGGATTCTCCGTCAAGTATTTCATAACATAAGCTGTATCGCTTTGTCCTGCCTTTTGAAGCGCCCTTTCGGCCGAAAACATAATTTCAGCGCTGCTACTGCTGCATGAAAGACTATCTTCAGTGCGTCTTCTTTTTTGCCGGTTACTAAGGTCCTCAAAAGATTTACGAGGACTAGGATGTGTACAAGTTGAAGCATCAGATTTAGCAGGAGAAATTATGGGCTCGATGACGTCACTTATATTTTCTGTAGAAGGTTCCATATTTTCATTCTGTAATTCCGGCCATTGAATTGCAGCCTGTAGCCAAATCTCATGTTTCTTCCGAAACTTATCTGTGCTTCTTCCAGACTGTGTCCATTTTGCATAAATGCGGTAGCAAAATCGACGACACCAGTCTTTTAAACTTGTTTCAGCACTTTCACATAACTGAACACAACTGTTATCTTTTAAAACACTGAACAAATAGTTAAAGTCGCGTAAATCTTTATGTGCGCGTGCGCATAAAGCAACGTGAATATCAAGATTTGTATTAAAATTTGGAAAATACATTGCGAGATTAGCTTGGATACAACGAGGTGTAAATCAACACTGATTTTAAAGTTACTAATAGTGACCTATTTATATAAAATCCAGGTATCCCAGGTATCCTTTGTTAAATATTGCAAGGTAATTAGTTATTGTGATAATTAGTAAATGATGCATGCTAAATTAGTGTATTAAGAGCCATTTAGTAATTAAATAATAGCAATGTTCTTATCAGTAATCATTAGTGCATCAGTTTTATATGTAAACCTTAAGTCCCTAATTATATATCCTAATTAGCTTATATCTTCTCTAATTGGCTGCTCAGAAATGTTATTGTAATAAGGTAAACCTTTAGAAAAACGGTTTTAATCAACAAAATAAACAAAAAATAAAAAAATTGTGTTATAAAATAAACATCAATCTTTATCCCAGAAAGTGCACATTTGGCGCACTATGTGTCTTAGTATTAAATATAGCTCTTAGTATTAGCATTATGATATTAGAGACCGCTACTTGAAACAAGCCCGGAATCAGGAGGGAGAGAGCTCGATACACTCATTTTCATAGTAAAATTTCACATTTTCTCAAATTACTCCCGAAATATGGGAGTTATGAAGAAATTCATCACCACAAGTTATGAAGGCATTAAGTAATCGAATAAGATGGCATCATTAGTTTGGCATAATTTTACTCTTTTTTTTCGGACATGTCTACGTCCAACCGCTCCCATACATTCGTTCCACTGTGCGCACCACGCGTCACGAACTAGTTGGGAACGTACCGTATAGTTTTTTATTTACCATTGTACCTAGTTAAACATACACTGTGAGCTGGAATAAACTCCTTGTTTACCTTCCCTCTGGCATTTCAATTGTACCCGCTACAATCTGGCGCCCAACGTGGGGCCCGGAAGCAGGCTAGCCCAGTATCATCAAGATTACGAAAGAAAATAAAGGAGGAACCGCAAACTACCATGAATTTGACAACTGAGCAATTCGAGAAGTTACTGTCAGTGATTGGTAACCAACAGCGACGAGGCTCTTTCGCCACTTGCAAGTTTAGTTTTAATGGTGCCAGAGATACTGAATCGGTAGAATCTTTTCTTGCCGCGGCTTCAGTGTTCAAGTCCGTAGAACAGATCTCCGACGAAGATGCCATCATGAGTGTCCCCTTAATTTTGAGAGAAGAGGCAGCCACCTGGTGGAATGGGATAAAGGACCAGGTGAAAACATGGAAAGAGTTTGAGTCGAGAGTTCGGCACGCCTTTGCTCCTAAAAGACCTGCCTACCAGCTGTACCAGAACGTTGTGAATATTAAACAAGGTGAGAATGAACTAACAGAAGTGTTTGTGGCTAAGAAGAGGGCTCTTATTGCACAAATGCCAGAGCCACACACAGAGACCCAACAAATCGATATGATCTACGGGCAATTGAAATACAAGATAAGGGTAAAAATGGCACGCGAGACTGTCAATACTTTTGACGCCCTAGTAAAGGCAGCTAGAGGAGTGGAAGAGCTCCTGGTTGAAAAGGAAATGCCAGAAGAAGGGATAGAGAAGGGAAAAGAGACAGAAAAGGTATCATTTAAAAAGAAGCGTTGCACGTACTGTCGATTGCCTGGACATTCAATTGAGACATGTCGGAAGAAGGAGAAGAAGGACCTCTCATCTGGAAGTGGTACTTCTGCCGCGAAACCTGCGCCTATAAATGCCGCTACAGGCACCCAAGCACCATCACCTTCTACACCAAAGTTTGCATGTTACGGATGTGGTACACCAGGAGTGGTCCGATCAAAATGCGCAACCTGCGCCAATGCTGTGTCAAAGGTGGGAAAGGCTGAAGTGAGTTTTTGTTCCGTTAATACTCAAGCCGATGTACGTCTTAGACCGATTATTGGTATTGCCATAGGCAAAATAACTGGTAGTGCCTACGTGGATACTTGCGCAAAAACGAGCGTTGCATCATACACGCTATACAAATGCCTACGAAGACTCGGATTTGCATTCCAGACACAACAGCTTGTGGTGAAACTAGCTGATGGCACGAAGACGACGAGAGAGGTTTTGACTGTAAAAGCACCTGTCAGTGTCTGTTACCGTGTTGTGCAAACGTCTTTTATCGTGTTCCCGGAAGCTCGAGAATCTCGCACACTGTTGGGCGTCGGCTTCATCCAGGATGCTAAGATGGTCCTTAACATTCCGCAGAAGACATGGCATTTCGAAGATTCCCCTGATGACATCTTTGACCTTCAAGATGAAGATGCTGAGGAGATATCAATGGCCAAGGTAGAGGCAACGCCCGTTTATTTTAACCCTCGGTTACGGTCTATGCTAAAAGATGTCGAGCTGCCTGAATTTATTTCTCCTTTGTCGATAACTCCACGAGATGAAGGCGCACTGGAACCGGCGCTGCCACAATCTAGTGCATGCAATCCAGTAACGTGCAGTCCATTATCCAGCGGAGAACCAGCACTCCCGGAAACGAGTGCCTGCACCACAAACATGATGCCATATCGCGTAGTGCCAATTGAGCTGTCCCCTAGTCCAATGAAGCGATCCCGACCATTATTCGATGGGTATTCTCCAAGGTTCGTAGACTTTATGGTCCGTGATGCCCAAATGCAGCTACACGATGCTCCATGTGAACTATCTCCACACTCCAAAGAACTCTTCCCCAATAGCAGCAATGATGTCGAAATTTAAACGTCTTACATCCACCCCTGTGCTACGACAAGCCGACGAGACGAGATGTTATATAATCAAAAGTGATGCAAGCAACTACGCACTTGGAGCAGTTCTAGTGCAGGGGGAGGGCGAGTGGACGGGGACGTCCACGGCCACGCGCGTCTCGCCTAGCTGTGCCGGTGGAACAGTATTCTTGACTGGGTACTCGTCGGGGCGACTTCGCATCCAGAGGGGGAGCCTGTAGCACCACCGAACGTCTACAGCTACGCGCCACACAACACTGCTGTGTCGGGACGACACTCACGCACACAACGTAGGCCACCTCGCGTATATAAGGAGCCGACGCGGTGTCGAGCGGTCAGTCTGCGCTAGCGCGCCGCTGTTTCCACGCATTGGAAGAGCTCGCCTAGTTTAGACGCCCCCCCCTACCTTCGCGCCCCGCGGTGACGCATCCTACTTGTTTCGCGACGCACCACGCGTCACGAACTAGTTGGGAACGTACCGTATAGTTTTTTATTTACCATTGTACCTAGTTAAACATACACTGTGAGCTGGAATAAACTCCTTGTTTACCTTCCCTCTGGCATTTCAATTGTACCCGCTACAATCTCCAAAGAACTCTTCCCCAATAGCAGCAATGATGTCGAAATTTAAACGTCTTACATCCACCCCTGTGCTACGACAAGCCGACGAGACGAGATGTTATATAATCAAAAGTGATGCAAGCAACTACGCACTTGGAGCAGTTCTAGTGCAGGGGGAGGGCGAGTGGACGGGGACGTCCACGGCCACGCGCGTCTCGCCTAGCTGTGCCGGTGGAACAGTATTCTTGACTGGGTACTCGTCGGGGCGACTTCGCATCCAGAGGGGGAGCCTGTAGCACCACCGAACGTCTACAGCTACGCGCCACACAACACTGCTGTGTCGGGACGACACTCACGCACACAACGTAGGCCACCTCGCGTATATAAGGAGCCGACGCGGTGTCGAGCGGTCAGTCTGCGCTAGCGCGCCGCTGTTTCCACGCATTGGAAGAGCTCGCCTAGTTTAGACGCCCCCCCCTACCTTCGCGCCCCGCGGTGACGCATCCTACTTGTTTCGCGACGCACCACGCGTCACGAACTAGTTGGGAACGTACCGTATAGTTTTTTATTTACCATTGTACCTAGTTAAACATACACTGTGAGCTGGAATAAACTCCTTGTTTACCTTCCCTCTGGCATTTCAATTGTACCCGCTACAGTGTTATAATGTGTACATTTCAACACACTCATTTGTTTCTTAGCTTGGTTCTAAAACTAAAATTCTCCGTTTTCTTCATTTGTTTTTCCGTAATTAAAAACAAAAATAGAATCTTTTCTCCCTTCCTGATGTTTTAGCAAGATAATACTATTTGTGAAGTTCTGAAACCGTTGAAGACTTATTAGCGTCATCCTGTCAGTCTGTCTCTGTCACTGAAGTTCGGACAAAAGCTTTGTCACCGAATTTCGGACTTTTCGACTTTAATGGATGATTTGGACTGTTACGTTTTATCTTTGTTTAGTTTTCTAATAATATCTTCATAGTTCTAACGCTTTTTTTTAATAAGTGGGCCGTGAATTTTTGAGTCATTGGTCTAATGGTTGCAAGCTACTGCTGAGGATGAGGTACTGCATTTGATTCCCAGTTCGGGCAAAATGTTGTATTGGGTTTTGCATTAGGAATTTCTCAGTAGCAGCCCAGAGTCTGGATGTGGGGACGGGGAAACGGGGAATCTCTTGGCCGTCATCTCACCTGATGGTAAGTGATGATAAGGCCGATGGTGGAAGCGAGCTTTACCCGGAATCCTCAACCACAGAGGAACTGACTATCTTACCTCTAACTGCCGACACACAACAAATGCTGTAAACATTGTTGTTATGGCGACAGACTTAGATAAGATGGTGGTAGCTAGCCAGGCTGACTTAAGAATAAGCCCCTATCACCAACCAAACTGAGCAGAAAATTTTGCCCCTGCTGGGAATCGAATCCGAGACCTCTGGGTCTGAGACAGGTGGTCTTACCACTAGACCACAGAGGTGGTTAAATATTGAAAGAAAGAAAGAAAGAAAAATAGGTTTATTTGTCTCGGGAAATGTGGGTGTACCTACTATGGCTACACCTCTGCCTAACCCAAGAAAATAAGACGAGATGTTATGTTATTATGTGAATTTATAATCATGGGCTAATGTCAATGTGATATACAGGTGTTATTATAGATTGCCGTTTGTCTTGAAAATCGTATCCGTTATCTTCCACTTCGTTAAACACAGACCTTCCAATGACCTTTGCTATGTTTAGCCAAATAGGAAGTTATCACACTTACCTTAATTTCAACATCACTCAAGGGCTTGAAGGTATTAACTTCATAATATAAGCAGAGTTATTGGTAAAATACGTAAAATTGGTGGATACCAAGCTTCATAGCTTGGCGCATCGCCGCAAGGTTGTCTGCTTGTCGGTCTTCTACAGATTGTACTTCGGCGAGTGTGCCCATGAACTTCACGACCTCATTCCACCGGCCATCTTCTTCCATCGGACATCTAGACGCACTGCAAGTTATCACCCCTACCTAGTTGATATTCCACCAACTTGCACTAAGCGTTTTCAAACGTCTTTTATAATGCGCACAGCAAAGGAGTGGAACTCTCTGCCCCTGCGTCTGTGTTTCCGAACGCATACAACCCTAATCTATTCAAAGTTGGAGTGAACAGGCTTCTTCTGGGTAAGCTCACTCCATCGTTGACTTTGTCTCTGTCACCTCTGACCTAGACTAGAGTCAAGAGCAAACACATCGTAAAATTAAAAATTAAAAAATACTAAGGCCCGTGTTCACCAACATTCACAGCACCACAGTATGGGCCCAATAATATATAATAAAATACCTAACATAATTAAAAATGACACAATTCATAATTTTAAAAAGAAGCTGACAGCATTATTAATTGTAAAATGCTATTATTCTGTGAATGACTTTCTAAATGACACTGACTTATGTACTGAATAATTTAATGTAATTCAATTTTGACATACCTAATTATGACATTGTTTCGATCTATTTTATTTTATTACTATTGTGTTGTAGATATTTCAATTAATCTTTTATTTTCCTTTATATGAATGTACCATACCTACTGCCAACTACTGTTCAACTGTAATACCTCAAAATAATTTAACTGTGTAATCATTGTATTTCATTTTATAATTAATGATTAATTTAATAATAATGTTGCATGCCTATATTAGGTAGATTATACAAAGATCACCCATATTTTAATTGTAACATCTTATGTACTGTACCTACAATCTATGCAAATAAATCTTTACTTTACTTTACCGGTTAGGTACTTAAACACTTGTTTTATGTCGAATTTCCTAAGGAAATTGTAAATATAGAACTGATTAAATATTTAATCAGTTGATTTAAATGTTGGTGAACACAAGTCTTACAACCTCTCAGGTCCTATATTAGTAACATCATCAACAACAACTTTTGTTCAGTCAGCAAATATTTGCTACTAGTTTCTACGTTTAAGTATCACCACTTTCCGAGGCCAGATTAAAGACACTGAAAATAAATAAGTTGAGAGGATGAATGAAAGGCGACTTACAAAAGGTATTTACAAGGCAGATGTAAATGGAAACGCCGGGAGGAGATGCCCTAGGAGGACATAATAGTGACCTTATTGGTGATGTTCTTCAGAAAGGTCAGGTGCGTAACGCTCGCAACCGACGTGCCTATATGACGAGATGTATGAACGTTAACGAAGCAAAAGGAAGGCAAGGAGCGTAGCAGGTGGCGGTCTATAATTTATATATGTATGAAAATAAATGTAAAAGAAGTAACACAAAAGATGATTTTAAAACTAATTCCAATAAGTAATTTAAGACAGAACGATTCAATTTCCAAACAACAACTATCCAACTACAGTGAGATTAGAGAATAATTAAACATATAACATGATACTTATCTGTGTAATCTTAATGACTTGTGGAGGGACACTTCCGCATTGTAACTCGCAGTGGCATCTGTAATAAAACGGCTTTTAATTAACTTTATACACATGGAACTTTAACTGTTTCGAAGTGTTTCCATTGATATACGTCAAAACATAATTGCTCTTTAATCATCTCACTGCAAACAGGACTCCTCTCTGTGAGGAGTAGGCCGTAATCAACGACGCGGGCCTAATGCGAGTTGGTGGATGTCGCGGGATATACGTCAATCAAGTAGGTATAAAACGGATTGTAAATTGAAAAGCTAAAGTTGAAAATTACGAAGTTGTAAAGTCAAAGCATTTATTTCAAATAGGCACATTATATCATTACATGTGACGATGATGTACCCAGAATAAAATTACTGTACCACAACAGGTAATAACAATAAAAAATGAAGCAATGACGGATAAATCAATCATGTGCTAGATACATGGTGCTCACATATTTACAAATATTGTTAGAGTAGATGACTAAATTTATACAAATAAAAAGTCAGTGTGCGAGTTAAACTCATCATATAAAAGTTATCAAGTAAGTTATAAATAAGTTATCAGGTTTGAACTAAACATAAACACGCTTAGCGCAAATGATTTTAAACAAAACGATAATCAATTAAATCTAATTGTTAATTATTAAAACCATTATACACAAAGCCAATAACATATACAACAAGCAATATTAATGATTTAAGTAAACACGACGAACTCATTAACATCACATTTTTAAATCAGGTGACCACGAAAATTTACAGATGTCATTCTCATACGTTTAATCAGAACTCGATTTGTTCCTCACACATTGCTTTGCTAGCCATTGCTTCATATGTCTTAAGAAATCGTGTGCTTGACAAATTAAATGACGCAATGAATGTTGTCGAATTGTCAAAAATTGCCCTGCAGGGATATCATGTGTTGACAACGATTCTAACGATGAAAAAAAAAAAATATATATACGGTCGAATAGAGAAAAATGCTCCTTTTTTTAAGTCGGTTAAAAAGTGGAATAAAACCATAACGAAGAGAAAAAACGTCAATAGTAATAAAGAACTGAAAGTATGCATTTGTACGAGTAATTGATGAAGCTTTGTTCTACAACATGACTTATTACCTTTTGTCTAGTGCTGTCCCATCCTTCAACATGGTTTCTTTCAATCATTGGAAGAAGCAATCTTTTATTCGTTTTATGTTATTCTCACATCTGCCTTGTTAATACTATAGTAAAGTATTTATTGTTGTTGATGTTCAGTTGTTCACCGTCTTTGGCTGGTTTCACATTGTCTTCGTTTATCTTGAAAAATCTTGTTTATCTTCAGTACTATCTGGGTATGTCATCTTTTCTTTAAAAGTTACCTAATATTGACGATAATCCCGTATCGAGAGTGCCAATGGAAACAATCCGATGTCGTAAAAATCACCGAGTGTTCCAAACATAAAACAGAAATAAATTTCAACTAATTTTGATGATTTCCGTAAAACGATCGGTGCATTCGCATCTTATTTAAAATTTATCATATGTATAGATATTAGACTAATTTGTTTTTTTAGTAATCATTGAGCAACGGTTACGGCTTCGGTTAAAATAGCGTTGTTAAAAGCTTTAGTTAAATCAATCACTGCAACATTTTAACGATTCCTTTTCTCTTATAATAATATAACATCACGCTTATATTCCCCGAAGGGTAAAGCAGTGGTGTACCTACAGTACTCCCAGATTTCCCCAGTTCTGTTTAAGTCCCATGTAATAGGGGGCGTTCCTATTGCCATCAACCGGGCAAAAATCGAGTCTGAGCTACTACTGTGAAATTAGAGATGGATAAACCCATTAATACTTTGCCTGCCTTTTTTTTGGGTAGTAAATTATCAAATAATGATCGAGGCAGATCAGTCTTTTTGCCCGTGATCGCCATTGCAGATAGTCATTTGAAATACTATAATCTCAAGCTGAATATTTTTCCGAAATCTATCTAAATTGTCGTGCAATTAGTTACGTACCTATTTATGTTTCAGGTTAGTGCTTCTTGGGGTTTTTAGAGGTACAGCACTTCCTGCCATTAATAAGGTCCTTCGAATTTATTTTATTTTTTACCAGACGTACTATTCAGATTCCACATTTTGGTCCAGTGGATAGATGATATGGATTTTGGTACCAAAATGTGGAATCTGAATAGGACGTCTGGTAAAAAATAAAAGGCACTTTTGAATGTCAAAATTTACAAAAATAATTAATTGATTCTAGCTGCCCCTTCCAAAAGATAGTTACGTATGGAGAGGAATGGGCAAGAAACTCCATATTTACTCTTTTAAAATATTAACAATATTTTGTATACCTTAATCATTAATTATATGTGAAGACGATGCACTTACCTAGAATAAAATTACTATACCACTAACAAAAACTAACTTAACAAAATATTAACACCATACTATGTAAAACTACATTCTTTTTATTAAATTCTAATTCTAATTCTATAGGTAAAAAGAAAGAAAAGTGAAGCAATGACAGACAAATTAATTTTGCGATGATACATTTTGAAAGATACATATTTCGACGGTCCCTACGTACATAAAGACATGTCAAAAACCGAGGTTTACAGGAAAGCGTTATTTATGTTCAAACTGCTCTAGAAATAATTGTATGTACAATTTGTAAATAACGTTAAATACGTAATATTAAAAAAATATAACTTTACAGGTATGTGCATATGGAAAATCTAAACCCAATTGTGCAATTAAATAGAATAAATTTTTGACATGTCTTTATGTACGTAGGGACCGTCGATTTGCTCACATATTTATAAACATTGTAAAAGTATATGATTTCCCTAAAATTTTAACGTTTAAAGTAAGTTAAAGTATATTAATCACAGATAGTAAAATTATTCTTAATATTTAGTCACGAGCCCCTCCATTGGTTGTTATGAATGCAATACAATTATTCCGCTAGACAGAGTGTCGTTCCACTAATGTTAAGAGAACACTCTTCATTGAAATTATTGGGATTGACATTTTTGGGTCACGGGTCACTCGACTTTTAGAAAGCTTGTGCTCATTTTATGCATTTCCGAAATGACATTGTTATGTTTTTTAAAGAAATGAAAGAAAAAGTATGTATTGGATCACACACAGGTAGATCACAAGCTAAACTATACACAATCATAGAAGCATAAAAAACAAAAGCATAATTATATTTAAAAAAAAAAAACTGAAAGTTTTTATTTTTGAGTGGCGGTTTTCTAAACTGAAATAGTTTGCCGATTTCTGCAATTATTCAGGAAAAAATACAAAAAGTTATGCGTAGGCCGGGAATCGAACCCGGATCAACTGCTTGGAAGGCAACTATGCTGACCATTACACCACCAACGCACGTGTTTTATCATTCGAATGACGCCATTAAAACTAAAAATACCTTCATTTGTTGACACAACAGTTATTAATTATGATTTAATTGTTGTTCCACGTTCATGTGGCTTATGTCAATGTTTATCATTCCCTTACTTTATAATATTTATTTATTACTTCTTTATTTATTTGGCAATACAAACTTAGTTTAGGTATGTTATTATATTTATTTTCCTTACGTTCAAAGTCACCATCCCGGGATAAATGTATGTATGTGTTTGAATAATTATCTGTAGTCTTTACATTGAACGACTAATATGACAAAATTAATTTTTGGTCACTGACATAGGTGCCGATTCTCTTGTACACCGAACTAAACTATCACTAAAATTCTTTACTTTTGGCTATGAGAATCTTAAGAGCCATTTTACGTTTTCGCGCGAATATCTAAGATTTTAGTCGCCTAATTTACCATCTTAGTTAATTCTCTGGTATTGGTGAATATATGTAAATAATAGATGATTCTTTCGTATTGACACTTCATGTAACACATTTACAAAAACTTATTTGTGTACTTTGTAGTTATTAATCTCCCAGAACTAGTTTACTGAAAAATCATCGCAGAGGCAATTTCAGACTCCTATTTCTATAATTAATATTTATAAATTTGACTGAAAAAAATACACAAAGCATCAGACATATAGTTTTGTCGACAAATGACGTACTAGAATTTCGATTATTAATAACATTAATAGGTAAAAAAAATAAAGACTTAGGACAATTTTTACGATTTATTCGCAATTATATTGCGATTTTTTTGTTTGAATAAAGCGTAATTACATTTAAAAAATCATCTCAAAATGAACTATGTTCTTTAACAAATCGAATTCTCAAGTTTGATTAAAATCCCTTCATTTAATTAGCCACAATATCCTTTTTTTAAACACTCTAAAAAAGAATAAATTGCGATGCACAAGTGGGCACCGTTTAGTACAGCGCGAGCGCCCATCGAGGAAGGACCTGTGCTACTTTTTCCCGCATCTCAATTGTCGAGTGCTCATATCGTAACCGTGATATTATACTACGACCACAACATTTTGATGCTTCCCAAATTGACTCGTTTTTACGAAGATTGCGTATTGCCGGAAATTATAGACCCTAGAAAAGCAAGATCAATGCCTTTACGACAAATATTTATTTAACGTAAGTGATAGTCATTATTACTTGACATTATTGTCAAATAATAATGACCAACACTTATATTTTGTACGATGTGATTGTTTTCCTGTTCATTTTTATTATATACTTTCAAAACATATATTTGTATTTTTTTATTAGTCTAGAAAGCTTTAGTAGACTGAATAAATAAAATAACTTTTTTAATAAATCTCTAAATACCGCATTATTATTATAATGGCTAAAGATTATTTAGTCCGTCTCGACACTCGCGTTACACTGCTTAAATTGTGTATGTGTGGATAGTTACGCTCACATACACAGCGCTGCCGTCTTTTACCTAAACTCGAGCGTTAAAATTTTGTGAAATGGCTCTTAAAGCTATTCTGCAAAAAAAAATCTCTAAATTTAAAAATAACTTTGACATAACTAAAATCGAATTTGACAATCGCGACTCCACGTGGTATTTTTATTTTCTTTTGGTTTCGCAACTTTGTATTTGTTTGCCTACCCTACTACCTACCCCATGATTTTTTGTAGAGCCGGAGGTGCGCAGGTGCGGGGCAGTCTCAACGTGTTTTATGTATATGGAATTTTTCACTTTTTGTATGGAAAATTTTGTGACAAGAGAATCGGCACCATTGATAACCAAACATGTTACGCTCAGTGTTCTCAGAATTAACCAAAACAAGCTAATTCAGACTTACTTTGTTCTGTATATTTCTGTTTTCTTTTTTTTTTTTCAACTATCATCATCATAATAAGCCTATAATATTCCCACTGCTGGGACACAGGCCTCTTCTCTTCGAGAGGGTTGTAATTCACCACGCGGGCCCAGTACGGGTTGGTAGATGTCACATTTCATAGAATTTATGGTTCTAGGAAATGCCGGTTTCCTCACGATGTTTTCCTTCACCGTTTTGAGAGCAGTGGTGATAAAATAATTTACACAAAGTAAAGCGCCAATCTGTGTTCGAACCTACGACCAAGTCGTAATTTGCGGCCACCATTGCTCACTTGACCACTTTAAATACATTGCTCTATTCAACTATATCTTTAACTATTTTCACTCACTCCCGGTGACTACTCTCCTCGCAATATATTTCACCATTTACATATTCTTCAGTTTCTGATTTACTACCTTAGATAATTTTCATATCATTGATATATATTTTTTATTTATCTTTTATACAAAAGAACACAGGATTACATATAAATAAAACCAAAAACCACTAAGGTTTAAACTTGTGCTATCACGAGTTTATCTCAATATCAAACTATACAATGAAGCATTTTATATGTATGTACGCATTATTGCCGATACAATTAATAATATCTTTAGTTCCTTAAATAGTTGCAATCATTCCTACATAATACTTAAATAATATTGCTTAAGTATACATTTGATATTTTTATGTGTACCTAATTAGTACATTTGTTTATTTCTGAGGGTAGACTATTAATATTTGTATGTACAGAACAGCCTTGATTAACTTAAGTTCAATATCAGTTAATTTTCTAATTCCGTTACTTCAAGGGCCGAAAATAAATCGTAAAAAAATCATAATAAAGATTCCTCAAACCTTCAACATAGCGACAAAATTAACATAATAACAGAGTGAGTAATAAATCAGAATCAATATAGTCTGTAATTAGCTGGTGGTCGTAAATATGATAACATTGAACGTTTCGATGTAGTCATAAAGTAACTTGTTCGTGTATTTAACTAGTTTATTGATAGTTAACTGACGTAATTAGTTATACATACACGCATTGCTAACGAATAACATGCATAAAGTATGTAGGTATAGCATAATCAGCACCACGAAGGCCCAGTGCAGGTTAGTAAATGTCACATGTATTCTAGGACATGCCCGTTTTCTCACAATGTTTTTCTTTACCGTTTTGAGAGCGTGGTGTAGGTATGGTGATGAAAAATAGTCTGGAAGTTAGAGAACTAGCTGATGAAAGATTGTGATGCCCACAGAAGAGACTAATAAAGGCAAAGTTGAAAACAAACCTGTGTCAAATGGAGTTAGGAAAGGAAAAGATGCAAGAAATGTTTTATGTTACTCGTATTGTGTCAAGTAAAAGCAAAAGCACTACTGAACTGACTGACTGTGCTGAATCATCATTTTACGTGTAGGTAAATCAAAAGAGATTTTAATAGAAGAAAATTTTCTAAAATACCAAATAATTTATAGTATAATATATAAGTTAACAGACTTTTAAAAAAATGTACATGACTATAAAACAAGAGGGAAAAGAATCAAAGGCATCAAAAAATTCGTCCGCATCGCTGTCAATATGATAAGTGCCCAAAAAGCAGGCAGCATGCCACGTTGTATGGTGATGCTGATTCTTTGAAAAAAAAAAAGCCAGACCTTTGGTCACAGTACCATAAATACCATAATACAATACCATAATTAATGAAAAAGTTCTACGTTCCTTTGCTTCCGTCAGATGTAGAAATACCTAAGATAAGAGAAGAAACTGTTTCTTCTCTACGAAAGTTCTCTCTGAACCATTTCGCTTTCATTTAACAAATCATTGCTAGCCATTATCTCAATATTATGACGATAAACTTCATCATCATCATTTTAGCCGAAAGACGCCCACTGCTGGACATAAACCTCCCCAAAGGGTGAGGGGGGGTTGCCATAATCACCACGCTTGGCGGTCACGGTATGGTATTAACAATGCATAGAGAACGCTGCTGCCCATTCTCTAGTAAGTCCCTTTTTACGACGATAAACTTATTACATTATAATATTATTGTCTACAACCCCCACATCATCTTGTGTTATTATTATGTAGGTCTCGTTAACTCTATTATCATCGTCGAGGATATTTTTATTGCTGTACCTAGGTATCTCGGTGCGTCCGGAATTACCGTCGCAAATCGTGCGATGTCCGAAATAGAATAGCATGTCAACACTACGCATATTGCAGAAAATCTAGTTCACACTATTATTTTTTGTTTAGATAAATTTGTTTGAGATATTTTTAACTAATGTTAGTTGTGCGTAGTTTTCTATTCCTATGTTTTTCTCGATGAACACTGAACTATCATTTTGGATCTTCTCCTTCGTGTCGTTGGCACGACAGTTGTTCAAATTTTGTTGACCCAAAACTTCGCCATGTCTAATTTTGGATGAGTTTTAACCAGGTTTGGATGAAACAAATAAAAAAATCTGGTTGCATCAAATAACAATATTATTAGAAATTTGTTTACATTTTCATATCTATCTTGATCCTGTAGCTAAGTAATATCAGCCTCATAGGACGATCTTTTACGTTAAGCTACGCTTGCCGCGGCTGGTCCGTGAATGGGTGACCATCTTTACATACCAAGACCTGTCCGTGCCTCGGGAAGCACGTGTAAACATCTGTACATAAACTTCATATTGAATTTAACCGAAGTATAATATCGACATTCAGCCCAATAAATGACGATAGGTTTGCCACTTGTGAAATGTGACCCAATTCTGTCACCGAAGATATGTAGGTGTTTGATAGGACATCTGGTTAACCCCGGGATCACAGGTCGTGAAGATTAGCTATAATGTAATGACGTCTTGTCTTCACCAAAATAATATCTTATACGTATTAGTACGCGTATGGCCCAGTCTCTTTAAACAAAATGTCAATCCACAACGAGTTGTAATTCGTGGTACGATTGGTAAAATATTGGAACAGTTTCTAAAAAATATGCTAAAGATTATAAAAAATCTCGTGGCAGCTAATGCACGGTGTTGTATGATATTTATATCATAACTTCATTTATATAAATATCCGGTCATTGATAGATGGTTTATTTAGAGATAGATCTATAGAGATGTTTGGCATTCATCTCAGCCTTGGTAGAGCATAATATCTGTTGGTTTGTCATTGACCCGGTTCATAGATCTGTGTTGCCTTGTATTGTACTGAAAGCTGAAGGGATATCCGTTCATATTTCAACCATAATGGGATAACAATTTGAAAAGATCAGTAGATCTTTATCAGATAAAAAAGAGTGCCCTGTTTCCCCAAGTTCCAAGTTCCCCAAAGCTTTTATTATTAACTAAAAGTTGTATGACTCTGTCTTGACCGAAATCGTGAATAGTATAGTCGCCCAATCAATGCTGATGTACGTATTGTTACACATTGGTTCTTTCACGTAATAAGTTCAGTTCCTCTGTGGTTGAGGATTCCGGGTGAAGCTCGCTTCCACCTTCAGCCTTATCATCACTTACCATCAGGTGAGATGAAGGCCAAGAGCTGCCCCGTTGAGGATTGAAAAATAACATTAAACAATACGGGTAATGTCATGAGAAATATCTTTTAAAATAAGGTTAATTTTAACTAGTTACTGATTTAATTTCATTCTAACACTTTTGGACTCGTCAGTACGAGAATTGTTCAAGTGTGAACTTTACAAATAATTTAAATTTATATTTGGGGACGTTGGGAATTAATGTATGAAAAATCTTTTTGGGGAACTTGGAACTTGGGGAGATAGGGCATCACCCATAAAAAGTACAATCTAAGATTAGTACTTATTGGGTGCCAAAAGAGGTCGATAATTTGGAAGCCCTAAAACGACATTATTTTTGTTTGTTCTTGTTTCTGTTCAATAGGCATTGTTATGTTGTTCTGCCTCGTTGGTTAAGTGGTTGCAAACGCTAATGCTGATCATGTGGTTCTGGGTTGAAAGTTGGCCAACCCTTGGGGGAATACAGGCGTGATGCTATAATTAGGTATTATGTTGTTATTATAATAATACGCAAATAATGACAATAAGATATTGATTTCATAAAAAACAGAAATCAGCGATCCACTCTCGCGTTTGTAAGCATGCAAAGAAAACGCTCGTCTGATAAAGATATGTTGCTAAAAGCAGATATTCCAAATTTAAACATACGCGTGGGATACGAGAATCTACCCTCGATTCATAAATAGCCAGTAATTATTACGGCTGAAAGAAAAAGTAAAGAATTTTTTATGGTATTTAAATTTCGAATAAGCTTCCTACGACTTCGTCCGCATGAAATTTCATGTTTTGACATAAAATATACAGGGTGGATTTTTTTGATAGGGCGATAAGGGCAGGTTCAATAACCGTTGTACGAGACTGTCCGTATTTTTTTAAGAAATTTTGCGGTTTGAGAAGTTTTGTCTCTCTTTCTTTCTGTATGTGCATGCACGTAGTAAAAAGCATTTTGACAATATAAACAGACATATTCAATTTTATTTATTTGTACAGATAGTATAGTTTAAATAGTGTAGGTGGGTTTTTGGCTGCAAATAATTTCGTTCCGGTATTAAGATGTTAGTCTCATTCTGTTTTGCAGTTCCGTCTAGCAATAGTATATTTGTGTATGAACTGAAAAATCTTTATTCTATTTTAGTTTTCATGTTCCTATATTTAGAATTTGTCCCCGAAACCAACGCTATTCTTAGTAATTTGACGATTGTTGAGAAAAAGTGTAAAGGCTCCTATAAACAGACGCGACACGTGACGCGACACAAAGAGACCGCTCGTCGCGCGAAACGCGGTGTCTTCGTGTCGCGCCTGTTTGTAGGAGCCTTTAATATGTATTACAAATTATTATTTTACCCCTTTTTCGTCGTGATTAATTAATATATATCCCCATGCCAAACTACAGCTTTTCAGTAAAATTTCTTATTACTTACCAGATCAGACAGATCTTATCTTTACAAATTTAATACAATTGAAGTGTTTTAAGTACTTATAACAAAAAAAAAAAAAACAATATTTAATTTTTGTCTTACAAAAAGAAGAAAATTGTTTTTCTATTCGATTGTTTATCCGGTTATTTTGGTTTGTACTCGCAGGAGTAGATTACTTACATCATAAACAACAACATTTGTTCTACGACTTTTTCGAAAACAGAAAAAAAAAAAACAACTCTCCATACATAATTATGTCCGAACAGCTTATCGAGTTTTGTATGAAAAGTTGTTTTTTTTGCCTGTTTTCGAAAAAGTCGTAGAACAAATGTTGTTGTTTATGATGTAAGTAATCTACTCCTGCGAGGTTGTTGGTATTTTACAAATAACCCTGTATATCTATACAATGCAATCAAACCCGAAATCATTTTCTCTATCTACCATACCATTCTTCATTAAACCACCCACATTAACACATTAGCTAAAGCAACTGTTTACACTATCCGATTCCGGTCCGTTTTAGTTGAACCCGGCGTCATCCGGCTTCTAGACGAATGTTTGTTGTTCGGCCTGAACACCTCGTTTACTTGTAATTGTGTAAATAATTAAAATATATCCGTTCACTAATGTTTTATTCAATTTCCTGTATGTGTTTCAGTGATTTTATTGTAATTTGGAGTTGAAAGGAAGATGTCGGTAAAGGGTGTTTGATATGAGTTATTTTGTTTGTAGACCAACCAGTTTATGGGATGTTGGAAATGTTTATTGTACTTGTGTGCAAAGATAGTAATAAACAGCGGGAATTTAATGAGAAAACTGTGAAAGGGTATCCTGCCTTTTCGCCGAAAATTGTTTGGCAGATTATCACTTGCCAACCAACGTTTCGCCGATGTTTCACTTTGACAACTAACGATTAGCAAATTTTTGTATAACAACGTTTCATTCGGTAGAATTATTGTTAAGCTGATTATTAAATGACACAAAACGTTTGCGACATTTATCATTTGTCATACATTTCACTAGGCCATACAACTATTAGACGAATGACGTTTTGTCAGTGTAATTTTTACATACATTTTTTATTTAAGAATCACAAAAAT